>CM027394.1:110213525-110241389 GCA_015711505.1 Sylvilagus bachmani | reverse complement strand
AGGTGCAGAGGTGTAGAGGTGCAGGGTGTAGAGGTGCAGGGTGCAGAGGTGTAGAGGTGCATGGTGTAGAGGTGTAGAGGTGTAGAGGTGTAGAGGTGTAGGGGTGTAGAGGTGCAGAGGTGTAGAGGTGCTAGGTGCAGGGTGCAGAGGTGCAGAGGTGTAGAGGTGCAGAGGTTCAGAGGTGTAGAGGTGTAGAGGTGTAGAGGTGTAGCGGTGCAGAGGTGCAGAGGTGTAGAGGTGCAGGGTGCAGAGGTGTAGAGGTGTAGAGGTGAAGGGTGCAGAGGTGTGGAGGTGCAGGGTGTAGAGGTGTAGAGGTGCAGAGGTGTAGAGGTGCAGAGGTGCAGAGGTGTAGAGGTGTAGAGTGTAGAGATGTAGAGGTGTAGAGGTGTAGAGGTGCAGAGGTGTAGAGGTGTAGGGGTGTAGAGGTGTAGAGGTGCAGAGGTGTAGAGGTGCTAGGTGCAGGGTGCAGAGGTGCAGAGGTGTAGAGGTGCAGAGGTTCAGAGGTGTAGAGGTGTAGAGGTGTAGAGGTGCAGGGTGCAGAGGTGCAGAGGTGTAGAGGTGTAGAGGTGCAGAGGTGTAGAGGTGCAGAGGTGCAGAGGTGCAGGGTGTAGAGGTGTAGAGGTGCAGGGTGTAGAGGTGTAGAGGTGTAGAGGTGTAGAGGTGCAGAGGTGTAGAGGTGCGGGGTGTAGAGGTGTAGCGGTGCAGAGGTGTAGAGGTGTAGAGTTGCAGGGTGTAGAGGTTTAGAGGTGCAGGGTGTAGAGGTGTAGAGGTGTAGCGGTGCAGAGGTGTAGAGGTGTAGAGGTGCAGAGGTGCAGAGGTGTAGAGGTTTAGAGGTGCAGGGTGTAGAGGTGTAGAGGTGCAGAGGTGCAGAGGTGTAGAGGTGCAGGGTGTAGAGGTGCAGCGGTGTAGAGGTGTAGAGGTGTAGAGGTGTAGAGGTGCAGGGTGCAGAGGTGCAGAGGTGTAGAGGTGCAGAGGTGCAGGGGTGCAGCAGGTGTGTTCCCCACACGATGGGGCATGGCGAGGGCAGGCAGCGAGTGGCCCAGCCCAACGCCCCACCTCTGCCCCTGAATGGCTCTGGGTCAGGGGGCCGCGTTCAGACAGGCACCCTCAGTCCTCTGGACATGACGCGTCCTGGAGCCCCCCTCCCCCAAGACTGACCCCAGCCAGGGCACAGGAGCCAGGGCCTCGTCCGGCCACTGGGCGGTCACTGGGGCTGACAGGGCTCTCCGGGCCCTGTGCTCCGTCCCAAATCCCCACGGGACACAGTCTCACCCAGGTCGCTCCCAAGAAAGCTCGGATCATGCAACCCACTGCGTAGGCCTCACGCCCCCGCCTCCCGCCCCTCAGCTGGCGTGGCTGCCCCCATTTCACAGGTGCACGGCCCTGTCCACAACCACGCAGCCGGCGAGGGCCAGCGCTCAGGTACCTGCCCCAGAGGCCACCCCGATTTCTGGCCAAGCCCCGTGGCTAGGAAATGGGTCACACCCTTCCCAGGTGCAGGGGTGGGGGACTTCCATGTGACCGCCCCTGCTCAGATTTGAAAGGCGGGGGCACCTGCGGCATGGCAGTGCAGAGGGAGGGTCCCCTCGGGCGGGCAGCTGGGGCTGCCTGGGAACGGGGACCTGCCACTGCCTCGCCAGCCTCGGCCCCACGAAGGCCAGCAGCAAGCCCCGAGCACGGCCCTGCAGCCCCAGCTCACGGGGCCCCTGCAGACCCGGGAAGGAGGCCTGTGGCATTTGCAGAAGTGGCCGAGGCAGACAGAGGAGAGCTGGGGGCCACCCAGACAGAGCGCGCTGCTGGGAGGGGCGGCCCTGGCTGACACACGGCCCACGGAGCAGCCGCCGCCGTTTGCTCCGAGCCCAGCGAGGTGGCTGCACCAGCTCCTGGAGCCCAGCACCCTGGTAGGGAGAAGACCTCCGAGGTCCCTGGGCATCTGGGCTGCCAGGGAGCGAGACCTGAGCCCGGGAAGAGGCGGGTGAGCTCTGTCCTGGCGCTGCTGGTGGGGAGTCATGAGGTCACTTCCAGGCCCCGGGGCGTGCCAGACGCCCGCAGGTGCTCTGTACTTGGTGGGGGCTCCACGGGCAGAGGCAAGCCCGCCCCAGCTCCCCCTCCCTGGGGCGGCTCTGGGTCTGGGTGGGGAGGAGGAGGCTGATGCTGCAGCCGCTGGGGCCGCGAAGGGCTTGGGAGGTCCCAGAGTCCCTCGCCAGACAAGGGCCGGGTGAGTCGGGCCCCGATGGCCCCAGGCCGGTGCACCTGCTGCCCCTCCACACCTGCTTGCTCGGCTCCTAGTGGGGGGTCGTGGGGACTCACCCCTGCTTTCCTGAGCCCCTCACCCCTGGCTGCCCACAGGAGCAGGGCTGCTCTGGGGGGCTCACAGGCGCCAGCCTAGGGACTGCCGAGGCCCTGTCCGGTCTTTCTCCTCCTGAGGGCCTGGCTGCCCTGTTCCTTCCCACTGTGCACCTGCGGGCACGCCTGCCCCACGTGACCCACACGCCTCCTCACCTCCCGGTCCAGGCCGGCCGCCACCGTCACAATGTCCCCCGTCTCACTGTTGATGGTGAACATGTTCTGGGAAGGGCTCTGAGGGCTCTGTGTCACGATGCGATACCGCACCATCCCGTTGGCCGTGGTGCTGTCGTCGGCGTCATTGGCCGTGACTGTCATCACGTAGGTGCCTGGAACAGAGAGGGCTGCTCAGATGGAGGTCGCCCAGCACACGGGTGCCGCCCCATGCACACACCCCCAGCAGGCATCACCAGTCGAGGTGTCCCCGCCTCCCAGGGCACCAGGCGCTAGGGAAGAAAGAGCCACAAATCCTTCCTCAAACTTGCACACTCCGAGAGAATGTTCTGGAAGCAGCACACTGCGCAGGCACCTGAGGTCCAGCCTGCCTGGGACTGCCTGTGTCTGTCCTGCAGGCTTCTACTTCCTGCCCACAAGGTCCCCAGGCCACCTGGGCTCACCCTTCCCTGGGCCAGGACAGCAGTGGTCCGCGGGGCAGCTCCGATCCCACAAGGCCAACCAGAGCTGCTCACTAGTTTCTGGCTGATTATAAATGCATACTGTCTAAGCTGCCTTATTGTTTTCTAAGCTCAGGAATTTGCTTCTGAAAACCAAGCGAGGTCCCTTGGACAATTTTCTTTTCTGGTTGCAAAGTGAAAGCACATTTGTAGTAACCAGCCCGTGTTCACTGGACAACAGCGCATGGCACCCAGCAGAGACAGTGAGGACCCCAGCCCCGAATGTCTGCCTGAGACTGGGACGGGGCCTTCTGGCCAGACGGCCTGAACTCTGCTCATCCACTCATTCGGGGGGGTAGAGCCCCCTCCACTGGTTCACTCCCCACAGGCCTGCGGCGGTTGGGGCCTGGCCAGGCCGAAGCAGACGCCAAGAACTTCGGCCATGCACCCTGAATGTGCCTGATCTCATTTGACCTCGGTACCAAAAGATTGAGTGTACGCACGGTCAAACCCCAGACCGTACGGAAAAGCAGAGCTGACCCCCACCGGCCTGACCCCCAGGACGTCCAACCCTCTGTACACCAGCGCCAAAGACATTCACTGTCCTCACTGAGCTCCCGGGACCAGCCCTCCACCCACACCCACTCCACCACTAACCACACAGTCAGGTCCCCAGCCTGGGACTCCAGCCGTCACCACGTGACCAGCCCGGGACCCACAGTGACCAGCTGGGACCTCAGCCGTCGTCTTGAGGATGCTGTTCTGCGTGAGACTGGGAGGCGGCCAGGCCCTGCCTCTCCTGAAAGTCCAGGAAGCCAAACAACCACCTCTGACCTCCGACCCCTGACATGAGTAGCACCTGGCTACTCACTGAGCGTCCACTGCCCTGAGCTTTGCTTCACTTCCTTCGGGGATGAGCCAGAGCCCATTCGACGTGTCCCCCGAGCCACCACAGAGGAGTGCCCGGTGGTGAGCCCTGTGCAGCCTGCCTGGCTAGCAGCCCAGGCGCTTCTGTGAGGCCCCCTCCTCTGCCGGCCTCCAGGCCCTGCCAGGCCACGTCTCCGCAGTCACATTTGGCTCGTGCTGGTTTGCTCTCTGCGCATGTCACATTGTCACCGGTGGCAACTGCACAGTGGCACCTGCAGCCTGGCCGCACGTGAGTCAGATTGGATGAGTGAGCTCAGGTGTCCCACAGCAGGGCCACGGCGGCCGCGCTCGGGTGTCCCACAGCAGGGCCACGGCGGCCGCACTCGGGTGTCCCACAGCAGGGCCACGGCGGCCACGCTCGGGTGTCCCACAGCAGGGCCACGGCGGCCGCGCTCAGGTGTCCCACAGCAGGGCCACGGCAGCCTTGCTTGGGTGGCACACAGCAGGGCCATGGTGGCTGCGCCAGGAGGGACCCTGACGGGCACACGCACTCCCACTGGCCATGTGACGCTTTGTGCCACCGCAGGATGCTGCCAGCAGGGACTGCCCCTGGCTACTGAACCCCAGGACGACCCCATTGTGGACCGCGGCCTCCTGAACCGGGAGTCGCAGAACCGCCCCCTTCACACGTAGCTCGTCCGGGGCATGCGCTGAGTTCAGGAAAGCCGTCAGCAGTCACGTCTGAGGTCCAGCGGGGCGCGAGCCATGCAGGGACAGAGTCACAGCCGGCCACGCCCGGGGAGCCCCTGCTGACGCCAACCTGACCGTGGGAGGGCCGGGGGTGACAGCTAGGAGCTTCACGGGAGCGCGCGGTGTCCGGGTCCCAGTCCTGGCCCTTCCCCGGCTGTCCTGGCCCCCGGAGCCCTCTGGGCCCAGAGGTGCCGAAGGCGCAGCGTCCCTGGTGCATCTGCTGGGGAGCTGGTGACTGCTCCATGCACGGAACCTCTGCCGTCCCCCGTGGGCCGGAACAGCCACGCTCCTCCTCTTGTGGAGAGCAGGGCCTCCCTGAGCGTTTGGGACGGCGGGAACCTGGCTGCCAGCGTCCCCCGCCGACCCGCTCGCCTCCCCCGCCCGGCCGGAGCTGAGGCAGCACTGGGCTGTGAGCCCTGGGCTGCCGCTCCCACCATGCTGGGGAAGCCATGGGAGGGGCCCTCGGCAGAGAGGTGGGCTGGTGGCTCCTCGCCACGTTGGCACCGAGGGTGCTGACGTTGGGGGCGTCTGCTGAAGGGGTGCTAAGCTGAGTCCCTGTCTCAAGGCTCAGGCAAGGAGGGGGGGCTGTGCTGCCGGCCCAGACCCCTCTCCAGCTGGGGGGCGTGCTGTTTGCCAGCAGGTGCCGTGGCAAGGGGGGGGTGCCTTTGCGCCGGCTCCAGGTGGGGGAGGCTGCCTCTCCCTGGGTGGCGCCGGCGTCTGCCTGTAGATGGCGCTCACAGGTGTGGGGCAGAGCAGGGTGTGGGCAGGGCAGGGTGTGGGCAGGGCAGGTGCTCCCGCCCACACCTGCCTCCGAATTCATGTAGCGGGGCTGCCAGGCGCCTTCGAGGATCAATTTCACAAGCCTTAAATTGCAGTTTAATTTGAAAACTAATTCAGCCCCATAACTGGCTTTCTGCTGAGACCACTGAGGATAAAGATTTAAGTTCTTAATATTCAGACGATCTATTCAGACGATCGTCAAGGGCCCAGCCGTCCATCTCTGGGCTCCAGGGCTCCCCCGCATGGGAGTGGAAAGAAGCAGGAAGCGAGGGGGCCCCCTGGTGGTGGGAGCTATGGAAGCGGAAGTCTGGGGTGCCTGGTTAAGGCTAGCTTGGCTGCTATTTAATATCTAAAATGACATTCATGTCAGGTTTGTAACACAGGCCTCCCTGCGGTTTTGAGGGGCTAGGCGGGGCGGACAACTCAGACTTTCAGTTAAGAAATAATCAATACGGGGCATCTTCCCACGGGCAGCTCCTGCAATGCACAGAGCCCGGCCCGCACCACCCTGGGCCGGGACGATGCGGCTGCACTGCTGATTTGCAGCCGGAACACGTGACCGGAGACGGACTGCCCGGCGCGGCTCCCGAGCTGCTCCCGCGCCCTTGAGCGCCTTATCCGAGGCCTCGAGTGACAGGAAGGAAGCAGGTCCCAGGTGAGTGATTCAGGGGACGTGGCAGGACGAATGCCTACTGGCTCCCTGCAGCCCTCAACCCGGGGCTGAATCCACGATTATCTCAAAACAAAACGATTCATGGCCGGCGCCGTGGCTCACTAGGCTAATCCTCCACCTGCAGCGCCCGTACACCGGGTTCTAGTCCCGGTCGGGGCGCCAGATTCTGTCCCGGTTGCTCCTCTTCCAGGCCAGCTCTCTGCTGTGGCCCGGGAGTGCAGTGGAGGATGGCCCAGGTGCTTGGGCCCTGCACCCCATGGGAGACCAGGAGAAGCACCTGGCTCCTGGCTCCTGCCATTGGACGAGCGCGGTGCACCGGCCGCAGCGCGCCGTCCGCGGCGGCCATTGGAGGGTGAACCAACGGCAAAAGGAAGACCTTTCTCTCTGTCTCTCTCTCTCACTGTCCACTCTGCCTGTCAAAAAACAAACAAACAAACAAACAAACAAAACAAAACGATTCAGAAGAGGCGTTTCTTCCAGTTACAGCGCTACAGGCCTCGGACGAGAGTGGGGAGCCTGGGTGGATGGCGTGAGGGTACAACGCCAGGCCTGCTGTGTCCTGTCTGCCCAGGGCCCCGTGCCCACCAGGAACACATAGCCCCAGGCCCACTGGATACACACGGCCCCAGGCCCACTGGGCACACAGCCCCAGGCCCACTGTGCATACATGGCCCTGGGCTCACTCGGCACACACGGCCCCAGGCCATTGGGCACACATGGCCCCAGGCCCAAGCTGCACACACAGCCCCAGGCCCACTGGATACACATGGCCCCAGGCCCACCAGGCACACATAGCCCCAGGCCTACTGTGCAAACATGGCCCTGGGCCCACTGGGGACACACAGCCCCAGGACCACTGGATATACACAGCCCCAGGCCCACTGGGCACACACGGCCCTGGTCTGCCTGGCACACATGGCCCCAGGCCCACTGTGCTGTTTCCTGTGGCCCTGTCCCTGGGAAACCCTGAATCTGGTTCACACTGGTGAACGGGAGCTCAGCGGGTCTCCGCTCCCTCACTGCCAGCATCGGCCTCAGGTCTGACAGCGATCCCGGCCTCACCCCTTCAGTCCTCGCTCCCAAGGTCGCCTCCGAAGCCAGGGAGACCCAGTGGACATGGCCAGGGCCTGCACAGCTGCTTGGACAGAAAGTCAGCTCCACGGAGGTGCCTGCGGTGTGGATGCCGGGGACTCATGCAGACGAGGCTGTGCCCCCTCTGGGTGCAAAACACTGCTGTCCTGCCTGGGGAGGTGGGTCAGGGGTCAGGGTTGGGACGGGCCCAGGGGGAGCAGCCCTTGGCCATCTGTGGGACTCCTGGCGAGCAGCCCAGGGGCCCCGCAGAGAGCAGGGCCTGAGTGAGAGCCCATGTGGCCGGAGAAAGCAGGGCTGGGAGAGTGGGAGCCAGATTCTCCAAGATCTGTCTCGGCCAGGCGGCCTCACCTCACCACCAGGGCTGCCGCCGTGTCGGCCTCGCAGCCCCGGGAGCCGACAGCTCCTTCCCTCTCCAGGGAGCATGAGGGTGGTTTCTGCCACCTGTGGCTGTGACAGGCGTGGAGTGGAGTGGAGTGGAGTGGAGTGGAGTAGAGTGGGGGCCGTGCCTCGCCCCCAACCCCAATGAGCGCTGCTCTGCCCAGGGCACGGCCACCAACTTCACACACCCCCGCGGTCAGCAGTGCCAGCGAGGATAAGACCCAGGGGAGACTGGGCTGTGCTGCTGTCTCTGGGGTGCTGCTGGCCGGGGCCACACCAGGGTCCGGCGCTGGCTGGGGCTGCAGGCGCCCGGGTCCTGACCCAACACTCAGCTTAGTCCACCTCTCTGGGCCCTGGTGTCTACACTGTCAAAGGGGAGGGGACACCTGCTTCTTGGTGGCTGTGTGACGTGGACACATGAGGCGTGACACGCTCACAGTGGCCCAGACTTGGGGACAGAGCCGTAGGGGACTCTGGCCCTCCCTCGCTGCCCTGGAGCCAAATCCAAGGCGTAGCCCACAGGGCTTTCCTCTCTGGCTCTGTCTCCTGCCCCAGGACCTTGGCACACGCTCACTCCTCTCCCAGGCTCGGGCACCCTGACCTCCTGGCACTCCAGCCCCCAGATGACATGTCACCTCTGTGGAGCGGCCTTCCTCGGTCATGGTGTCCCCGTGACGCTCGGTGCCCCGGTCTCCTCCTGGACAGTTTCCACGTCGCCTTGTGCACTGTGCCCCCACCCTTGGTCTGTGCCCAGTCCGGACGCTGAGTTCCGTGAGAGCAGGGCCGTGGACGTTCGTGGCGAGTCCCGGACGAGGCCCCACCCCCACGCCCGCCCGCCCCACGTCCAGCTCACCCGGCTTAGAGCCCTCGTCCACGGAGCCGTTGTAGACCTGGTTGAAGAACTCGGGGCGGTTGTCGTTCATGTCGATGACGTAGATGTACAGGTCGATGGGGTTCTCCACCTTGTTGCCGTTCATGTCCACGGCGTGGGCTCGCAGCTGCAAGGTAGCACAGAGCCATTAGCCAGCGCCGCAGGGCACCACGGAGTCAGGGCAGTTCTCTGGGGGCCACAGCTCCCTGCTGGCCACAGCTTGGGGGGCCACAGCTCCCTGCTGGCCACAGCTTGGGGGGACACAGCCCTCTGCTGACCCTCCACCTGGTGGGGGACAGTTCCCTGCTGGCCCGCAGCCTGGGGAGGGATGGGACACACGGCTTCTGGCTGACCCGCAGCCTTGGAGGACACGGCTCCCGGCTGCCCCACAGCCTGTGGTGGGTGGGGGACACAGCTCTCTGCTGACCCTCCACCTTGGGTGGGGCACAGCTCCCGACTGGCCCACAGATGGGGGTCACAGCTCCTGGCTGACCCACAGCCTGGTGGGGGTGGGACACACAGCTCCCAGCCCCTGGGACAGGAGGCAGCTGGGCAGGTGCTGCTGGCTTTGGACATCACACAACTTCTCGGAGCCTCTGTCTTCCTCTGCAGGTGCAGGAGAGGGGGTGACCCTTGGAATCCCACGACCACGGCCCCCCGGGGCCAGCTCAGACTGGTCCACTGACGGCTGATCAGATGATGGGAGTTCACGTCCCCCTACGGCCATCATAGAAAAGCATTTGTGCCCAATGAGGGGGCGGGGCTTAAGCGCCTGTGATGGAGAGGCTGAGGGGGGGAACCGGGGAGGAGACGCGCAGGGGTGCAGAGGGGCCTGGGCCTGAGCAGGGGCGAGGCTAAGTGGGTGCCCCCTGGGTCCAGCCTGAGTCTGACCGTGATGAGTTCCAGGCTTCTCTGCTTCTGTTGGGCTCGGCCCAGCTGGGACACAGTGGCTGCAGAGGGGCAGCTGGCAGAGGCTGGGCCGGGAGTCCCTCTGTCCTGGGAGCTGGGGGGACAGGGTCCTGACACTGGGGCTGGGGGCTGCCTGGCCAATCCCTTAGCTTCTGGATCCGCTCCTTCACTCACTCCTTCAGCCAGTGCCCATCAAGGGCCTGCCAGCGCCAGGCTCTGGGCTGGACCCGAGCTGGCTCAGCAACGACTGCCCAGACGCAGCCGCCTGAGCACCCGATCCTGGGGAAGGGCCGCGCCCTGTTGAGGCAGCCCCCGGTGGGTCCTCTCCCCGGCAGGCAGGTGCAGGCCCCGAGCAGGTGCACGGTGAGTGCCGGCTGCTCCTGTATCTGGTGAAACTTCTCTGAAATGTGCACCTGAGGCCACTTGCCAAGCCCTCAGGCCATGGTTCTGTGCTGGAGGAGGGCACGGCCCACGGTTAGGACACGGAGCGAGAGCCACGAGTGTGCAGGTGATTCGATTCGACGCACGCCGGCACGGCCGCCAGCAGCAAGGACTCCCACGGCGTCTCCAGCTCTTTGCAGATGAAGCCCCACGTGGACGTCACTCCTCTCCTCTCCCGTGGCGGGGCAGCACGGCGTGCTGGCCACAGCGTGGCACCGGCGCGCACCCTGCACCGATGCTCAGGCACCTGCACGAGCTCAGCGGTCCCCTTCCGCAGCCCAGCCCCCAGCTCTGGCACCGCGAGCCGGCGAGGGGCGGGGAGAAGCCTTGCTCGGAGGTTTCCGCCAGACGGATCCAATGTAGTTGGAACTTTTGGGGCGGGGCGGGGCGGGGAGTGGACCAGGCTGGCTGGAGGCGGGAGGCGGTGACTGCACTTCCTGTCTTGTGCACAAGGAAGGCGCCTCCGTGTCACTTCGCTAGGAGGCCACAACGTCCATTTCGGCTCCAGGCTCCGTGCCCGCTGATGCGGTGCAGTCCCGCCTGGCTGCCACAGCCCCTCCCCAGCTGGCAGAGCTGCAGCCCCAGCCGCCCTGCTGCCTCCCAGAGCGCGCATGAGCAGGAGCCGGATCGCCCGTGGACAGTAAATACACTGCGGCCGTTGCAAGTGGCGGCTTACCCGTGCACCACCGCGAACCTCCCGTCTCAGCAGCGGCCCAGCGGGCTCCCCTCCCTTCTGCCCTCTTCCCTCCGCAGGAGGCTGAGGCCAGACAGGGGAGGGCCGGGCCTGAGGGCTCGCACCTGGCCAGGGCCGGCTGGGTTTGACTCGCCCACGAGTGGGCTCCAGCCTGGCAAACCCTCCTGTGCGCCGAAGGGCAGAGCCCAGGGCTGAACCCGGCTGCCTCCCCTGAGAGCCCTGAGCCCCGCACCCCGCACAGCCTTCTCTTTCTTACCCCTTCCTCCACTCCGTGCACAGCCACGAACCGGACCTGGGGAGGACGCACGGTCCCTCGCGCTGCAGAGGTGGGGGTGGGGGGGGGCTGGCAGCCCGGGACTTTGCAGCGGGGACAGAAGCAGCAGCAGGCTCCGGGCTCTCCCCGGGGGTCCCAGGACCGAAGCTCCCCAGGAGGGGGTCAGGCACAGATTCCCCGGCCGCCGGTCCACTGCGTCGTGAGCCCCACTGGCGATTCTGGCTGGGCTCCTGCCGGGGCCCCCCACCTCGGATCCAGGACCCTGTCTGGCAGCCGCCCCTGCTGCCGCCCCTCCGGCTGTGGGCCGGGACACTCACGTGGTAAGAGGCCCGCTCCTCCCGGTCCATGGGCCGCGTGACGTACATCCGGCCGGACATGGAGTCGATGCTGAAGACCTCCATGGGGGGCTGGTCAGCCCCCACACCCGTGATGCTGTACCGGATGGGGATGTCGTTGTCCTTATCAGACCGGATCTGAAAGGCAGGCGCGAAGCCGGGGCCGTCAGCCTGCTGCGGGGTCCACGCTCGCCCCCTCCTCTGAGGGCCTCGCACCTGACCTGCTCTGGAACCGCGCCAGTCCCTCGTCCACTTTGGGAACTGGAAGGGCAGCCAGAGGTCAGGGGGTCGCTGAGTGCCACCTGCTACCCCTGCAGCAGCCCATCAGGAAGCAGTGAGGGACAAGCGGCGACCGCCCAGGGAGCTGGGGGCACCCGCAGAGACCACAGCACAGCTGCGAGGCTGGAGACCCCGGCATTCTGTAGCCAAACCCAGGAGACAGGGGCAAGGAGAGGGCAACCTCCTCGGAGCTCCGGGGCAACAGGTCAGCCCCACGGCACAGGTGCAGCCCGGCCCCACGGCACAGGTGCAGCCCGGCCCCACGGCACAGGTGCTCCCCGCCCCACCCCCGGGGAGACCCAGCAGATGCGGTTCTGTCCCCTGAGAGTCACACACAACCACAGTCTCAGGAGTGGGGGCTGTGGCGGAAGTGACCCTGGCCAGTGGGAGAAGCAGTGAGCCCAGAGAGCGGCCACCAGCAGGTCTGCCAGGGCTATCCAGGCCCTGACGCCAGGCGGGCCGGGTGGGCTGGGGGCGCAGAAGTGCGGCCAGTGCGGATGGAGCTGGGCACACGCACAGCTTTGCCGTCGGCTCGTGGTGGGGGTGTTTGCTTTCTCGGCAGATGAGATAACCACGGATCCTCGGGAAACCGGAAGCCCGGGAGAAGAGCCGACAGCCACCTGTCTGTGCTCAGCTGAGGCCGACACTGCGGGAGTAGGAACCTGGTGAACGCGCGGTTGCAGCCTGTGGAGCAGGTGCAGGGGAGCAGCCAGCCCAGTGGGCGAGCAGGGTTTGCACTCAATTCTGACTGTGCCCTTTGAGAATACAGCTTTTCGGCTGGCGCCACGGCTCACTAGGCTAATCCTCTGCCTGCGGCGCCGGCACTCCAGGTTCTAGTCCCGGTCGGGGTGCCAGTTCTGTCCCGGCTGCTCCTCTTCCAGGCCAGCTCTCTGCTGTGGCCCGGGAGTGCAGTGAAGGATGGCCCAAGTGCTCGGGCCCTGCACCCCATGGGAGACCAGGAGAAGCACCTGGCTCCTGGCTTTGAATCAGCGCCGGCTGCGGCAGCCATTGGAGGGTGAACCAACGGCAAGGGAAGACCTTTCTGTCTCTCTCTCACTGTCTAACTCTGCTTGTCAAAAAAAAAAAAATACAGCTTTTCAAAAACCCGAACCCCGGTGGGACCACAACAGTATTTGACAGTAGACTGTACCACTGTGAAAACCTCCAAGATACCCCCAAAGCGATGGCTGCACTCGTGTCAGGATTTCAGGACAAAGATCTCGAGGGAAGGCCTTCGGCCCAGCGGCTGATGCCCACGCCTCCCACCCGCCTGCCTGGGTTCGGTTCCCGGCTTTGCTCCGCCTTCTGGCTTCCTGCTGACGCAGACCCTGGGAGGCGGCGGGGAGGGCTCAACACGAGGGTTCCTGCCGCTGTGTGCAGGCCGGGGAGTGACTCAGGGGACGCGAGATCTTGCTCTGGGTCTCTCTGCCTCTTTAATAATAATAATAATAATAGTAATAACAGTAACAAGAACTTCTAAGAAAGGCCTTTCAGAAACTTAAAAACCTTCTGAAATAGCCACTGCATCAACATTGCTGAAAGAGTTACAGAGAGAGAGAGAGAGAGACAGACAGACAGAGAGACAGAGAGAGACAGAAAGGTCTCCATCTGCCGGTTCACTCCCCAAATGGCCACAATGGCCGGAGCTGCGCCAATGCGAAGCCAGGAGCCAGGAGCCTCTTTTGAGTCTCCCAAGCACCTGGGCCATCCTCCACTGCTTTCCCAGGCCACAGCAGAGAGCTGGATTGGAAGAGGAGCAGCCGGGACTACAACCCGGTGCCCATATGGGATGCTGGTGCTTCAGGCCAGGGCTTTAACCCGCTGCGCCACAGTGCTACCCTTTTAATTTATTTTTTAAGGAATACACATTTCATAAGTACAACTTTAGGAATATAGTGATTCTTCCCCCCATACCCGCCCTCCCACCCACACGCCCACCCCTCCTCCTCCCCCCTCTCCCCTTCCCAGTCCCATTCTCCATTAAGATTGATTTTCAACTAGCTTTGCACGCAGAAGCCCAACTCTGTACTAAGTAAAGATTTCAATGATTTGCGCACACACACACACACACACACACACACACTGAGAACATTTCAGTTAACTCAGTGCAACTCACTGAGGACAAAGGTCCTACCGATGCAACTTTTTAAGGTTTGAGAACCAAGACTCATCTCGGCAGTTGTCCACGAATCAGCTCCCCACCAGCAGCTGCACTGGACAACACGGCAGCCACGATGCCTTTTGTGTGCCAGGGAGGGCAGAATAACACCGGGCCCCAGACGCACGGGCAGGGACCAGCTGTGGGGCAATGGGACGTCCTCCCAGGGGAGCCAGTGCTGTGGGCAAAGGAGCTGGCAGGGGACGGTGGCAAACACAGTGGCCCTCTGTGGCTGTGTCCTCCACACTTTAGTCCTGAAGACATCACTCCTCCAGTCTCCCCAGGAAGACTCCACTTGGATGCCGTGGCCAGCGCCCCACCACCGAGTTTATCGACCGAGCCGTTCTTCAGCCTGAAGTTCACTTAGCAGAAAAAAGCATCTTATTTCCCAAAGAACACACGTGGACTGGAAAATGCACCTGCTACACGCGTATCTTCCTGTCCCGCCTGATACCTGTGCAGGACACACGGACGCAGCTGATGCCGTGTCAACAGTCAGGGTCAGGGGCTTGGGGTGCACGTTCTGGGTTCCAGGCTCATCCCTGGACACCCTGACCCCTTCCTAACTCTTGGTCTCCTCTCCTGCGAGGTGGGGACACTGACACCTCCTGGACAACATCTGTCAGCAGGACTGAGTAGGAGCCACACGCACGGGGCTCCACGGAGGGTGGCTGCAGCTTCCTCCCCTCCGCCACCATCACTGTAATTGTCACCACGTTATTCACCTCATTGCTGTCACCATCCCCTCCATCACCGTCCTCATCACCATCATCTTCAACCACCTGCCTCCATCATCACTATCAAGTTCATCACCATCACCATCATCTTCATCACCACCATCATCTTCATCACCACCATCATCACCATCACCTTCATCCACACCGTCACCAGTTCCACCGCCGGCACCATCAACTGTACCTCCTTTCTAGCCTGTCACCTCCATCATCTGCCCACAGACACGACGCATCTGCAACCTGGCCAGGCTGAAACGGTGACTGATCCGAAGGCGAACACCCCCAAGGGCCCTTGCGGGACAGGATGGGGCACCTGACTGTGTCCACAGCCCGAGGCGACGCACTCCTAAGAGGGATTCTACACCTCGTGTCTGACTGCACACACAGTAGATGTCCGGCCGCCCGTGAGGAGCTGGCTCCATGTGGCCAGCGTGGGGATGTCCTTGAGGTGCGTGGGGGAGTAACACTTCCTGTCACTGACTCGTTTGTTTCCATTTTACAGGTGAGAGCACCAAGGCCCACAGGAGCGCCACAGTTTCCCGAGTCCGAGGCAGGAGAGGTGAACCATGGAGGCCAGTCGCTCGGGCCGCTTCTCCCTCCGAAAGGGAATGACGTGGAACCCCTGGGCACCTGGCCTGCGGCCCCTCCCGGGCCTGGGCTCGGCCCTGCAGGACAGGTGCCAACTGGAGCAGGGTCTGCACGGTGCCTGCCCCGAGAGGTGGTGCAGCCCAGGGGTTGGGATTTGGTGGAGGGTCTGGGTCATCCATGATCTACCACCTATCATCCAGCATCATCACCCATCACCCATCATCACCCATCACCCACCTGTCACCCATCATCACCCATCCATCATCCATCACCCATCCATCACTCATCCATCACCCATCACTCATCCGTCATCCATCACCATCATCACCCACCTGTCACCCAGTACCATTCCCTAATCCCTCCACCATTCGTAATCCACCATCAGCCATTCACTCACACACCCACCCGTCACCTGTCATCCACCCGTCCATCATCATCATCCACTCACCCACAATCTGTCCACCATCCACCCACTCACCACCCATCATACGTTCACTTGCTCAGTCATTCGTTCATCTGTGCTTGTTCTCTAGGTGATGTTCCAGGCCTGTTCTGTAACCAGCTCTAGCTGGTGGCTGTCGCAGTCCTGGGGTCCTAGTCACCCTCTCCCCTGAACCCACACCACGGCTGCACTTCCTGTGCACTCCAGATACAACAAGGGGCGCGTCCTAGCGCCCGCTGCCGTCCCATCTCGTCTCTGTGCCACGCCTGCATTTCTTTGGCAAGGACCACTCTCCTCCTGCACAGTCGCTTTGCCACCACGCGGCAGACTGGAACTGCTGGGGTATTAACGTCCCCAGCACATCCCGTACCCAGGACTGACAGGAACTGGTGTACCCACATCCCAGCCTGGAACACGCTCCAGCCAGGACCACCAGGGACTGGGGTACCCACGTCCCAGCCCCCCCCCCAGGACCCCTGGCTCGCAGGAAGGCCGACCTTCCCTTCCTCGCCTCGCTCCTGCCCTGCCTGGGTCTCCGCACCTGCCCAGGGAGCACTAGTGGCTCAGCTGTGTGGGG
The DNA here is from genome assembly GCA_015711505.1 of Sylvilagus bachmani. Lineage (NCBI taxonomy): Eukaryota > Metazoa > Chordata > Mammalia > Lagomorpha > Leporidae > Sylvilagus > Sylvilagus bachmani. Next base: position 110,225,587 of record CM027394.1, on the reverse strand, counting down.
AGAGGCTTATTTCAGGCTGGCTCTTCCGGGGCAGAGCGGTCAAGGGCACTTCAGCTTCTCTGGTTTTATTATCTCCATCCCAAGCCCCGAGTGCTCTGAGATGTTTCCTCCCTGATTGCCTCTCCTGCCATGAGCGCTGGCGTCAGACACACCGTCGCCTGCCTGCGTGCTGGGACTGGGAGGGCCCCAGCCCCCCAGGGTCTGCGCGTTTGGCCCCTGACAATGAACGTGTGTGTCCTTGGGGTGTGAGTGTGCATTGCTCTGCCATTGAGAAGGTCGTCTAAGGAGACCTGATGCGATCCTGGAAAGACGGGCGATGCCTCGTTCCCTTCCCCGCCTGGAGCAGGGTTCTGGGAGAGCCTCGAAGCCAGTGTGCGCCACCCCAACACAGCAACCTCGGCGGGCAGCGGGGCAGAGAGCCCTGCGGTGGGGCAGGAGGCCAGGAGGCGGTGGGAAGAGACAGGGCAGGAGGCCCCTTCTGACCGGGGTGGGGGTGTGAGCTGTCACAGGGTAGCTCAGCGCCTCCCGGGGGACAGTGGTGACACCGGGAGACAGTTTTGGTTGCTACACCTGGGTGTGCTACAGGCATCGGGGGGAAGAGCCTGGAGATCTGGATTGTCCAGGGACCGCTGTGAGGCTGGTTGGTCAGCAGGGACGTGCCGCGGGGCTGGGGTTTCTCGGTGCCACCCAAAAGGGCTGATGGCCCCAGGCCGCCCCGTCCGTCAGCTGCAGGGGACACCTGCTGTAGGCCCTGGCTCCCGGAGTGAAGTGCACTCATCTGCACGAGGCCTCATGGCCCGTGACCGCCCACGTTTCTCGGCATGCAGGCTGTTTCCCATGCATAAGGGGTCCTGTTTTCCCCAGGGAGGGGCTGGGCAATCGGCCGGGTGGGCTGGATCCTGTGTAATTGCTCAGGACGTCAGTGACAGGCAGGTGGGAGATGGTGGGTTGGGACGGCGGCCGGCTGGAGCCCACGCTCGCTCTGAAGGGGCGGCTGCTCAGGCGTGAGTCCAGGACGTGGGCCGTCCTGATTTACAGGAGAGAACTTTCCAAGTGGTTTCTACGGAGTTTTAAAACTTGTTTTGTATGACATCTCCTGGCTCGAGTGCTGGGACCAATTCCTATTCCTTAAGAGCTCTGTGTGGGTCAGGCTGTGAGGTGGACCAGGGTCCGGCTGCTGCTCTCCCTGGGGGCTTGTCCAGAGGGAGCTGGCCGGGCCATCCGCCCACGGGGGCTCTGGGTGCATGTAGTCCCCTGCTGCCGGGTGTCCCGGCTGGATTCACGGCTCCCGCCGGCACCTGGTGCGGCTCCGGGCCCTCGGGACCTCTGGGGCTGGCTGTGCAGGACCACCTTTCCCTTGGGCGCCCAAGGGCCATCTAGGCTCTGATAGGAGGACAGGGGCCCTACAGGCGCTCCCAGATCTTGAGTCTCCCTGGTAGGGAAACGGAACCAAGGTGAAAGGGTTTGTTGGGCTTTGAGGTCTTTTTTAATGCAGGAAACTAAAACAAGCCCTTCCACCCCCAGCCTCTGCAGCCCGCGGCACCGGACACCCCTCCTGGGCTCCGCCTGCACCCTGGCCCCTGCTGTCTGGTGCCGGAGCAGCAGCTAGAGGGTCGCGAGGGACAGGGCTGCATCCCATCCCCTCACGGGCCTCAGCCACGCTCTCCCCATGGTCACAAGTCCTGCACGACCACGCCACACCTCCTGGTTCTGCACGCTTGTCCACGCCCTGGCCAGCTCCCTGCAGCCCCTCTGACTTCCGGCTCTTCCCCAAGACTGCTGCTCCCTCTGCCTGGGACGGCCTGGTCCTCACCGGCACTGTGGCTCTCGCCATGCATCCCTGTCTCTCATCAGAGGTGGTTTCCCCGCACACCTGGTCTGAAACCCAACGGCACTGGCGCCTGCTCGCCCTGGTCCGCAGTCAGACAGCTGTGTCCTCCTCCCCCTCACACACACGAGCTCCACGAAGCGTGGGCTCTGTTACGTGGGCCCCTAGGCAGCCCACAGCCCACAGCTCACAGCCGCCCTCACGTTGCGGCGTGCAAGGACCCTCCACCCTCCCAGGCGAGGAGGCCACGGGGGAGGAACGCGCCCCTCGCCCCACACAGCACGGGGGCGCCGTGTTGTCCTCTACCTTGGCCTCAGGCCAGGCCCTGCACCGGTGCGACCCAGGGACCCTGCTCCGTGGCACCCGGACAACGTCTGGTCTGCAGTCCTGGAGCCGGCCCCGAGGCCACGGCCCACGTTGGAGCCCACACGGGCAGGTGCCTGTGCTCCCGCCATGCACCCACCCATGCCGAGCAGAGACCAGGTCACATCTTGATATCCAGCCAAGGACAGAAGTCTGAGTGTTGCTACATTCTAACTGAATATTCCCGACACGTTATCTCAGCGCCGGCAGGAAGTCGGTTTCACTTTCACTTCCTCGGGGACCTTCAGCTGCCTAAACACAGCCGCTTAAGCAGTTGGACGAAGGGGCATTTTCCGCCCAGGCCGGGGACCGGTGAGCGGGGAGGGCCCGCGTGCTCCTTCCGCATGACCCAGGTCATGGAGCCTGGGTGGCCCCCACCCCCTGCCCCCAGGGACAGGCAATGCACGGTGACCACAGGCTGGGACATCCTGCGTGCACTGGGGCTGTGAACGGGCACCTGTCGGTGCCCCCACGGGGCCAGGAGGGTGGGGGACTGCACACACCGGGGACGGCGGGTCTGTCCTACAGAGGAGGGGCACCATCCACAGGTGTGCTCCCCTCGGGCAGGGCAGGTGGCCAGACCGTGTCCGCCACTCCTGCACTCGGTCTAGGCCGTCCTGGGGAGGCCCAGGCCCAGCCGCCCCAGGAGTGCCCTGGGGAGAGTTTCTGCCCCGCACCTTCAGTCTCGTGGTTCCGTCAGGGACCCAGATCTGCTTCCTCTGTCCCTCACCCGTGAGCTTTCCTGGCTCCGAGGAGCGAGACTTTGAACACTCACCCGAGAAGTCGGGAGCTGGGGCAGCGGCAGCCGCAGCTCTTCTAGAAGTGGCCAGGTCTGCCCGGAACCTGGCTCCAGGAGGGCCCGGTGCCCCGGAGGGGGCTCTCTGTACCTGGGTGAGGGCCCTGTGCCCCTGGGTGAGGGCCCTGTGTACCCGAGTGAGGGCCCTGTGTACCCAGGTGAGGGCCCTGTGCCCCTGGGTGAGGGCCCTGTGCCCCTGGGTGAGGGCCCTGTGCCCCTAGGTGAGGGCCCTGTGCCCCTGGGTGAGGGCCCTGTGCCCCTGGGTGAGGGCCCTGTGCACCTCGGTGTGGCCCGGTGCCCTGGAGGAAGGCCCTGTGCACCCAGGGGCCCTGCACCCCTAGAGGAGGGCCCGGTGCCCTGGTGCGAGAGGATTATGGAGGAAGGCTGGAGGAGCAGGGCCCCAGCAGAGGCCTGGAGCCCGCAGAAGGCGCAGTCAGAGGTTCCCAGTGGCAGACGAGGACAGCAGCCTGCAGGGCGTGAGGGGCAGCGGGAGGCAGGCCCCGTGCTGGACTCGTCCAGGAGCCGGAAGGGACAGACAGCCTGGAACGACACCAAGCAGAGCCTGCACAGGGCCAGCGCTGGTGTCTGTGGGGCCGGGAGCCACTCCCTGAGGGGCTGCGCCTCTTCCGGGCACCGCCGCCTCCCAGGGTTTCTGCACGTTCCGGCTGCACGGCACAATGGCGTCGGGCGCTCCCGTGTCCTGCCTGCCGCTGCCCCCCCATCTGCTCGCTAATCCTGACCACGTTTTCCTTTAAATCCTTGAACGTGTTTGTGAGAAATGTGAAAGGCCTCGCTGTGGGTTCCACCGTCCAGGCAGCGCGAGGGTTCGAGGTTCGTTTTCACGGGCGGTTCTTCCCCTTGGGTACAGCCCACAGTTTCTAGTTCACGAGTCTGGTAACTTGTGTCCATTACCAGCTGTGACAGATGACGCGCTACGAGGACTCCGGTTTTGTTACCTTGCCCTGAAGGTTTATTTTTGTCTCGGCAGGAAGTTGACTTGGCTGGACTCAGACTCAAATGTGGTTCTCTTGCAGTTGGCACGGGCTGGGACCCTGCTCCGTCTCCCCGGTCTCTGGCCGTGGCTTTCATGGACCCTGCTCTGCTCCGTCTCGCCAGTCTCCTACCTGCAGTTTCTGCAGGTTCTTAGGAGCAGCCCTGCGCTTGCACAGCTGCCGTGGGCAGCCAAGGATCTGGGCAGGGTTTCGAGCGTACTTTCTAGAACATATTTTCCAGAATGTGTCCCTCGCAATCATCTGCTCTGTCTGTTCCAGGCTCCATCTCACAATTTCTGAGATCAGTGACGGGGCTTGGCTGTCCTTTGGGGTGAGGACTGGGGGCGTGGCTGAGACGGCAGCCGTATGAACAGATCTGTGCTGTCTTCTTGTTCCTTGCTGGAGTCTCTGACAGTTTTTGCCTATTACCGATCACTCTTGAGTAACTGCAAATGGTCAGAAGTTTCCCCGGGGTTTACAGTCACTATCTGTAGGGGTGTGTGTGAGAGACAGGCTGCTCCACCTGTCCCCAGGCATGACTCCGGAGGCCCACGATCATTGGAGGATGGAGACGGTGAGGTCTGAGTGAGAGCCACTCTGTCCCCATGTTGCTTGGTTGACAGGTTGCCTATGCCTGCAGGGACCTTGGATTCAGTGGGGGACACAGGCCAGTAGCACTGACAAAACAGTGTTGAAAACTCTGGCCACTGGGGCCAGCGCTGTGGCACAGTGGGTTAAGCCACCACCTGCAGTGCCAGCATCCCATATGGGATGGTTCGAGACCTGGCTGCTCTACTTCTGAACCAGCTCTCTGCTGTGGCCTGGGAAAGCAGTAGAAGATGGCCCAACAAATCCTTGGGCCCCTGCACCTGCGTGGGAGACCTGGAAGAAGATCCTGGCTCCTGGCTATGGATAGGCACAGCTCTGGCAGTTGCTGCCAACTGGGGAGTGAACCAGCAGATAGAAGACCTCTCTCTGTCTCTCTGTCTCTCTGTCTCTCTCTCTCTCTGCCTCCCCTTCTCTCTCTATGGCATGGGCAAGACTGGACGCTGGGCATCACCCGGCATGGCTGCTCAGCTCCTGGGGACCTGGGTGACGAGGTTTGGGAGGTGGCAGATGGCAGGGAGGGATCAAGAGTCTCACGCAGGCTTGGCAACCTCCTTCCCTGCCCTGGACAGTGAGTAACAACATGGCCATGTTCCCTGCAATGGAGGGATGCCCTCGCGGTACCAGGAAGCATTTTCTTCAATGGACTCGGTGGCACTTTTCCTGCTGAGTTACCCAGCAAGTACTCTGCAGCGGGTGTCACAGGGTTACCCTGGCCAGCTCCGTCCCACGTGTGCCCAGCGAGTGAGTTCTCATGGGGAGTCTGCCGCCATCCAGGCCTGGGTGCCAGCACATCACTGTCCCCTGCCACCACCTCGTGCTGCAGACCCGGCTCAGGGCAGCTCCTGCTGAGCCCCCAGGAGGTCTCCTTTCATCTCCAGCTTCTGAAGACCCAGCTCACTGCTGCTCCTGCGCAGAGTCGGCCAATGTTCGTGGTTGGATGTGACCGAAGCTGGCACACACAGCAGGCACCGACTGTAGCAGGGCGAGGGGAAGAAGGCAGCGCTGACCACCAGGGGGAGCTCAGGGAGCCGTCGTGGGTGACTGCAACTCACTTGAGACACGCCATGGGGCCGGCACTGGGGCGCAGCGGGTAAAGCCGACGCCTGCAGCTCCAGCATCTCACTTGGGCGCTGGTTCAAGACCTGGTGGCTCCACTTCCAACCCAGCCCCCTGCTGCCATGCTTGGAAGACAGCGGGAGATGGCCCACATGCCTGGGGCCCCGCCACCCACTTGGGAGACCTGGGAGAAGCTCCTGGCTTCAGCCTGGCCCAGCCCTGGCCATTGTGGCCATTTGGGGAGTGAACCAGCAGATGGAAAATCTCTCAATCTCTCTCTCTCTCTCTCTGTAGCTCTGCCTTCCAAATACATAAAATCGATCTTAAAACGAACAGAAATGCCTTCCTCCGCTCCTGCCCAGCAGCTACACAGCTACCCCCTTCCGGAGTCTTCTCTGCGGGGTTCCTTTCCGGGGCCTGCTCTCTGCAGGGGCCCCGAGGCCTGGCCTGTGCAACCCCACCCACGCCCCGGCTCCTAAGTCAGCCCTCAACCCGCACAGCTGCTCCCGGAACAAGTCCTGACTGTGGTCAGACCCAGCAGCCAGGACTCGCGTGTGGCTTTAGCCTCACCGGGTCCTGCCCAGCGTCAGCCTCTTGTGCTTTGTGCTGGGAAAGAGAGCGGCTGTGCAGGAGTCGGCGCTGCCCGGCCGTCACGGCCCTACCACAAAGCACGGGCCGGAAGTGCACGGCTTGGCCAGCTGGGAGGTGACAGGAGAACCCCGTTGTCCGCCTTCCCGAGGTCCCTAACAGCCCCTGGTGTGGCAGCCCACGGAGGACCCACACTGACCACTGGTCACCTCCCAGAGTGTGCAGCCCACAGAGGACCCACGCTGACCACTGGTCACATCCTGGTGTGTAGTGGACCACAGAGGACCCACACCGACTGTTGGACACCTCCTGGTGTGTAGTGGACCACAGGGAACACACACCAACCACTAGACACCTCCTGATGTGTGCAGCCCACAGAGGACCCACACTGACCACTGGTCACCTCCCGGTGTATACAGCCCACAGAGGACCCACACTGACCGCTGGTCACCTCCCAGTGTGTGCAGCCCATGGATGGATGCCGAGCACCAGTGCGGGACTCTAGACCAGGGGCGCTGGTTACCCGAGCGGCTCCTCTCCTGGCTCCTTTCCTGCCGTATCCCGCAGCCCAGCGCCGCCTCTGGGAGGAGCAGCTCCATGACTGTCTCCGCCCCTCCTCTTCCCCAGAAGCACAGCCCAGGGCTGGCAGTGCCGTCGCCCCAGGGCCACAGTCCCCCGCCACACACCATGGCTCACTCCACGGGCGCAACCAGGAGCACTTCCACGCTTGGCCACGGGCTCTCACGCCAGTTAGGGTCACCCCTTTCTCAGGGCTCCCCTCACACATCCCCTGCACTGTGGCCCAGGGAAAAGCCTGTGCCTGACGGAGGGCTTGGGGAAGGCGCCCGCCGCCTCTCCCCGACCTTTCCACTCAGCGTGACCTATCAGAGGGAGTGCATTGACGGCCACAGACTCACAGCCGATCCCAGCTCAGCCTCCGAGGCGCCACCCGTGGCTTCCTGCCCCCCACTGCCCACACCATGTGATCCGGGCCTCCTGCAGGAGCGAACACTGAGGGGCAGCTGGGGGACTTCCTGTAGGGGGCGACAGGGAGTCCAGCCAACTCAGGAGGGCTGGAGGAGCCGCCACGATGTGGGCTGCACCATGGGAGAACCTAGAGGCCACAGGGCCACCCACGTCTCAGAGCGTGTCCTCCCAAAGTAAGGTCGAGGGTCATCCCGCAGAGACTTCCAGGCGGGCCCGGCACGAGGCAGCAAGTAAAGAAAACCTCACCCCGTCTCTTGTCCGCTGTCCGTGCTCATGGCACCCAGAGAACGTCCTAGCTGGCCCTCGAGGACCTCGGACCCTGACAGCACCCTGGTGCTCGCCCACCGCCTGGCCTGTGAGGGACCCTGGCACCCGCAGCTCCGGCCTGGCTTCACCTCCACTTCCGCCAGAGCAAAACCGCCTCCTCTCGGGGGGAACTCACGGGTATAGAAGTGGCCACCCCGAAGCAGGCTCAGCAGACAGCACGGGTGCTGGCCGGGACCCACACGCTCGGGAGGCAGGGAGGGCGTGGGAGCAGCGCGGGGACACGGAACCGTCCTCGGCATCGTCCTCGGTGACAGCGGAGGGTCACACTCGGCCAATGAGCCCAGCGGACGTGAGTGTGGGACCCAGCAGGGCACCTCGGCTGTGAGCGTCCGCAGGTGAGGACACAGCAGGGGCTGGGGACGCCCAGGTGGTGGGGCCAGCGCCACACAAATGCAGGTGGCAGATGTTCCCACGCACGGTGTGTGTGCATGCGTGTTCATGCATCTGTGTGCATGTGTCGCATGCCTGTGTATGTGGGCGCATGCGCACACAGGTACACATACATGTTCACATACATGCGCGCACACATGTGCATGTGCACACAATGCTTGTGCATGCAAGTCTATATGTATGCACGTTCATGCATGTGTGGGCACGCATGCATGTATGCCTGCACACACATGTTCGTGCATGTATGTATGCACGTGTATGTGTGCACATGTGTGTATATGCATGTGTGTGTACACATGTGCACCTGCACTTGCCACATTCACAAATGCCTGCCTTTCTGCTCTTCCTAAGCTGCCGATCTTGGCTTCCTGCTCACTGGGCCATGAGCCCCACCCTTGTGGCTGAGACCTGGGGGGGGGGTCCTGCCCCAGGCACTGCTTCCTCACCCAGGTTTCTATGTCCAACGAGAAACAACTCGGAGGTTAATTAGCGGGACACAGAGGCCGACCCTCACGACACCCCAAGACGCCTGCCGCGCTGTGGCTGGGAATTCTCTACTGGAATTCCCACTGCTCTGACCGGACTGTGGCTCTCTGCACAGGGAAGAAGCAGTGCTGGCGACGGCCCCGGCCACGGAAGCACAGAGCCCACAGTGCTGGCGACGGCCCTGGCCACGGAGGCACGGAGCCCACAGTGCTGGCGACGGCCCCGGCCACGGAAGCACGGAGCCCACAGTGCTGGCGACGGCCCCGGCCACGGAAGCACGGAGCCCACAGTGCTGGCGACGGCCCTGGCCATGGAGGCATGGAGCCCACAGTGCTGGCGACGGCCCTGGCCATGGAGGCATGGAGCCCACAGTGCTTTCTGCAGGCACAGTGACCACGGCGAGGCCAGGGGACCTGGGGATAGAGCAGCTGCTGCCGGTGCCGGGGTCTCCACTTCCCGCCCAGCAGCACCGTGCTCACCACACACGGCCCCAGCCCTGGCCACCGCTCACTCCCAGACGGAGAGACGTGACCCTTGGAACAAGGCAAGGCAGCAGAGGTCAAAGGTCAAGACCCACGTCCCTGCTCCGCCTGCTCCCAGGCACAGAGGCCTCACGTGACTTGGAAGCGACGCCACTTCGCACTGACCTCTCGCTGCCGAGACCCCGACAGGGATCGCAGGGCCTGCCCCTTGTGGCGCGACGTCCGAGCCGGACTTACCCTCACCAGCTGCTGGGGGAAGGGCCCGCGGGAGTTCTCCGGCACGTTGATGGGAGGGATGACCCAGTCCCGCTTCTGTCGCCGCAGCCCGTGGGTGCTGTGGTGCTGGGGCCACGGCAGCAGCGTGTCCAGGGCAGCCGCGGGGGAGTCCTGGGGCGTGCTCGTCTTCCCTCTCTGCTCCGTCCGGCGTTTGGAAGAGGGGACAAGAAGAAAGGCAGGTTAGCTTCTGCACGGGGTGGGGGGTGCCGTGAGGTTGTCTGCGGGTCCTGGGTGGGTGGAGGACGACTGGGTGCTGCTGGGACAAGGGGCGAAGTGTGGGGGGCGGCAGGAGAGACCCTCCCCTGCAGGCTGCGCCAGACAGAGCAGGATGCGGGTGGGGAGCAGAGGCCTGGCCAGCAGCGTGGACTGGGCTCTTACTGGAAGCCCCACACGGGAAGGAAGCAGGCAGTCACTAGCACCTGTTGCACTCTTGTGACTCTATGGGATCAGCGCCGTGGCGCAGTAGGTTAATCCCCCACCTGCGGTGCCGCCATCCCACATGGGCGTTGGTTCTCGTCCCAGCTGCTCCTCTTCCAGTCCAGCTCTCTGCTGTGGCCTGGGAAAGCAGCAGAAGATGGCCCAAGTCCTTGGGCCCCTGCACCCGCGTGGGAGACCTGGAAGAAGCTCCTGGCTCCTGGCTTCGGATCAGCACAGCTCCGGTCATTGCGGCCATTTGGAGAGTGAACCAGCAGATGGAAGACCTCTCTCTCTGTCTCTCCCTCTCACTGTCTGTAACTCTAATTAAATACAATCTTAAAAAAGAAGAAGAAAAACAGTCTTGCTGATTTCATTTGGAAGGGAGAGAGAGAGAGAGAGAGAGAGAGAGAGAGAAAGAGAGCGCTCTGATCGGCTGGGTCACTCCCCAAATGCCTGCAACAGCCAGGAGCCAGGACTTCGCCCGGGACTGCCAGGTGGGTGAGGGACCCCGCACGTAGGCCGTCACCTGCCGCCTGCCAGCGTGTGTGTTAGCAGGAAGCCGGGTTTGGAAGCGGAGCGGGGACTGGAGCCCAGGCACCCGACATGGGACGTGGGAGTCCCAAGTGAGCTCCAGCCACTACGCGAAACGCTTGCTCGGAGACTAATACGGTTTAACTTAAAACTACGTCCGTGGAAACAGCCGTGGCAAACTAGATTGTGGCAAATCCACAGGAGGTCAGGATCCCAGTGCATCTCTGACGATCGACAGAAACGGAGTCCGCTCCCGCGCGTGGGTGAGGGTGGGCGCGGAGGCCACGCCGCAAAGTCGCAACAAAGAGCAGTAAATTTGTGAGACAGGCGCAAGTCTTCCGGGAATCAAAAACGCAAACAAGAAAGACATCCTCTCCCCCGCCGAATCCATCAGACCAGCAAAGTGCACCGTGCCCGCCAGGAGGGCGTGGCGGAGGGCGGGATTCGGCGAGGTCCACGTGACGTGGGGCACGGTCCCACAGGCTCCCCAAGCTCCAGCCGCCTCTTCCACAGAATGGGGCTGGGAGCAGCAGCGCTGAGTTCAGGCGGTTGCCGTAGAAACCGAACAAGATGATCGGACAGAAAGCGTTGCCCACGCCTGGCGGTCAGGGCGGCCTCCCCACCTGCAGGCCACGCAGCTGGACAGGCGTCTGGGGGGAGATGCTCCCTAAGTGAGTTGATGTCCACCACGCCCCTGGAGGGGACGGGGCCGCCCGCCCCAGCTGTCTCTTTTGGGGAGAGGGGGTCGTGCAGGAGATGGGCGCTCTCGGGCCGCAGCGGGTTTTGTTACCCACTCTGCTCGACGCTTTCCACCTTTCTGCATTTCCGTTTTTATTCATTTATTTCTATTTGTTTAAAAGGCGGAGAGGGGGCTGGCTCCACGGTACAGTGGTTAAGCCGCTGCCTGAGATGCTGACATCCCACAGAGGCGCTGGTTCAAGACCTGGCTGCTCCACCTCTGATCCGGCGCCCTGCTAATTTCCCTGGGAAAGCAGCAGAAGACGGACCAAGTGCTTGGGCCCTGCACCCACGCGGGAGACTCGGAAGACGCTCCTGGCTCCTGGCTGTGGCCTGGCCCAGCCCTGAGTGTTGTGGCCACTTGGACAGTAAACCAGCAGATGGAAGACGTCTCTCTCTCTCTCTCTCTCTCTCTCTCTTCCTCTGTGTAACACTTTTAAATAAATAAATAAATCTTCAAAAAAGAGGCAGAGAGACAGAGGTGGATGGGGGACACGGAGGGCTCCCACCTGCTGACTCACTCCCTAAACATCGCAGCTTCTGGGCCTGGACCAGGCTGCAGCCACTGCTGGGACGCGGCCTGGGTCTCCCTCGCAGGTGGCAGGTCCCAGGTCCCTGAAGCCTCCCAGGGTGCACGAGCAAGAAGCTGGGGCTGGGAGAGGAGCTGGGACTCAGGCCCAGGTGCTCTGACGTGGAGGCGAACACCGCCCTGTCTACGTTTCCTGGATGTTAGAACACCCGTGACCATGGTCCACAGAGACAGCAGAATGTCCTGCATATACGGGAGGGGGGAGAGGGGAGGGGGAAGAGCCGGCGACACGCAGTGTTTACTCTGGGAGCGCCATGTGTCAGCCTCGGTGCCATCTCCCTGCTCCAGGCTCACTTTGCTCCTCATCCCAGAGATGGCGGAATGTGAGACAGAGCCTGTGCACACGGCACACAGAGCCTGTGCACACAGCATACAGACCCTGTGCACACACAGCAGAGTCTGTGCACACACAGCACACACACCCTGTGCACACACAGCACACAGACCCTGTGCACACACAGCAGAGTCTGTGCACACAGCACACACACCCTGTGCACACACAGCAGAGCCAGGGCACACAGCACACAGACCCTGTGCACACAGCACACAGACCCTGTGCACACACAGCAGAGCCAGGGCACACAGCACACAGACCCTGTGCACACAG
>CM027394.1:110171324-110213425 GCA_015711505.1 Sylvilagus bachmani | reverse complement strand
ACCCTGTGCACACACAGCAGAGTCTGTGCACACACAGCAGAGCCTGGGCACACGGCACACAGACCCTGTGCACACAGCACACAGACCCTGTGCACACACAGCACTCACACCCTGTGCACACACAGCAGAGCCTGTGCACACGGCACACAGAGCCTGGGCTGAGCGGGCTGGGGGGCAGCAAGGCGTGGGCTGCCCGCTCCAGACGTGGCCTGAGCTCCGGCCCTTGGGGGACAAAGACCCTTCCCGCTGCCTTGTGCAAAGCCGCCTGTGGAGAAGCAAGCTACAGGCGCACAGCCCAGCTGGCTCCCTGACACAGAGCCTCTGTGTCCCCACGGCCACGGCCACGGCAGCGCGAGTGTGCAGGTGGACAGGCCTGCTCTGCCAGACCCTGGGCTGTGCTCCCGCAGGGCCCCCCTGTCCTGTGGCGAGGACAACCAGTCGCCTCCCAGGAGCCTGGCCTCACGTCCGCCCCTCTCCAGCATGGACACTGGGGCTGGCAAGGCCTCAGCTTTGATGAGAAAGAGCAGAGAAATCCACCGTAGCTCCGACCCCGGGGCACAGAAAATCAGCTCAGAGACCCTGCAATGCCAGTGAGCGTCCACCGAGTGTCCATGATCCAGCTGTTCCACGTGGCCTCCCTGAACCCCACCTAGTGGGCAGGGAGGGCTCAGCCAGGCCAGACAGCTCCCTGGCACAGGCAGGGCTGGAGCTCGGGCAGTCAGACCCCAGGACACAGCCCTGCCTCTTAGGGGCCCTGTGCCTGCAGCCGTGTCCCTCTGCAGGTCCGCACGCACTGTGCACAGTGGGCTGGGCAAAGTTGGTGTTCCCACGCTGGGCGGGGAGAGCCGAGCACAGTGGGTCTGAGGGCTGCTGCTTGCCCCCGGTGCTTTCCATAAAGACCAGCCTTGGGAGGGTTGAGCCCAGGTCCAGCGACTGAGGAGCCCTGGCGACAGGCGTGCTGTGGCTGAGCCACAGGTGCAGGGACTCCCGGCCACAGTGTCTCTCAGCAGGTGCTCAGGGCCCCAGGGCCCTGGTGCCCGCCGTGGAGAAAGGTGCGGGAGAGGCTCTGCTCTGAACTCAGCGGAGGAGGGGCAGCTGGGCTCTGCCTGCAAGCTTCCACGAGGCAGGGGGCGCGCAGGGCAGGCCCCACTCACGCTGACCTCTGGGACGGCCATCGTCCCCGGGCCCAGGAATCACAGCCGCAGACCTGTAGAGAGTTGTCACGCGGCCGGGTTTTTCATCTTCCGATTCTGTCTTAACCTGCGCTGTCGTTATTGGCTCGGGACGAGCTCGCGTGGCGTTCTGCCCCGGTGTTGTTTAAATAAACGGCACATATTTGCCACTATTTTAGAGCTGTGAGACAAACGTGCTAACAGGATCTGTGGGAGGCCGACGCCAGCCCCGTGCAGGCTGCAGCCTGGAAGACGCGCCCACGCCTCTGCAGTGAGCCCGCTGCGGCAGGGGCCGCTCCCCAGTGGGGCGGGCACGTCTGAACACGCGGGAAGCCGGCCGCTAGCAGCACCCGGGGCTCCCTCACGCTCAGAGCGCCCCGTTCTCTTTGTTCCACTTCTCTCAGGGAATGAGGAGCCGGCCTTCGGCAGATTTGGGAGTGACTAAGAATGACTTAGAACATCTACACGCGTGTGCATGTAGGCACTCTGCACACATGTATGTACATGCACACATGCTCATACATGGACAGGTATGTGTATCAAGACATGTGTGCATGAATGAGGACATCCTGTATGTATCATGCACACATATGTATGTGTGGATATGTGTCAGCATTTCTGTGTGTATGTGTTTGTGTGTGTCTGTGTCTATGTCAATTCTGTGTGCATATGTCTGTGTGTCTGTGTGTTGTTCTCTGTGTTTCTGTGTATGTGTGTATGTTTCCCTATGTCTACATGTCTGCGTGTACATGTGTATGTATCTCTATGCATGTCTGTGTATATGGCTATGTGCATGTGTGTATATGTGTATACATCTGTGCATGTGTCTGTATGCATGTATGCACACATCTGTGTTGGCGTGCTTGTACATGCACATGCACATACATGTTTGTATGCACACATGTCTATGTGCATGTACACAGTGCACACATGTTTGCATATGTGACCATAGGTGCACGAATGTATATACATGTCTTCGTGCACATGTGTCTCTGTATATTTGTATGTATATGTGTATCTGCACGTGTGTTTGTGTGTCTGTATGTACATGTCTCTGTGTACGTATGTGTGTGTATGCATGTTTGTGTGTGTGTCTATAACTGATCATAGTTTTCTCAAAGCCAACAGCGGGGCCAAGCCCACTCACTGTCCACTGTGTTTGGTCCTCACTGGTGGGGCTCAGGAGGGTCCTGGTGGCTGAGCCGTCTTTGGATCCAGCCGGGCTGGCACCTGCAGTCTGGGAGTGCCGGAGCAGCGTGCTCCAGCCTCGTGTTCGGCCAGCAGAGGTGGCTGAGGCGTAAGTGCAGGCTCCTCCCCAGTGCACCACCGAGCCCCAACCTTGGCACCACCGGGTCTCGGCTCTGCACCCACATCCAGCCCCTACCTAGTGATTCTGGGCTAGGAGGTCACCCCACCCTCCATGCAGACCGGCCTCTCTGGGGCTGCAGCCTGTCCCCGCAGGCAGGCGGCCCTGACCCTTGGCTCTCTCTCTGCGTATGTGTCCGCCCCAGACGCCTCGCACTGCTGCCCCACTGGGCTCTCTCCACAGCCCGGGCCGCAGGGCAGCTGGACTGAGCTCCCCACATCAGATGGGAGGCCCCGCCCCCGATGCCCCGCCCTGTGCCCGGGCGGCTTCGGCTGACTCAGCTCCCGGCACTTCCCTCAGTGGACTCCGTGCCACATCACAGGGAACACCGGCTCTGGCACAGGTGGCCAGAGGGAGCCAGGAGAGGCGGTGGTGGCTTTGGCCTGGACATCCAGGGACTGGAGGCCCAGAAGTGGGCCCCGGTGCTCTGAAGGAGTGGAACGTGGGGGTCAGAGGGACTTGGCGGTGCCAGGGAAGCAAACGGAGGCACAGAGGGGCAGGGCTTTGCCAGAATATCCAGGCTATCCTGCAGGGGGCGCCCAAGAGCCGGGTCCAGGGCAGAAGACACGGGCTCCAGTTCCTTCCCGCTTCAGCTGGCCCAGCACCCACCGCCCTCTCAATCCAAGGAGCCAATCCAGAGCCATAGGGGCGGGCCTAAGAGTCTGGCCAGCCAATCAGAGCCTGGCATTCCACCTGGCCAGGTGACTGCTCCAGGGAGGGTGGGCAGTCCCCAGGGGGGCTTTCCCTGGCCCGGTGGAGGAGGTGGACTCTCTCCCCCTGGACCAGGGTCCCAGATGGGCAGGGTGGGAGTCCTGCCAGGCCCCTCTCCACTACAGGCACCTGGTCTCTGCCTACCTGTGCTGGCCTCGGCCCGAGTTCTGTGAACTCGGCGTCCACGCCTGGCTCAGGCTTCTGTTCACCGGTGGTGAACTAGACTGGACTGCGGCTCAGGGGATGACCGAGCCCGGCACGGGAGACGGCAGCAGTGGGCTCGGGGGCCATACACATACCCCGCCCCCTCCTGCCTGGATGGGGACCCCTGGGAGCCAACAGGAGCTGGGCTCAGGCGGGGACATGGCCCATCCCGAGGTAGGGACTGCTGGGAGGCCCTGAATCTGCCTGCCCCGTGATCAGCTTTATTTACCAGTGCTCTGCTCTCACAGGGCCTCCCCGCACCTCGGCCTAACCAGCTGTGCTGTGCTCACTGATCAGGCTCCGGGGGGAGGGGCAGGGGAGGGGGAGGGGGACGCTGCCCTGGCCTGGTCCTGGCGCCTGGCCTCGCACTGTGACTTGGAGAAAGCTTAGGGGAGCTGCTCACCCATGCATCAGCTTTCTAAACACAAAGTGACGTCTGGACCTGGAGGCCGCCCGGGCGGGCCCCGTTCTGTCCACGGCCTGGGCATCCTGGACGGCCCAGATCGACGCGGCTTGGCCCCAGTGTGCAGTCCTGGCAGGCTTCCTGGACCAGGGGTGAAGTGAGACCCTCACAGTGAAGAATGCAGAGAGACAAACTCCCCAGGACCAAAGCAGAGCCAGGGACTGCACTGCGCTCACCGCAGGGCTGAGCCCCTCCCCGCCGTGTCCCGGCAGCCCGCGCTCTGCCCAGCCCTTGACGGGGCCCAGGCTTTGAGCTCCGCACAGCTCTGCAGCCGGCTCTGCCCGGCTCCTCACAGGCAGGGCTCTTCCCGCCTGTGGAGACAGAAGTGACTTCCAAGCGAGGTCCCCCATACGGTCGAATTTCTCTGGCAGTGCGGCCATGAGAATCCGTGATGCTGAGAGACACGGCTTCTGTCCAGAACCTGTGGGAAGCCCAGGGTAGGGGGCGGGGCGTTCCGGGTTGTGCCAGCTCTCCAGTGGTCTGGCTGGGGGCAGAGCACAGCGAGAGCCATTCTAGAAGGAAGAGAAGAGCCGGACCCCCATGGGAGCCCCTCGCCGCGGCCCCTGTCTGCTTCCCCATACGCCCCTTGTAGGCCCACACTGGAACACAGAGCCTGCCTTCTCCCCATAGATCACAGCCGAGGCTCGTGGCGAGTAGCAGGCGTGCGGGCGGCTCTGGGTGGCAGCAGACTGGGGGTGGGGCTTCCTTCCCCGCGGGATGCAGGGGCTTCTCATGGGAGGCCCCAGGCCCCTCCGGACTGTGTGGGACATGATGGCCATGAAGCTGACCCTGCAGACGCCACGGGGCAGGGAGGGGCACCCATGAAGTGCTCGCAGCCCTGGGAAAGCTGTCATCCACCCTGGGGCGGCAAGGAGGACCCAGCCCACCCGGCAAGTCCCGGGGGCAGAGCCCCAGCAGGAGGCCTGGGACAGGCACGTGTGCGAGGGGACGCGCTCTGTCTTTGAATCCAGGGAGAACAGGTGCCCAGGATGGAAGGTTCTGGAAGCTTTCTGTTCCTTATCCAGACAACACCGGCTCCCGTCTGCCACGGCTCCAGCCATACCCCTGTGCTCTCTCACACCTGTCTTTGACTCTGCCCTGCCCCAGGCTCCCAGGGCACCTGCGTCTCCCCTCACCGCATGGTCCTGGCTGCTCCTCTAACGTGTGGCCAACCCCCACCATGCAAACGGTCTCACGTCTTGGGGTCCCATGTTCCAAGTCTGTACCAGGATCGGGGTCAGAACCACCCACTGGGGGTGTGGTCTGCCCGGTCATGAACGCACACCACCGCTGGGGGCCCCGGGAGGGCGTGGTTCCGTCCCAGACACCTGGAGTCCTGCTCGCCAGCCCTCCCATTTGCAAGGCTTCCTCAGAGCCCTGGGCCAAACGCGCTCACAAGAGCGCCTGCACCCTCCCCAGCGCCAAACCCGGCGCTGAGTTTTCCCGAGGATAGATCATATTGGGCGCCCAGGGCTGCCCAGCGGTTATCCCCGCGCGTCCCAGGCCTTCCCGAGGCAGCTCTGCCGCGGGCACGTGTCGCTCCGTGGTGGCCAAGGGCCCGCAGAGGCCAACGTCACCCCACAGACACCGGAAAGGAGAGGACGGCACCTTCCTGCAGCGGGCGGCCGGGCCTCACTGGTGACCCCGGCACGGCGTGGGGACAGCCTCCCTGACTCTCCCATGGGGCTGCCTCTTCCTGCTGCCTCTGGTGACAAGGGGAGGTCGCTGGGAGACTCCCGGGGCAGCAGCGCAAGGCCTGGTCTCCCGGACAGGACGGTGGCTGGTTTCACGGCGCCTGCTGGTTGGGAAGGGAGGCCTGGGCATGGAGGCTTCCAACCCCATCTCAACCCCCTGCATGTGACAACGTGGGAGGTGGCGCCAGGACCTGCCTCGTCTATGCCCGGGTAGGTGGGGGTGCCCAGGCGGCCGAGGACCTGCCCCCGGTCACGCAGCCGCTGCTGGGTGCTCAGGGTGGAGCCCAGGCCAAGCCCTGGGGCTCAGGGCTCTTTGCCCCTCGAGGTTCCTCCTCTGGGCAGAGTGGCCTCAGCGTGGGGGCTGGGTGGTCACCTGCAGGCCACAGTCATGGTCCCGCCTCCCACCATGCCCAGGCTCTGAAGGCGTGGGCAGCCCATGGTAAAACAGCCAAGATCCGGTTCTTCAGGCCACTTCCAACCAGCACCGCCCTCTGGAAGCCTCGTATGCGGGTCCCACTTAGCGTGGCCGACCAGAGCTCTCCGACCTCAGGGCCATTGCCCAGCACCTCAGCCTCGCCTCCCACCAGCACCCAAAACGGAAACACAGGGAGCCAGGGCCGGGCGGAGCTGGTGTGTCCAGACACCGCCTGCGAGGGCAAGGCCGCTGCAGAACGTCCTCCTGCAAACATTTCTGGACCAGCCACGGAGCGTGTGCACTCACACATGCATGTGACTACCACGGTCACCAGGTCGGGGGCTCGGCCGTCCCGAGCTCCCCAGCACTCCAAAGACCCCCCGTCCAGGTGCACTCCAGGCCGGGTCTCCCAGCTGCCGGCGTCGTCTGTGTGCTGAGGGTGCCCCTGGCCTCCACCCGCTCGATGCCAGGGGCACCCGCCCCCCGGAGACGCCCTACGCCCAGCAGGGAACAGATCGCTTCAGAGAATCAAGAGATCACGCTTGGTTAGAAACGCCTCCAGCAGAACTGCCCCTTAGTTCATAAAAATATAAAAATCATCACAGTGAAGAAACGACTCGGCAGGTTACGGGAAAGCGGGACTTCCCCTGGCGTTGTTAGGGGACGGCGCAGGACCGTTCACGCTGCTATCAGTTAGAAGGGTCTGCTCTGCCAGCGGTTCTGGAAGGTTCCAGACAGGAGGCGGGTGTGTGTGTGAGTGTGTGTGTGTGTGTGTGTGTGTGTGTGGACTGAGGGCCCCAAGGCACCCCTTTGCGGCTGGACTCCCTGTAGCGCTGGGCCTGTCCGCCCACAGCCCGGCCGCCCTCCGAGCTGGGCTCCAGCCACACCCTGTATCTAGGCCCGAGGCGGAGCCAGTGGGGAAGGGGAGGCCAGGCCACTCGGGAACTCGACCCCTCTTACAAAACCCAAGCCCGGGGAGCACCAGAGCCAAGTGGGAAAGCTGGCCGTGGACGCCCCGGGGGCTGCTGGCCCCGGACCCCCCCCCCCCCCCCACACCTCTTGCACTCTGGCTTCCTCCACACCCCCACCCTCACTCCGCCCCAGCCTGCCTGGCCCTGGCCCAGCCCTTCGACCTCTCTCAGCCCTGTCTGTGCTGGTCACTTCCCACGAGTCAGGGCTGCACCCTCTGCTGCCCCCGAATGCTGGTAGCTTCTTCCCGGTGTTTATCAGACTGGGAACCGTCACTGGCCGCCCCTCCCCTCGGGAATGGGAGCTCAGTGGGACAGCCGGTGTCCAGACATCCGAGTGGGGACCCTACATCCCAGACAGAGCCCGGGCTTGGCGGTGCCGGCCTGGGACTTGCCAAGGCTCCCCGAGAGGACCAAGGCCGTGGCTTCCAGACCCTTCCCTCCACGGAACCACAGAGCCCCTCTCGCCAGGCTCAGGACCGGAAGCTGCCAGGTCTACACGGCCCGCCCGTGCCCTCCAGGAGCCGAGAGGCGCTTTAGTCGCCTGCGAGGTCCCGATCCGCTTGTCCCTTTTCAAAAGATTTTGTTTATTTGAGAGGTAGAGTTACAGAGAGAAGGAGAGACAGAGAGAGGTCTTCCATCCACTGGTTCATTCTCTAAATGGACACAACAGCTGGAGCTGAGCTGATCTGAAGCCAGCAGCCAGGAGCTTCTTCCGGGTCTCCCATGTGGGTGCAGGGGCCCAAGGACTTAGGCCATCTTCCACTGCTTTCCCATAGCAGAGAGCCGGACTGGAAGTGGAGCAGCTGGGACTCGAACCAGTGCCCATGTGGGATGCCGGCACTGCAGGCGGAGGTTTAGCCCACTATGCCCCAGTGCTGGCCCCTCAGCACAGTGCCCCGGGCAGTGTCCATGCTGAGGTCTTCACTTCGCCCACAGGACAGGCCTGGGGGAAGGGCCCTGCTCTGTCCCCCGGGCTGGGGGCCCTGCTCTACTCCCTGGGCCGGGGCTGTCGCTCAGCCCCTCCAGGTGGGGCCTTCAAGCTGATTGGAGAAGCCTAGCGTTGTCAGTATCGGCTTCAGCCTATAGAACCAGCATCACCCTGAATTAGTTACGCCCCCTCTGCCTGCCCTTTAAAGTGTACCCGGCCGTTAGCAGAGCGGACATGTTCACGGAGCTGTGTCTCCGGTGCGTCTTGTGGAAGAACACCCTCGCCCCAGTCTCCCCGACGGTGGGGCCTCGCAGGACGAGCCCGCAGAGTCTTTGTTCAGAAGCTAAGAACGTCAGGGCCCAGGGCCCAGAACTGAGCATAGGACTCTGTGCGCCTGCCTGGCTCAGCTGCCCGTGGTGGGGGCTCTGCCTCGGGGTGGACGGTGGGAAGGTCAGGGGCACCCGAGGGACACAGCCCCCAGCCGCTGCCCTCTACCCGCAGGGAACCCTGGCCGAGCGTCCGCCCCAGGGACCTCCGGGGCACCTGCCCGCCCTGCGGTCCCACCCTACCTTGTGTCCAGAGTGCGGGGACGAGGTCTGGGCCACCCGCAGCCGCACCACGGCGTCCCAGCGCTCGGCGGTCTGCCCGTCCCACGCCGTCACCGTGAAGGCCACCTGCTCGGACGGGATTCGCAGCTCCCGGGTGGCGAAGACGGTCCCGTCCGCCCCGACCTTGAAGTCCACGCTGTTGGTCTCATACTGCGTCCTCCTGGTCCCCAGGCAGCTGCTGAACTTGACTGCAAGAGAAGAGGAAGGCAGTGAGGCCCGACCGGCAGCCAGACACGCGTGTAACGTGAGCATGGCGCCTCCCGATCCCCCGCCTCTGAGAAAGCCAAGTGTTTTTTTTTTTTAAATTTTGTATTTATTTATTTATTTATTTATTTATTTTTTAAGAGGCAGAGTTAGACAGTGAGAGAGAGACAGAGAGAAAGGTCTTCCTTTGCCGTTGGTTCACCCTCCAATGGTTGCCGCGGTCGGCGCGCTGCGGCCGGCGCACCGCGCTCATCCGATGGCAGGAGCCAGGTGCCAGGTGCTTTTTCCTGGTCTCCCATGGGGTGCAGGGCCCAAGCACCTGGGCCATCCTCCACTCCCGGGCCACAGCAGAGGGCTAGCCTGGAAGAGGGGCAACCGGGACAGAATCCGGCACCCCGACCGGGACTAGAACCTGGTGTGCCAGCGCCGCAAGGCGGAGGATTAGCCTGTTGAGCCACGGCGCCGGCCAGCCAAGTGTTCTATCTCCACCCCTTAGGGAGGGAGCCGAGGCCCCAGCAGAGGTGCGAGGTGGCGCAGAAGCCCCTTCCCCTCGCCCGCACACAGCTGCCCTCCACCTCTGTGAACACGCCCCCTCCTCCAGCCAGGGGTGCCGAGAAACCCTCGCCGCGCCCGCCGGCCGGTGCCACTGTGTCTCGGCCCTGCTAAGAGTGGATAAGGAAAAGGATTGAGGCCCCTCAGAGGCTGCGGATCGGGGAGCGGAGCTGGGCAAGGCCCGGTGCCCCTTGCGCTGGGCGGACGTGTGGCGCCCCAGTGTCCTCGCTCACTTGGGCACAGCTCCCAAATGTGAATCAGGCAGCGGAGTCACGGCCCCTCCCGAGGGCTCCGTCTCCACAGCCGTTTGTAATGGCACCACTGGGAGAGACGTCCCCAGAGCCACAGGCACGTTGGGCCACGTCAGTCATTTCTGACACACGTATCCACCACCTGATGCCTTGGGGAACTACAACAGCCAACAGCCAGGCCCCCTTCTGGAATGCAGGCAGAAGCCACGGTGACATCATCTCGCCTTTAAAGAATGTGGGGATCTGAGCAATTATGGCGGGACAAATTATTAGTGATTTCACTGTCACAGCTTAATGATGTAATTATTGCTTTAAAAATGACCAAAGCTACTCGTGGTGCCACTGGATACAGTGTCCTCCCACCCCTCCCCCACCCTGTTCTTGTCTCCAGCCCTGAGACAACAGCAGGTGAACCTGCACCGCCTGGAGGCTGCGCTGTGCTGGCTCCCTTTAACGCTGCCGCTACCGCCCCCGTGTGGGCTCCAGAGAAATCGTTTCCAGTGGGATGAAGCCAGGGGTCCCGTCTGCCGGCCAGAGAGCCCCTGAGCTGACTCCAGAAACGCCCTATGCGGGTTCTGACGGCCGAGGCCCGGGCTGCGGCTCCTAGGAGACCTCCTCCCTCCAGGGGCCGTCGTCCTGCACCTGCCCACGTCACGGGAAACCTCCAACTGCTCTGAGGGTGCCGTGCGCCCCAGGGTGAGCAAATGAAAACCAGCAACAGACTGAGAGGGTCAGTCATCTCTGACCCGCAGCCGTCCCTGGCGCAGACAGAATGGCGGCCCCGCCTCGCCAAGGCGTCAGCACGGAATCCAGGCTGAGTCCCGTGGTTCTCCAAAGCAAGTTCCTAATGAAAGTCGCGGGTGGACGCGGGGAGGGCAGGCGCTGCCCTGGGGTCAGGCGTGGGTGGACGTGGGAGGGCAGGCGCTGCCCTGGGGTCAGGCGTGGGTGGACGTGGGAGGGCAGGCCCCTGGGAGACAAGGGGCTGAGGCTCACGTGAGACCCTCCCCCAACAGGCGCTCGTGTAGCCAGCCACAGAATTCCAAAAATCAATGCTTTTCCTGTCTCTGTCTGACATGAGGACGCTGGCACACGATGCGGCCCAGTACCCGGAGCCACGCCTGCCCCCCCCCGACCCCTCACCCCCGAAGTCTGGAAAGTGGCCCTAGAGGGGCCTTCATCCTGGGTCCTGAGCCCGCATGGCCAGGACATAGCAGGAACGCGGGGCCAGTAGTCCAGGGACAAGCGCCGGGACAGCCGGTGCAGGAGAGACGTCCCTGAGGTTGGAGGGACTCGGCATGGGGCGGCCTCTGCCGAGCCCTGCGGCCTGTGCCTGCTGCCCCGGCACTCTGCGGGCTGCTAATTACTTCCATTAATTTTAAACAATTACACCCCCAGGGTGTGCACCTGGTCAGAATCCTTTGTCCAGGCTCGGTCGCAGGGCATACAGCTTGGAAACATTTGGGGGCTCCCTGGAGGGGGGCAGACCCCCCTGGGGTGTCTGAACACCAAGGATGGAAGCTTCGGGGGTCCCTGAGCCCAGGAGGAGCCCCTCGAGCAAAGCACAGAGCCACACTCGGCGGCTCGGGGTCTGTGGGGGACGTGGACGCAGCTGGGCAGTGCATGGCCCTGCAACGCGGCAGCCACTGGGGGACGCTGGGCCAAGAGGGCTGAGTGGTCCTGGGGCACTGGAGGCAGCGGGGCCTGGACAGGGCTCCAAGGAGGAGTAGAGGCCCCTCCTGGCAGGGAGCACAGCCTTGGGCAGGGACAGTCCCAGGAGGACCTGAGCCACTTTGCCTGGCTGAGCTGCGCCCCCTGAAGCCCCGCGACAACACAGCAGAGGAACCTTCTAGAAGATCAGGGTCGCTTGTGATGCCCCATGGGACCTGTTGGGGCTCGGGGGCACCCGTGCCCAGTCTCACCAGACGTGCTCAGTGATGGGGGCGGGGTCTGCTTAAGCCCCTGTGCAACCCTGGGTGCCCGTGCTTATGCAGGCGACCCGCACGTCCCTGAAGCCAGTGGCTGCGACGGCTCCGCTTTCTCTGTCCTCGGCCCACGCTGACGGCGCCCAGCCCCACCTCCAGGGAAGGGACGCCATGCCCGGGACTGGAGGGGACCGTCCTGGGGGGCTCCTGCCCCTCTATCTGCTCTTGGTGACTCACTCTGCAGCTGGACAGAAGCCAGGCTGGAGGCCATCAGCACCTGTGTCTCGCTGCCCGGGACCCTGGACCCCAGGTCCAGGCCTCCCCAGAGAGCAGAGAAGCAGGCGACTGCCCAGAGGCAGTGCAGCAGGTGCGTGTCTCCCCCTCGCTGTTCCCACGCGAATCTTGGTTGAGTTTCCCAGGAGAGCCACGAAGAAGCCCCGCCAAGCGCATAAAACCTCTGTGACCTTTGCCTCCTGGGCGTCCATCAAAGTCGACTCAAAAGACAACGCACCAGGCCCGAGCTTTTTCAGATAAGGTCCTCGCTGAGAACCAAGAGGGCGCTGGCCTGGCCTGCGGGGGCTCTTCCTGACGGGGCCGGCCTGCTCCACCCTGCTGGTGTGTGCTGGGGCCGGCCCCACCCTGCCGGCGTGTGCTGGAAGCCGTGAGAGAAAGCTCTGGGCTTTTCTCTGAAACAAGATCAGCCTTCGACGGCTCCTTCCTGCAGTTGAGAGCAGGCTTGGAGGGGGCACTGGGTCCACCCCGCGCTCGGCCTCCCGGCTGGACAGAGCAGACGCAGGTGCGGGATGGGAGGAGCAGCCGCTGGGACTCCAGGGTGTCCCGGGCACCTGCTCAACCTGTGGGCACAGCACAGGGACCTACCTGGCCCAGCACCGGCCCTGGCTGTGAACCTGGGGACAGAGTGTGATCTAGTGACTCCTGGTAGCACGGGAGCCCACCCCGCCCCATCCAAGGTTCAGGTCAGTCTTACAGAACTGGCTGCCAGCAACCGAGTGTGGGTCCCTGGTTCTCAGCAGGGTGACCCTGCTTCCTCCCCGGGGACATCTGGCCACACCTGGAGGCTGGGGACATCACTCAACACCTGCAGTGCTCAGAGCAGCAGCGTCCACAACAAACACCTAACTGTCCCATGGCCATGGTGTACCGATGGGGACATCCCAGCCCACACGGTGGGGGTTAGGGATTGGCAAATGTCACATTAGGAAAAAGCCTGATTTCGGCCGGTCTTGAAAACTGGGGTGGTCCATGGACGTTGACCCTCACCACGGTGCCACTGGATGGAGGTCAGCCGTGACCACGGTGCCACCGGATCGAGGTGCCAGGCGTCCCGCTCCTCCCCCTCCCGCTGCCGGCCTCGTTGCCCGACGCCACCACCCTGGACACTGCAGCTGCTGGACCCCGTGCCCGGTGAGCCTGCGGCCCTCAGGGCTGCACCAGCCAAGCACCCAGCCCAGCGGCTCCTGCTCCAGAAGCAGAGAGACCCCGCGGTGGCCCGCGTCGGGCACGCCTGTCTCGCAGGCCACCAGATCAGCTCCCACGTTCTCCTCCACCACAGAAGCCCCGATGTTGTGTGCAACGTTCCAGAGGGCAAGAGCCTCCTCACACCTGGGCGCTGGGGGGCCGTGCAGGGACCCCGGGACCCCTCCTCTGCACTTTCCAAGCTGGATGCCCCGGATGCAACCGCAGTCCCGGCCCCTGTGGGATCCGTGCCAGCCACCGACTCCTGGTCCCTGGCCGGCTAATTCTGCTGCTGCCGCCGGCTGAGCCAGGAGGCCCCACGCCGGGCCTCGGAGGGGGCTGGGGGCGTCGTGCCTGAGTGTGGCCTCCCCAGCCCAGGGGCCTCTCCTCCGGACTCTGGGAGGCACCAGGTTTCAGGCCCCTACCCTGGGGAACGGCTCCGCCCCCGCCCACCTTTGTTTGTGCAACCTTTGCATTTTATTGGAAAACTTCAAAGGAGAGTCCAGAAAGGTCAGGATTCACATTTCCCAATGAGAAACAAGCTAAAGCCACTCTGCATAGACGGCGTGAGAACGAGAAATGGACAAGAACAGGAAGTCCCCCTGGCACAGAGGGTGAGAGGCACATGGCTCCCGTGGGGTCGACCAGACGGCCGCATGGCTCGCAGCATGGGCACGGGGGGTGGGGGGCTCCTGGGGGAATGCAGGGTGGGCGTTCAGGGGCTGTGGTTCCCCCAACCTCGCTCCTCCGCGCACTGCACAGGAGGGAGAAGACGGTGACCAAAGCCTTGTGTCTGTGCCAGGGGCCCTGGTGGGTCTGTGGGCACCCCCACCCCCGGCCAGAGTATAAACCGGCATGGGGGAGGCTGCCTGTCACGTTAACACGACACTGCCCCCCCCATGGTGGTGCAAGGCCTGACGCCGTGTCGGCAGGCACAGGCGAGGCCGGTCGCGGGGACACGCGGGCCCGTCTGCATTGTCGGAAGCTGACGGATGCAGATCAAGACACCAAATTTCAACCAAACGGAACAGCGGATTAATCACAAATCCTTCAAAGGAAACAGACACGACGAGGCAGACACGAACTCCCCGTTTCCTGGGATCCAGGCTAAGACTTCATCCTGTGCTGCACCCACGGATCTATGGGAAAGCGTGGAATCTCCCTCTCCCTCTCCCTCGCTCTCCCTCTCCCTCGCTCTCCCTCTCCCTCTCTCTCTCTGGCACTGCTTTTCAAGCAGGTATAAATAAACAAGCCCTAAGGGGACAGGGGCAGGAGGTGTGCACACCCCAAGGGCCCCAAGGCAGGCTGGGCTCTAACTCGGGGGCTTGGGCGGCCTCTGCGCTCTCGCTCTGTGGCCAAGCGTCCCTCCCTGCTGACACGCTGGACATGGTTCGCAGCCACCACTCTCTCCGCCTCTGTCCAGCTGTCACTCAGTCACTCCTGCCCTGGAGCTAAGCCGGGTGAGAGGTGTCCGCTCGGTTTCCTGGGACCAAGGGTGTGCTTGTGGGGCCGGTGCTGTGGCATAGTCAGTTAAGCTGCCGCCTGCAGTGCTGGCATTCCACATGGACCCCAGTTCAAATCCCGGCTGCTCCACTTCCAATCCAACTCCCTGCTGATGGCCTGGACAAGCAGCAGAAGAGGGGCCAAGTGCTTGGGCCCCTGCGCCTATGTAGGAGACCTGGAGGAAGCTCCTGGCTCCTGGCATTGGATCGTTGCAGCTCTGGCCGTTGGGACTGAAGCAGGGGGTGGAAGATCTCTCCACCCCCCTTCCTTTCTGTAACTCTCTCAAATAAATAAACATTTGAAAAAATAAAAAAGGTGTGCTTGGCTCAGAGACTCAGCACCAGGCCTGGGCCCCACCGCTGCCCCCTCCACACCCTCCTCTGATTTTCATCTTGGGCTCCATTTCCATTTTAAGACCTAAGGACCCCGTGAAGGCGGTGGGAGCCGCGGACACTGGGAGGGGGGTGGGTGACGGGGACAGGACTTGGCAGCAGGGTTGGGACAGTAACAGCCTCCAGAGGTGACAACGTGGACGGAAGGGAAGCTGTTGTATGTGGTCAGCTTCAGGGCGTGGGCGCGCCGTGGGGGGCGGTGCCTCTTCTCCCCGGCCGCGGCTGTTGGCGTCGGTGGCAGCACGGCGATCACGCTGCAGGCGTGGCTTCACAGCCTGTGTCTGCCCCGGGGACCGCGCTGCTTTGATCTCCTACGGCGAGCGGTGAACATGGCACCTGTTTCTGCGCCACAGAACTGTGTCTTTGACACGCCGCTTCCTGCCTTCTGTCGGGAGCTGAAGGGAAGACGGATTGGGCTGCCAGTCTCCCGAAGGCACCGGCGGCCTCTCCCGCTCCCGGGCGGCACGGCGGCACGGGCAAGGTGACATTTCACTTCGCTTTTGTCAGCGCTCGCCCAGCTGCTGGCTCCCCTCCACGCCGGTGTCTGGAGAGGGAGTGGCCCAGGTGTGCCTGGCGGGCGGTTCTCACACCAAGGTTGATGAACGCACCCCGGGGGGGCCGGTCGCAGCCGGCAAGGCGAGGAGGATTTGAGCGTTTCCTCCTGCTTCCCGTCAGTGGATGGGGGGGGGGACGCAACTCCAGAGAGTGAGGGGAGACTGAAGCCGCAAGGGCCAGCGTGGCCGGGGGACCGGGAAGTGATCCGAGGGACAGAGGGACAGGAGGGACGGGGCAGGCTGCAGGACCCCCAGTAGTGGGGTGGCTGGAGCAGGCCACACGTGGTCCCCCGCACAGTGGGATGGATGGAGCACAGACCCAGGACCCACAGAGGGCAGCAACATTGTGGACACAGGAGGTGGGGGCAGCCCCTGAGACACCGGGAGCCTCCAGGGGACAGGGACCGGGAGGTGACTTGTGTCTTCACTGATCGGCCTGGACACCGGGGCCCGTGACTCTCCCCACGTCTGCCAGCCCTGGCGCCCGCCCAGCCCAGCGTCTTGCCACCTCTAGGGAGGCCCAGCTCGTCTGAACTGCACCGGCTCCCGGCCTTGCTGACTCTCACGCCCCCTTCCAGCCCCGGCGGCCAGCACTGGCTCTCACAGACACACACCATGGACACCACGACGTCCTGCCGCAGCCCCCGGCTCGCTGCGAGTACAGCCTGGCCCCACCCCGCGGCTGTGGGCTGCAGGTCGGCACCAGGCTCCCCCTCCCAGAGCTTGGGTTTCCTCTCCTGCATTTTTCTTTCTGTTTCAGGGCGATGTCGCCTCCGCGACCTCGGTTGGCAGTAAGCCCCACCCAGCACAGCAGGCTCAGCCCTGCTGCCCCTCAGCGCCCCCTGCTGGGGGGCGGCCGTGTGGACTGTCCACGCAGCAGTGAGCTCCTGTAGGAACCGGCTGTCGCTGAGCATCTGCCCTGTGCATGGGCGGGACTTCCTGGGGTACAGACACATCTGATCATCCCCTCTTCCCCAGGGACCATCTGAGCTCAGCAGGGGCCCTGGGGTGGGTGTGGGGGGAAGCCCGGAACCAGGGTCTCACCCAGGCTGGCTGTGACGGGCCTCTCAGGGGACAGAGGTGGGCTTGCTGGCTGGGCAGCTTACGTTCCTCACCTGGTCCTTGGTTTCCCCACCTGCTGGGTGCCAGGAAGAGACCAGGGACAGAGGCAGAGGGAGGGGGCCACGTGCGCCTGCACCAGGGGACGAGTGTGCACTCCTACGTGTGGGAGAGTCCAGGTGAGCCACACAGGTGCCGGTCACTTGGCACGCTGTCCTCCCCTGGCCAGGCAGGCACGTGGGTAGCCTCGTCCCCCCCCCCCCCAGGCCCCCGAGCACACGGCCACGCGGCAGCCTCAACCGGCGGCTCCCCCAGTCCCCGCTCAGTCCCCGCTCCCGGCCCATTCGGCTGGAATTCATCCGGCATCTGCCCCAGTGTCTCCGAGCAGCCTTCCCGGGGACGTCAAGCTGTGCCTGACGCCGGTGGGAGCGGCCACGACAGACGGTTTCCTAATTAACGCAGCAGCACAACCTGGGCGTCTCCAGCCGCCTGCTGCCAGGAGCGATTTCCGGCAGCTCCAGGAAGCCAGAGGAGAATGGAAGATTCCAGCGCACCTCTGCCCCCCGCCGCGTCCGCTGCTCTCCACGTATGGCTCAGAGCCGTCTGGATCTGGAGAACTCGGGGTGGGGAGGTCTGGGGACCCCAGCTGACCGGCGAATGCCCACCTCAAAGCTCTGCCCTGGCCCAGACGCCCACAGAGGGGAGCGGGGGCTCCGATGCCCCTGCCCCAGCGTGGGCCCCTCCTAACGATGAGGCTTTCACAAGGAACTTTGCTCTGGGAAAATCCCAAACTCCTGGGGAGCTGCAGACAGAGGAGAGGCCCCGCTCCCCCGTGGGTCATAGCGTCGCCAAGACACGACACCAGACAAACGGAGTCGTCTTGGGGCAGAGAGGAGCAGCACGGCCCTCTGGGTGCCACGTGTGCGGGGGGCGAGTCAGTGACACCCGTGGGCGGCGGGCGTTCCTGCCCTGCGGGAGAGGTGGGCGGGGTGAAGCAGAGTGGGGTCACCAGGTCCCCCACCCCCGGCGGTGGGAGGGCAGCCGCCATCTGGGTGGGGGGTTTCTGTCTAGAGTGGAAGACACTGGTGTGGCCCCCATAGAGCTGCCTGTGGATGTCCATACCCTGCCGACTGACCCTGGACGAGAGGCCTGACCGCTCTGATGCGCAATTGCCTCTTTGGCAAAGTGGAAATTGCCGGAGAATTCCCCCTGGGGACTCAGGGAGTGATTGACAGATGGTAGGCGGAGCCTTCCCACACAGGGTCACCCAGGTCTCTTTATTCCTCGGCCCCTCTGATGGGGACGCCCTGGAGCACACGCCCTGTGCTGGCCTCGGCTGGACACTGGCACAGCTGGGCGGGACAACAGGGAGCCCGACAGTGTCCACCTACCTGTGTCCTCACACCACAGCCCGAAACCTGGGCCCGTCCCCCGTCACAGGACTCGCCCAAGGCTGTGCCACCCCACAGACGCGTCCCTCCATGTTAGCTGCTGTTTGCAGACTTGGAGCTGGGTCCCGGGGGAGAGCCTGGCCGGCGGGGTCTCTGATGCAGGATTGGGGGCACACACCGTCCACCTGGGAGAGGGGCTGCAGGTCCGGACCTTTGTGATTGAGCCTGGGGAGGTGTGACAGCTCCTGGGCCCAGGCCTCGGGAGGGACGCCTGCCTCCTGCCCCGTGCCCAGCCCCGGCATCCATTTCCCAACGCCGCCCGCTAAGCCGGCCAGACCTCACGCTCACCCACACACCTGTGCCACGCTCCCACCATGCACCTGCTCCGGGGCTCCCCAGGAAACCGGAAGCGTCTGCCGCCAGTCCCTGCAGAGGTCACAACAGGGCAGACCACAGAGCTGTGTGTGGGAGGCGAGTGGGCCTCAGGGCAGCCTGTGGAGCCACGCGCTGCTCACACGGGACAGCAGGGTGCCTGCCCACACCCCTGGGCCTTCTGACACGGCATCACGGGAAGTGAAGGTGTGTTTTTCTCCATTGGGAACCCAGTGCATGAATTAAGATCCAGGCACTGCCTTTGGTCTACAGTAGGGAAGGTACGTCTCAGAGCCCTGGTGTGACTGACGCAGACGCGCACGCGCCGTTTTCTGACAGGGGTACGGCCGTGTCTACGGAGGCATCGTAAAAGCCACGCACAGCGATGCAACAGCTCTGCCTTCAGAATGTGGCTCAGGGAGGACACACGCGGCAGAGTAAGGGTGTTCGTCACCACATCTCCCAGCGCATCCCGAAGAATCAACATGACCCGAACATCGGTCCCAAGGGCCAGGCACAGCTCAGGGCTCCCACGAGCTTGAGCTGACGGTGGGAGTGACAGTGCAGAGCTGTGCGGTGGGCGGCAGGCAGGTCCACTCCTGAGTAACAGGTGGACCCACACCCGTCCACACGCCCAGGAAGGCTGCCTGCTGCGGTCTCAGTGGTCCTGCGTGGCCACTCAGAGTGCACTGGTCCCTCCCTGCCTCGGAGCACGGCCTGTCTTTGAGGTCTCACTACCACCAATGCCGAAGACGAGGGATCAGAGGCACAACTCCTGCCTGCACGTGTTTGTGACGATGGTGCCTACGGCTAAGGAGACAGCGTCCTGAGAACGTGCCCAGACCACAGAACCCTGGAAGACGAATGGCACAGAGCAGAACCAGGAGTGTGGGTGTCGCCTGCAGCAGGGTGGACCAGATGCCCGTCTCCTCCTGGGGGAAGCCTGGTCCAGTGCGAGTCCAAACTCCAACCCTGCAGAGCTCTGGCACCAGCCACGGTTCTGTCACTCCCAGGCAAACCAGGCCTCCGTCTGTGCTGTCCATGACCAGAAACGCCGTCACTGGGGCCCAGTGCTGGGCCTGGGCAGGATCTGAGGCCTCTGAGGGACACAATTGCAGGGGAACTGGAGCACGGATGCGCTGATTGAAACCCCTGCAAACGTCTGAATGAAATAAACCTCACCCCAGTGAGGAAGCTGAGCTAACTGTCCGCTCTTGGAAAACTAGGAAAACACTACTTATTTCTGAATTAACAGCACTGGAGACCTGCAGTTATTATTACCTTTGAGCACAGAAATGAGGCGCAAACCCAGCGCATGGCGGTCACCTACGCCGCCGACGTGTGGCTTGTCTCACGGCGGGGACTCGTCCACCCTCACGACCACCCTGCTGCTCAGCTCAGCACGTTTTTGAAAAGAAAACGATAAACTACTTAGCAGTGCAATGCCCCGGCTAATTTATTTTAAGAATATTTATTTATCTGAGAGGCAGAGTGAGTGAGTGGGAGAGAGAGAGAGAGAGAGAGAGGTCTTCCATCTGCTGGTTCACCCCCTAAATGTCTGCAATGGCCAGAACTGGGCCGACTCTATGCCAGGAGCCAGGAGCTTCTTCCGGGTCTCCCACATGGGTGCAGGGGTCCAAGCACCTGGGCCATCTTCCACTGCTTTCCCAGGCCACAGCAGAGAGCTGGACTGGAAAAGGAGCAGCCAGGACTCGAACCAGCGCCCACATGGGAGGCTTAACCTGCTACAGTGAGGCTTAACCTGCTACACCGCAGCGCCAGCCATCCCTGGCTAACAGGAATAATCAGATTCATGGTGCTGGCGGCCAGCGCTTCTTCAGCTTCCGATGTACCAGTACCTGCCAGCGTGCTCCGCAACGTTCCCGGAGACCGTGTGACGTGGGACAACCGTGCATGCGTTCAGAACATTGGCACAAGACCAATTCACGCTGTCATTCCGTTTTCCCAAGGACTTTCGGAAGGGTCGTCATACACTCGCCTCCTAGGCAGCCACGCACGGACAGCTGTGCTCACAGCACGGAGGACCAACAGCTGCGTGCCCACGGCACAGGCCCGGGAAAGGCGTCGGGAGGCAGCACCGAACGGAGCTCTCGGCCGTTCTGCAGCGCACAGCCCTCTGGGGACAGACCTCGGACTAGGTCGCTGCAGAAAAGCGTACGCACACAGAGCAACAGGGAAGGCCAGGGAGGAGGGACCGGGCAGGGCTCTGTGGGGGCGGGGCAGGCGGGAGCAGGGCAGTGGGCTCCTGGTGGCAGCGGCTCTGAGGTCGGGCAGTGTGCGGTGGGGTCCAGAAACGAGAGAGGGAGGCCCTTGGCCGCTGAGTGGGGATGCCCAGAGACGATGGCCAGGCAGCTGCGTGGACAGCACGTGGGCAGAGGTGAGAAGAGGCGGTCTGGCCGGGCTGGGGGCTGTCTGTGCAGGGCACTACAGTCCACCCGGAGGGCGGCGCTGCTGGCACGGCCAGCTCGCACACCGCCGGGTCACCACGACCACGCCCAGAAGCCTCCAGGGACCCCGAGGGCCTCCCTCCTCCACCAGGCAGGCTGGGCACCAGGCAGAGTCTTCTCCCAGGTGACCCAGCCCAGAAGCACTGGCGGCCAACAAGCCCAGGCTGTAGGACTGTGCCGGGGGTGGACAGTGCAGAAGCCCCTGCAAGTCGCTGTGCGACCCCAAAGCTACGTCCGGAGCCCGCAGCGGGCACGAGCAGGGACGGCGTGCTGCACACGGTGCCGAGCTGCCGGCGTCTGCCTCCCCTGCAGGCGGAGGCCAAGCTTCCACCTCTGAGCCGGGATCTGAGACGACCTAGGAGCTGCCGCCTGGGTGTGCGACTTACAACGCCTCAGGGGAGCTCCCCTCGGCAGGGCCACGCGTGCCACCGACTAGGACCAGGCTCGTGCAGGATTAGGTGCTGTTAGGAGGAACAGAATGAAGAATCACCCGCAGACAGACCAACGGCACAGCCCAAACTCCCGTCGCTCTCCCGGCGTTGACTGGTGTCTCCTGCCTAATTAATCTTTGCTGAGTTTGCCGGCGATGAAGAATTTTCCGTCAGCTGGAAGAGCACGTGCGTCCGCGGGGCTGTTCCATAAATCCCCCGCAGCTTGTCCAACTCCAGCCCCTGCGGACACACCTCTCACCCCTCCCATCGGGTGTGGCCTGGGCGCCAATCCCCAGCCTTGCTGCTGCCCATCCAATCCATGTCCGACCGTCCCCAAGTGCCCTGCACAGTGGCAGCCAGCACGGGGCTGGGGGCCCAGCTGTACTGTCTCCCAGCTGTGTCTGCATTTGTCCAGGGCACGGTCACACAGTCCTGGGACGCAGGGCCCTGTGTGGCCGGGGAGGTGTGGGCCTCTGGGTGAGGAGGGAGCTTGGCCAGAGGCCCACAGACCACGCGGCGGCCTCTCCCCCGGCTGCACCTCCCAGAATGCACAGAGACCAGAAGTCAGCGTTCTCAGCACAGGCCAGCCTCCAGCTAGAGACCTCGCGAGACCTTGATACTCTTCCTGGGATTTTGTAGCAAACTCGGCCACAAAGCCTCGGACGCTCAGGATCTCCAGGGGAAGCTGGACCCCAGGCGTCTGTCCCCTCAGCTCCGCCCAGCTGAGATAAAGCGACAGAAGCCCCCGCCCCCCGAGCAGTGACTTTGAAAGGCAGAGGCAGGCGATGGTGACAGGACAGAGCCGGTCTGGGCTCAGTGTCAGACAAAATGGCTCCACGGACCAGCTTTGCCATCGCCGGCAGCCCAGCGGCTTCCCTTCGCGATGGAGTTCGTCGTACGTAGAAGCCTGTGAAGTAACTGACCAGCTGACCCGAAGGCTGCCAAGCATCAAGGCGCTGTTCGCAGCACCCCGAGCTCGGGAGACGCCGGCGCCTCCGGCTCTGTGGGAGACGCATAAAAGCCGGAGGAGACCGGGGCTGGAAGACCCACTTCCCCCGAGAACCGCGCCGGTGACGGCTCACGTGGACAGGCACGGCCTGGCTTCAGGCTCTACTCGAGAATCCAGCTTTAATCAAGACGATTCATCGCTCAAGGTCCTGTTATACGTTAACACCATGAATGGCTTTGTCTCGGGCTGAGAACCGTAGCACTGATGTCAGCAGGTGCACAAGGATACGAGGGAGCAGCAGCCTAACAGGGTCGAAGCGAGGAATCACGGAACTCAATGGCTGTACAGTCACACGTGCACAAAGGTGCTTTACTGCCACATACATGCATACACAGGCATGCATACGACACAGTGCCACACCACCACACACACGCCACACACGCACACACATGCTACACACATGCACACACATGCCACACACATGCACACACATGCTACACACATGCATATACACGCCACACCACCACACACACATGTTACACACATACACACACGCTACACACATGCACACACATGCATACACACGCACACACCATCACACACATGCTGCACACACACATACTGCACACACGCACACACACGCCACATGGCCACACTGGCAAAGGGAGTCAGTGCTGGCCTGAAGCTTGCCCTCTAAATGACCCTGACAGAATGTTCTGGAACGCCAGGTATGAACAGTGGGCACAGACAGCACAGACCAGAACCACACGGCTCGCCACACCTGTGGTGGGTCAGGTTCCTACATCCCATTTCTCCAGCCCCTTCTGGCCTCGCATGTCAGGTGCCCAACGCCAGGGAGCCCTGCAGGCTTTGCCAAGGGAGAGCCCCCAGCGCTGCTGTTCTCCCCTCCCACCTTGGTCACGCACGTCTGCGTCCATTCCTTCCTCCCACCAGCCCTGGCCACAGTGGCCGAGGCTTGTGACACGAGGAGTCGCTCACTCCGCCCAGGTGGCGTCAGTGCCACGGCACGGACTGCTCTCCTCCGACCCTGACCTGACGTGGCCTCAGCCCACGTGTGCCGTGGAATTAGCATCTCATAAGATTTTGGAGAATTCTCTAGAACCTTCATGTCACAGAGAGGGGCTCTGTTCTACATTGTTGCTGACCAAATGTCAACGCAAAGCCAGAAACTTAACTCGAGGTGCGCAGTGGGGAGGGAGGGGCTGCACACACGCACCTCCATCCGGCATGAGGCCCCGTGCTGTGCCAGGTCCTTGGCCAGTGCCACGGCGCTCCTGGGACTCTCCCCCCGCCCCGCCACCGCTTCCCTCCCCAGCATGCTTTGGAGTTCAGACAACGTCCACTCTGCCTTGGCCGATCCCAGCAGTGCTGCTCTGCGTCTGGCACCAGCTCCATCTGCCGTGTTCAAACCCATGAGGACGGCGAAGACGAGGACTTCCTGTTGGTCAGGACACCTCTCTCCGCAAGCACAGCACAGCCCGCTTCCCTTTAGGGTGCACCCGTTCCACAGCTCCCAGAGAGCCGTGTGCTGCCAGGGACCTGGCTGGGCAGGAGGGCCTTTCCTCTGGGCCTGTCCTCCGTGCACCGGCCTCCACGCACCCACGGACGGTCCATTCCCACGTCTCAGGCAATCTCGTAACTTCTCCATTGGCCTCATGACTCTGACCACACCCTCACCATTTTCTATCAGCTCACTCATCCACCTGTCTGTCCGTCCATCTGTCCATCCATCCACCTACCCACCCACCTCCCTATCCATCCATCCACCTACCTACCCACACACCTACCTACCTATCCATCCAACCATCCATCCATCCACCTACCTACCCATATACCTACCTGTTCATCCATCTACCCACCCAGTCAGCCATCCATTCATCCACACACCCACCCAGCCAGCCATTCGTCCACACACCCACCTATCCATCCATCCATCCATCCATCCATCCATCCATCCACCTACCCACCCACCTACTCACCCATCCATCCATCTACCTACCCATCCATCTATCCATCCACTCACCCACTCACCCACTCACCCACTCACCCACCACCCACCCACCACCCACCACCCACCACTACATCCACGGTCTCTCCACTGGACTACAAGCTCCCCGAGGGCAGGACCCTGTTGGACTTGTCATCATGGCATCCTCAGCTCCTTGTCACATCTTTGCAAAGGGATCAGCAACAAACACCACGTCTCACAGAGCCGAGAACTGGTTCTCACCCTTCCTCAGCACTCATGTTTCCGGCACAGAAAGACTCCCACGTTCCCAGGGCCCCAGTCCACCTGCCTGTGGACCCCAGCCCGAGCTCCTGCAGCCTCGCCTTGCCTGGTCGGTCTGCGCCTCTTCCTTTTACAACCGGGGTTCCATCCCAACACATGGGGTAACCCCTGCCCTGAGGATGTTTCCTTCACTCTGGTCCCCTGCGCACCAATTCCCCTCACCTGGTCATTCTTGTTTTTTTTTTTTTTTTTTTTTTTTTTTTTTTTTACAGGCAGAGTTACACAGTGAGAGAGAGAGAGAGAGAGAGAGACAGAGAAAGGTTTTCTTCTGTTGGTTCACCCCCCAAAGTGGCCAATAAGGCCGGTGTGTTGCGGCCGGCACGCTGCGCTGATCTGAAGCCAGGAGCCAGGTGCTTCCTCCTGGTCTCCCATTGGGTGCAGGGCTCAAGCACTTGGGCCACAGCAGAGAGCTGGCTTGGAAGAGGGGCAACCGGGACAGAACCGGCGCCCCAACCGGGACTAGAACCTGGTGTGCCGGCGCCGCAGGCGGAGGATTAGCCTAGTGAGCCATGGCGCCAGCCACACTTGCTTTAAATTCCCCTCGCCCAAGCGCCCTCTCTTCTGGGCCTCCACGGTGGCGGCTCCCGAGTGCTGGTGGGAAACCTGGTCTCACTCTTCCCCTCTGGCCAGCTCTGTCCTGGAAATCTCTCCCCAGGCCCAAGACCCGCACGTTCCTGGCTCCCTTGCTCCTGTCAGTAGCTATTTCTGTCCCCTTTTAAGTCTTTTTTGTCACTTTCTAGCTACGGAATGCAGGAATCGCCACGGTGCTGGCCCTGACAATCACACGTTTCGTGCCTGTGGCCCACGATCAGTCCTGAACTTGAGTGGCATGAGCCACAGCTCCGAGCCGCGCCGCAGAGGCTTCTGCCAAGTTCAGCAGCACCGCCCCTGGTGCACTGGTGCACGCAGCACCTCCCCCTGCCCCGCCCTTCCCTGCAGGCCAGCCTCCCGGCGTGTGGCTCGAGACAGGGCAGGCCAGCTGGCATCACACGTGGCACGGACCAGCTGAGCCCGAGGGGCACTTGTCCCACAGCACAGCCTGGTCACCCGCCCTGACCACAGCCGCACACCGGCACCTCCGAGCCTGTGCAGGGGCTCCCGGCCCCACCCGCCGGTCCCGGGGGACAGCCCCTCTCTGGAGCCCCTGGAGGATCCCTCGCCTGACCGCTTCCTCCCGCCACCTGCACCCCTTGCCAGAGTCAGACCAAACTCACATTCAGCGATGGCCCGACCCTGGACTGCAACCCCACGAGGGCAGGGAGCCCGGCTGTCTGACTCCTTGATGCTCTGGGTGGGGCCCGTGCCTACTGCAGTGAGACACCTTCGTTCCCAAGCCTCCCCCTCGTGCGGGAGACGGCCAGGGGAGCAGCCCCTTCTTAGCCTCTGCCAGTGACACGCGGCTCTCTGCCTCTGTCCCACGTCACTGCGTTGCGAAACGGTTCCTCCCTCTCCCGTCCCCACTGGACCCCATGCTCCCGGCCACACACCTGCCCCTCCCAGACCCTCTCCCCCCGGCTTCTTCCTCAACAGCCGTGGCATGCAGACACCGGGTGGGCACGCGTGACCTGGGGCACAGCTCTGCAGGCCAGGCCGCCAGGGCCACGGCTGGGCGGGGCTGTTGCCGCCCGAGTTTTCTTTGTGCACTTGTGTGCACACACGACTTTCTGGGCTAATGGCCCGGATGTCATCCTAGTCTTGGGGAAAACAGGAATTGGAACTCCAGAGCCCGCAGCTCATAAGAAAAGTGAGTCCCCAGTTCCCAGGCGTCCTCCGAGGAGGCCCCGCCGGCCCCGTGCCCCTGACCCAGGAGCTCCGTTCCTTCAATCATGCCCAGTCCTTGTTTCATCCACCTGCCGGGAGGCCAGACACACCGCACCTGCAGGGCGGCCGCAGGCTAGGAAGGCACGGCTGAACGCAGTGACCCTGGGGCGTGAGGAGGGCAGAGACTGCTGGTGGGAATGTTCCGGAACCTGCTCTGGATAAACCTGGCACGTGGCACGTGGCACGTGCGGTGGTCGGAGACCACTGCAGCATGGGAGACCGCGGGAGCAGCCACGACTCCGCCCTCGCCTCCACGGGGCGAGCCTGGAGGTTGGGCTGAGTGGCTCACTGGAAGCCCCCGAAAAGCACACCCAGGGATGGAAGGCGTGGGGCGGGGGTGTCGGCTGGACCACGGGGCTCTGGACACCTCTGCCGGCATCGATGGCTAAGGACGCCCTGCAGGCACTGACTGTCCACCTGCCCTCCGGCTCCCTGACTGTTCCCGACTGTGCACCCCCACCTGAGCCGGGAGACGCGGCACGTGAGCCTCTGGGGACGCCTGTGACAAGCCAGCAAGGGAGAGGCTAACCAAGGGCAGAGGCCACCAGACGATTCCAGGGAATAACGTGGTCTTGATTGTGAAATGTGGAGTCAAGAGTGCAGACGGGGTCCTCCAGTGAGACTCGGAGATGCGCCGGGACTCCCGTGAAAGGAAAAGCAACCACACTCTGCATCACAGGACCCTCACACGTGTGCAATACAGGACCCTCACACATGTGCATCACAGGAGCCTCATGCGTGTGCAACACAGGAGCCTCATGTGTGCAACACAGGAGCCTCACACATGTGCATCACAGGAGCCTCACACGTGTGTAACACAGGAGCCTCACACGTGTGTAACACAGGAGCCTCACGTGTGCAATACAGGACCCTCACGCGTGTGCAACACAGGAGCCTCACATGTGTGCATGCACTGGCGCCCCCTGGGAAGCCCACGGCGTCTGCAGGCTCAGATTCCAGCCCTGTGGCAGGGCCCCTGCCCGCCCCCAGGGTGCAGTCCCCCTCCTGTCCCTGCAGGGTGGGCGAGCAGGTGCCCAGGACCGGTGTCTCGGGGCAGCTCAGGGGCTGCGTCTCCGTCATCGGGTGCACACAGGAGCAGGTTCCTGGGACCTGAGGAACCAGGAAGCCAGGTGCACCTGCCCGGAGCCTGGGATGCTCTGCGCCCTGCTCTTCCCAGACAGGCGGCTCCACGCCCCAGGCCCCGCGGTGCCGGGCACACGCGGGCGTTATTCTGGGGAACGGGCCGGCTGCGTCTGTTCTTCCCTGGCCGAGGGCCTCGCCTGTGTGCAGTGGGTGCTTAGCAGACAGGCCCGTGCACCATCGTGGTCCCGGATGCTCCCTGGCCTGTGCCACAGCTGCTTGTCACCCAGTCTCGGCTTCAACGCCACCTCCGCAGGGAGGCCTTCCTGGCTTCCCTTCTGGGAGGGCTGACGGCCCCCTCCCGGCTGCTCACGTGTCAGGGAGCCGTGCAGGCGGCCTCGCTCCCACCCCGGAGCACACGGAGAGGCGGGAAGCGCAGACGAAGCAGTCATCCCTCCTCTGAACCACGGCTGTGTCTCCCCGGGCCCCTGAGCTGGGTCACCAGGGGCCCTGTGACCTCGTTCTGCCTCTGCCTGTCTGGCACGCGTGCGGCGGCTGGGGCTTCCCAGGGGCTGAAGCCTTGGCCAGGGAGGAGGCGGACAGCAGGGGCCAGCGCCCTCCCAGGCACAGTCCCCCCGAGGATGGCCAGGGGCAGCACACAGGGCCCTTGTCCCTCCCCTCAGCCACGTCTGCTAACGCTGGAGAACTGTGGGGGCCGAAAGGGATCATTATTAACAGCTCTGCTGTAATTGGGAGATAAACCTCCCGAGTGCACGGCTGTCTCACATTCATCTTTGGCTTAAAAAGAAACATCAATAATTAAAGCCAGCAGTGTGTGCGGGGAACGCGTGTGGCGCCCAGATAACGGCCGCAGCCCTCTGACTGCGGCTCGGTTTTGCCCGGGGGAGTTTTAATCCCATCCCCGACCTTTGGAGTCCAAGCTCTTGATTATTATTTTCTTTTATTTCATTTCTGGCATCAGTGAGCGCCTGGCAGCTGCTCCGAGGGACCGGCTGGAGGCAGAACCTCTGGCCAAAGACTTCTAGGGGTCAGGCTGGATGCAGAGCCCCCCGGAGCCCTGGCCTCCCGCCCGTCCTCACTGGGCTCCCATCTACCCAGCTTCACGGGCCAGGTGTGCACCCCCAGCCCCTCCTGCACCACCGAGGCAGGTGGAGCCGCCGAGCCCCTGGCTGGGCAGACCGGACAAGGCTCCTGCGGAGACAGCCCGGCAGCCGGCAGAGGCTTGGCTAAGAGGATCTCGCCGCGCCCGCCCATCCTGCACTGCACGCGGCGCACTGCCAGAGGATGGCGGAGATGAAGTCCCCAGTCCCAGGCACCACCTGCACCTGCCTGGACGCGGTGGCCAGGAGGGACGGGCCCACGTCCCTTCCTCCCTCCCCTGCACACGAGGCTGTGCCAGGCCAGGCCGCCCGAGTTCCCCTTCACTGGGGAAAGTCACACATGTACACACGCACACACGCAAATGCGTCCAGGCCAAGCGTCTGTGACGCCCCCACGCTGAGGCCACAATGGAAGGAGCCCAGGCCTCGGCCATCTTCCCCTTGCCTGTGATGGATCAGGGTGACTCCAGGAGTGCCTCGGCCACGGCCACCATGACCCCCTGTGCCCCCCGTTCCCGACACACCAGTTCCTCATCTGCTCAGCCGCTTGCGCCCCAACCTGGCTCCGCCTCCCCCAGTGTCCACGTGCTGAGGGCAGGGATGTCGCTGCTTCTCTGCACCCGGGACTCTGCCCGGCACACAGCAAGTGCTCGCAGAGGGAGGTGGAGGCGTGGCGGCCCGCCGGGGGGGCAGGGGTGCTGGCGCCCGTCTGCTGCCCCCTCCAACCCCCGGCCAGGAGGAGCCACGGCCCCGAGCACAGGAAAGCCGTGGACCCACAGGCGCTTAGCAGGCTGCGCGGTCCTGAAGCCACGCGTCCTTTTCCGGTCAACAGGGACAGGGGCATCGTGGCTGCAGCCCCGGGTGGGCGAGCGCCGGTCGGCATCACGTGACCACCTCAGCAGCCGCCTTTGAAGTGCTGAGGCCGTGGGCATCTGAGCGGAGTCTGCCCAGCCAAGTCTAGGACAATTAAAGAAAAACACACAAAGCGCCGTGCTGTCCGCGTGGACGCCGTCTTCACCGCTCCCAGACGGTTTAGTGGTCGGCTGGGTAAGCAGACGGCGATCATTTCTGACCCTAACGCAGCCCCGTGTTTTCCACGCTTCCGACTCCCACGCGGCTTTTCTGAACAAAACCATCACAGTTGCTCAAAACTGCGGACGCCTCACGTCCAGGTCCTTAATGCAAACGTCAGAGGCTTGTGGCTCGCGGAGGAGCAAGGGGTATCACTCAGTACCTGAGCTGAGGGGGGACTAATCAGGGTCCCAGAGCAACACAGAGGTCTCGGGACGCCTCTGCCTCCAGCGGACCCGGCCCGGTCCCGCCTGGGATGCAGCCTCTGAGGACGCCGGCGCCCTTGGGTGAATCCTGAGGGAGGTCTGGGTGCGGGGGCGCTGGCCGAGGGATTCT
Organism: Sylvilagus bachmani; assembly: GCA_015711505.1. Lineage (NCBI taxonomy): Eukaryota > Metazoa > Chordata > Mammalia > Lagomorpha > Leporidae > Sylvilagus > Sylvilagus bachmani. The sequence continues at coordinate 110,183,629 of CM027394.1, read as the reverse complement.
CACACCCAGCGATGGCCCTCAGCCCAGAAACAGAGCACCCCTGGGCGCTGCGTCACTACAGCGAAGCAGGCTGAACTCACAGCGGGGGAGGGTGTGGCCCTGGGCCTCTGCCTCACCCCGTTCCCAGCCTCAATTGTGGTTCACAGCGCCACTGAGATACACGGGGCTGGTGCTGTGAGGGTGACAGGTGGACAACGTGAGGGTGACAGGCGGACAGCATGAGGGTGACAGGTGGTGTGAGGGTGACAGGTGGGTGGTGTGAGGGTGTCCCTTTCTTCTCCCCAGAGACCTTGTGCTGTCCCCGCCCCCCCGCTCCTTGGGGCAGGACGTCCTGGTCCCCTCTCAAGTTGAGGTCTTCATGCTCCTCCCCTGGGGTTGGCCCCAAAGATTAGACAGCCCAGGCGCCCACCCAGCCTCAGCATCCCTGTGATGGACATGGCCCTCCCGAGTCGTCCTCACTCCCAGTGGATTGACCTTCCTGGGAGCCAGGGCAGGAAGGGGCCAGGCTGCCCGTGTGGGCTGAGCCTGTCCAGGGGTGTGCCTGGGACAGCAGAGAGGAATTAGCTCAAAGGCCCAGGGTCCCTGTCACCTGCTCACAGTGGACACTGTGTCCAGCGGTCATGGCTGCGACTACTTGGATTCCTGCAGCAGCTGTCCATCGGCTGCCCCCCAGGGTGGTGCTGTGGGACACTGGGGCCTGGGCAACGGGTTTGACCTTCCAGCCGGCTTAGGAGCTGCGAGCGTTGCGATGACCTCATTTTCCTGGGGAGGAAATGCAGCCCCAAGAGCAAGGTCGTGGTGGCCCCGGGTTTGTGCCCGGATGCCTGACCATTCTCCCCTGGCTCTCCCATTCCTGAGCAGAACTGCCCAGAGCCACTCTGTCCAGGAGCAGCGTCCACCTGTGTGTGTGTACCCGGGAGTAGGAGCAGTGTCCACCTGTGTACACCCGGGAGTAGGAGCAGCGTCCACCTGTGTGTGTGCACCCGGGAGTAGGAGCAGCGTCCACCTGTGTGTGTGCACCCGGGAGTAGGAGCCAGTGAGTGCCCCCCCCCCTGCTCTGGAGACAGTGGCCTCTGCTTGCCTGGAGCCCAGGGAGACTGAATTTGAGGGCGAGGGTGTGGGGGAGGGGCTCGACAGGACCAGTCCAGCTTTCCCATCCTGCTGCCTGCAAGCCGCCACTGCCGGAACCCGAGCCGGCCCCGTCGGCTGCCCAGGAGGAGTCCGTGCCGACCCCCGGCCCCTGGCACAGGCGGCCACGATACACAGCCACCCAGCCACACGCACCTGCCAGGGCCTGCCGTGGCTTCCACGTGGCTGGGCTCTGAGGGTCAGGGCCAAGGCTGCCCGGAATCAGCCCTTCCCACCCACACGGACACAGTGCAGGGGGCGCGTGGACGCTGGTGGGCAAGGCTCCAAAGTGCCCTGCCAGCCATGCGTGCTCAGGTGGACAGGGTGCTGTGCTGACTGGGCAGAGGGCAGGTGGCAGGCGCTCTGGCCGGCCCCGTCCTCTCATCCACGCTGGGTGAGCTCACACACTCGCTGACTTCCCAGAGCCATTTCCTTCTCACCCCGGAAGTGGAGCCAGGGCAGACCTGGCTGGGCTGACCGTCCAGGGTGGTCAGGCGCCTCCTGGTGGGCAGCCACCTGTGCGGTCCCTGTCCTGTGAGTCCCGAGGGGTCCCGGCCCCTCCCAGGACGTGGGGCATCACCGCTCTCTCCTCTGAACTCAAGTTTCCGAGTCCAGCTCTGTTCAACAGACGGGTGCAGCTGTGCTGGGAGACCTCACTGAGGCCGGCGGTCCCCACCTTCCAGGCGCTCAGGGATTCAGCGTGGGGAGGGGTGAGTGGGGGGCTCGGGGGGGCAGTCGCACACAGCGGATGTCCCAGCTGCCCTCAGGGCTCTGCTGTGCCCGTGATTTTCACGGTGAGATCGAGGTTTGCCATGAGACACCTCTGCAGTAGAGGGGTGAGGCGCACAGCCCCGGCCGGGTCCACAAAGGACCCCAGGGGAAGATGACAATGACAGACGATGACCACGAGCCGAGCACCCCTGCTAAGCATCCCCAGAGCACACGGTGAAGCGAGACACTCTCATTTGGAAACAGAGTTTCCTAGCCCAGTGGGCACTGGCATTGGAGCCAGGCCACCCCAGCTCCCGGGAGCTGACAGAGGTGAATTCAGCGCGCTCCCTGTGCTCCACCGCCTCCGGTCCCCTCCTGCCCCTCCCTGCCCTCCCCGTGTCTCTGGATCTCCTCGGCCAAGGGCACGGCGTCCCCCAGCATCACCCAAAGCCCACACTCTTGGGGGGGGCCCTCACACTTCCTGTCATTCTTGACGTCAGAGGAAGACATCGGACTCCCCCTGCTACCTGCTCTGCACATGCCCCCCTCCCTAGTCCTGCTCCCCCCACCAGAGCCCAGCAGCGACCTGCCCTGCAGACCCTCGCTGGGGAGCACCTCCCAGGGTCCAGCTCCAGCTGCTGCCCGCGTGCTGCTGCCGCTCCGTCCCCTGTGGACCTGGTCTTCCTACATCACTGTGACTTGGCAAATGGTGGGCGCACACCGCCAGGCGCTCCCCTCGGCGTCCGCTGTCGCCCGGCGGCTGTGCGTGCCACGGGCGTCTTGTGTTCACGCAGGGAAGCTTCCTGCCAGGATGCCTTGGAGCCAAAGCTGGGTAAAGCAGAGCAAACTCCCTTAGGCCCCTTCTGCAAACAGCGTAATGGGAGAACCCGTTCCTGATAGATCCGTGTCCGCCTGGCTTCCGGGTTGAGCCCTTCTCTCTCAGCGGCACTCCATAGGAGGAAGGAGACGGCTCGTGCTTCGCAAGGCGGATGTTGGAGGTTTTTAGAAGTCAGCACGCGGGTGACAGGCCTCTGAGAGGCGAGAATCAGACATCAGCAACTCACCCCTTCCTTTCATCGTGCACGTGGAAAAATACTAAGAAAGAAGTCACGTCCTACAGACCACTGAACCCAGAGCACACACGAGGACAGGCCCGCGATCACGTTTGAGCCTCAGAAGCGTGAGTGCGTCCACCTGTCCCATCTGCTGTCCATGGCTCCCATCTACCATCCATGGTTCCATCTACTGTCCACCTCTCCATCTACTGTCCACCCCTCCATCTACCGTCCACCTCTCCATCTACTGTCCACCTGTCCAATCTACCGTCCACCTGTCCAATCTACCGTCCACCTCTCCATCTACCGTCTACATCTCCATCTACCATCCACCTCTCCATCTACCGTCCACCTGTCCCATCTACCGTCCACCTCTCCATCTACCGTCCACCTCTCCATCTACCGTCCACCTCTCCATCTACCATCTACATCTCCATCTACCGTCCACCTCTCCATCTACCGTCCACCTCTCCCATCTGCCGTCCACCTCTCCATCTACCGTCCACCTCTCCATCTACCATCCACCTCTCCATCTACCGTCCACCTCTCCATCTACCGTCCACCTCTCCATCTACCGTCCACCTCTCCATCTACCATCTACATCTCCATCTACCATCCACCTGTCCATCTACCGTCCACCTCTCCCATCTGCTGTCCACCTCTCCATCTACTGTCCACCTCTCCATCTACCGTCCACCTCTCCATCTACTGTCCACCTGTCCATCTACCGTCCACCTCTCCATCTACTGTCCACCTCTCCATCTGCTGTCCACCTTTCCATCTACCGTCCACGGCTCCACAGAAAACAGCTCTGGAACGTGCATGGGCAGGACGGGGCGGCGACCAGACACACTGACCCAGGCAGACGCGGCATGCACCAGGCAGACAGGTTTCAGATTTCCGGGGCGCAGGGTGTCCTCGGCTCCCGCACGGAAAGGTGGTCCTGGGGGAAAGTCCCAGACGTTTCCGGGGGGCGGGGAGAGTGGAATAAGAGACGCAAGCGCCCTGGGCAGGAGCAGAGGAGGGCAGGCAGGTGTCGGGGGTGGGATGGGGATGGGGAAGTGGGGGCCTGGGAAGGAACCCCGAAAGGCCACAGCACCTCAGCTCCGAATGGCGACTCAGTTTCCCCGGGGGTGGGAGGGGGAATGTGCAAATGCTCAGGTTTTAAGATTTATTTACTTGAAAGGCAGAGTTATACAGAGAGGGACACGCACACGCATACACACACACACACACACACACACACACCCCTTCCATCTGCTGGTTCACTCTCCACATGGCCACAACAGCCCGGGTTGGGCCAGCCAAAGCCAGAGCCAGGAGCGCCATCCGGGCCTCCCGCGTGTGTGCAGGGGCCCAGGCACTTGGCTCTTTCTGCTGCTTCCTAGGCACGTAGCAGGGAGCTGGAGCAGAAGTGGAGCAGCCGGGATATGAACGGTGCCACACGTGGTGCGGGCACTGCAGGCAGAGACTAACCCGCTGCCCCACGGCACCAGCCCCGCCGCCCAGGTCAGTAAGGCGCGGGGCTGGGTCTGGAGCTGCTCCTGTGCCGGACTGGGAGCTTTGTCCTCTGTCTGGTCCTGCGTGGGGCTGCAAGGGCTCAGAGCAGGTCGGGGGCACGAGGGAAACAGAACGGGAGGGGAACCCCAGCCCTGTGGTCCACGCTGCCCCGGTTCACTCAGTTTAGGTTAAAATGTGGTTCTGGACTAAAAGTCCGGAGTTTTCTGGGGACAAATCCCGCCCCGTCTGTCGCTCAGCCCAGGCCTGCTGCAGGCGGCCGTGGCACACCCAGGGGCAGCACCCGAGAACTTGGCCCCCACCTCCCACGCACCCCGAGGCCTCGAGGAAGGCTCCCCAGGGGTGGCCCCAGCACTGGTGTGGGGGACGTGCCACGGCGGGAAGTGCCACGGGAAAGAGACCTGAACCCTTCTCCTCACAGAGTCAGCTGCACAGAAAATCACACACACACCTGACCACATGGGGGATCACACATGTGACAACATGGGGGGATCTCACCTGTGACAACATGGGGGATCTCACATGTGACAACACAGGGGAAGGTTGCATACACATGACAACACAGTGGGGAGATCACACACACGTGTGACAAAACCAGGAGGAGATCACACACATGTGACACTGGGGGATCACACACACATGTGACAACACGGGGGGAGATCACACACACATGTGACAACACAGGGGGATCACACACATGTGACAACACAGGGGGAGATCACACACACCTGTGACAAAACCAGGAGGAGATCACACACGTGACAACACGGGGGGAGATCACACACACACGTGACAACACGGGGGATCACGCACATGTGACAACACGGGGGGAGATCACACACATGTGACAACACGGGGGGAGGTCACACACACATGTGACAACACGGGGGGAGGTCACACACACATGTGACAACACAGGGGGATCACGCACATGTGACAACACGGGGGGAGATCACACACACGTGACAACACGGGGGGATCACGCACACGTGACAACACGGGGGGAGGTAACACACACGACACTGGGGGATCACACACACGTGACAACACGGGGGGAGGTCACACACACGTGACAACACTGGGGGAGGTCACACACACGTGACAACATGGGGGGATCACACCCACGCGGGACGACTCCGGCGGCCGAGGAGCCAGGTTAATGTTGAATCTGGGCGCCGGTGGTTGCGTGGACTGTGCTGCCGGACTTTCCAGTGCTGGCCGTCGTTCACGTGGTGTTCGTGCGATTAGACTGAATTAGAAGGATTAATTACTTAATTTGAAAGGCAGAGAGCGGGGAGAGGCTGGCGTCCCAGGCAGGGCTCAGCCCACTGTGCAGGAGGCTGGACGCTGGCCTGAACGTAGAGCAAAGCAGTGGGCCCAGAACAGCACCCAGGGCAGGGACGCGTGGTCGCCCACCCAGACACGCCCCCGGTGGCCGCAGCCTGGAGTCTGCGTGGAGGGGCGCTGGCCCTGCTGGTTATGGGCCCTGCTGGGAGGGAAGCCGAATCCAGACAGAACTGCTTCTCCCGGCCCCGCCCGGGCCCCCCTGGACGCAGGAGGGGTGGCTCTCGGGGAGACGCCCACGGGCCGAGCCCCCATGGGGGATTGCGTCCTGCTGCCCGGGGCTCGGACCTGGTGTTGCTGCGGTGAAACCGACTTGGACACGGAGTTACAATCCCAGCCCAGGAGCTGCTGTGACCCCAGCTGCCCCAGGGTGCCTCTGGGGTGGAGTGAGGGGAGGGAGAAGGGGCAGCACCCTGGGGAGGGGGCGGGCGGGCGCCTCCCTCGTCACCCCAAGGCCCTAACAATGCGGTGATTCTGGCTGAATCGACGGGGCCGGGAGAGAGGAGGAGGCTCGTCAGGGAGAATTCCCACAAGGTCACAGGGCAGAAGCCTGGGAATGACCAAGCGCCGTCACCCTTCATCCTGGGTTTCCCTGCGCTTCAGAGCAGGCCCACGTGTGCTTCCGGCTCTGCCTCGGACTGCGCCGTGGGTGCCGGGGGCCAGGATTCCCACCTTATCTGACTGCGTGGCACAGGGCCGGCGGCTGGGGCGGCAGAGGTGGCGGGCGTGGGCGGTGACTTCCCCAGGGGCAGCGTCCCCTCATCTCGTCGTGGGTCACCGGCGTCTCCCGCCCTGAGAGTTGCTGGCCCCGTGCCGTGGCCCCGTGCCGTGGCCCTGGTGTGGCTCAGTGCCCAGCAGGCCTGGGTCCCTGCTGCCCTCACTCGGGCCCGGGGCACCCAGGAAGCCATAAGAGCACAAGATGAAGGCTAAGAGTAGAGTTTGCCCTGATCTATACAGATTCCCCCCCAACCCATGGCCTCAGGGGTCAGAGGTTAAGGGCTTGGCCCTGGGCATGCTGGCTGAGGATGGTGGGACGGGCTCAGAACTCGGAAGGCGCGCAGGACGTGGGGGTGAGTCTCAAGCACACGCATGTTTGCTTCACGTGTGTGTATGCGTGTGCATTTGGCCCTTGCATTGTACAGACAAGGAAGGAGCGCATCTCAGCTGAGCACAGGGAGCCGCTGCTCCTCTCCCACTCAGCCCCGCGGATGCGCGGCTCCACACGGCGCCGCGAGTCTGCATCAAGCCCCTGCGCTGAGCTCTGTAGCAGGTGCCAGGAGGCGGATGTAGGAGACAAGCCCTGGCGTGCACGCTGGCCTTGCACCGTGGGGAGAGTGGACGACAGGTGTCCACGAGGGGAGGCGCAGGGAAAACACCCGGTGGCCTGGACAGGCACAAGGCCTCCCACCAGCTGCACGGTGCAGGGCAGGCTGTGAGCAGGGCTGGGGCTCCCGGGGGGGTGGGGGGGTCGTGAAGAGTTTGGGGCCCCCTGGAGGTGCGTCTTTTCAGGGACCTGACGCTCCTGAGGGTGCCCATCCCCTGCCGTCAGTGAGGACTGCAGGGCCCACCCCCACCCTGCGGGACTCCCCGCCCCTCACCCGGGATTGGTCAAGAATGGCGCCCGGCTCTGGTCTCCTTCCCACGACACCCAGGGGATGAGAGGCCTCGTTCCGCCCTGCGAGGGGCAGGGTGGCCATCACCATCCGTGCTTGGCCAGAGAATCCTGCCCTGCCTGGGCCACGTCTGTGGACCCGAAATTACAGACTGCCAACAGGAGGCGAGGCCGTGGGGACCCCAACGAGCCCTGTTCCAGCATAAAAGCTGACAGCGGCTTGATTTAGGGGTTCACCCTGTGCTCCCCACAAATCAGACTGGGGGGGATGGGAGGGCTCTCGGGGACGAGCCCAGCGGACGCTCCTGCACAGCTCCGGCCTGCGGGAGCCGCTGCAGGTGCTGGGAGCCCGGGGTCTGTGAGGTCACGAGCGTGTGTGGAAAATTCCGGGCTACAGAACGGGGTTCCCATGAGTGCTCTTTCTGCAACTCTCACTCCTGGCTCGGGGTCCCCCGTGGCCCCCGAGAGCCTGCCTGGGCTTTTTGTGCTAATTTGCGGAAAAGGCCACAGTCACAGCCAGGAGTCAGTGGCCGGCACAGGAGCGCCCCCTCAAGAGCAAGCAGTCACGATTCCTGAAGCTGCCCGGTCCCACCCAGCCGTCCGCGGGGCACCCCAGCGCCCGAGCCGACCCAGGGACCCCGCTCGCCGCGCCACGGCCATCCTGCTCTCTGGGTGACCCTGCAGGGGGGATCAACCACATCCTACAGGTGGCCCACCTCCCTCCTCTGCCGTGAGGGATTTCCACCTTCCCGGTGAGCCCGGGGCGTCTCTGAAGCTGTGATCTGCCTCGGGGTCTCTCGTCCCCTGGCTGTCCTCAGCAGGCCCCTCCTGAGCGGCCCCCACGCACCTCTCCTGCTTCGGCTCCCCGCACCGCCCCCTTGTGGCAGCTACGTGTCTCACAGCAGCATCCCCTGCCCCTGGGTTGGTGCCTGTCTCTCCACGTCGGCATCTGTTGGGTTGGGGTCACGGGGATAACTCAGCTGCAGAGAGAGGTTGAGAGGGTGACCGAGGCCGGGCGGGGTGGGGGTTGGGCGAGGCAGGTGCCCACTCTGCAGCTCTGCACTGTACGGGCGGAGCCGGGGGGCCCTGAGGCCATGGCGGCAGCAGCGGAGGTGGAAGGCGCTGTTAGCACGGAAGAGCCGGGAGAGACACGGACAGGATCCTCCCGCTTCCCAGCGTCGCCTCGGGCTGGCTGGTTCTGAGGGATACGGAGGAAGGAGACAGTGATCAGCAATGTCAATTACAGCAGACGCGGCGGGCTCGCTGCCTCGCTGGCCTCCGGGGGCTGCCGAGAGCCAGCGCCCTGGGATTTAATGAGCCACGGCGGAGCTGCCTTCCCTCACCAACCTGAGCTTCGGAACACACTAGAATACAGGGCTCTGCTCCCAACGCGCTGTCCACATGACCACCCCACTCACGTCCTCCCTGAGACCCGAGACCCCCGGTACGCAGTGTGTCCAGGGGTCTGAGCATCAGCTCGATGCCAGCCTGCAGCCCCCAGCACACGAGGGCGCCAGGGGGCTCTGGGAGACGTCACCACGCGCCCGCTGCACCCCGGCTCCTTCTCCACGTGGCCCCCACTTCCTGCTGCTCTTGGCGGCTCTTGCAATGCAACTGGTGTCGGGTGTTAGGAATAAATAACCCTCCCGAGACCCCCCAGTCCAAAGGCTTCCTGGGCTAAGTTGGTTTCTGCATTTCCGTCTTGCACACCAAAGGCCGGGGGCACACTCACTGCCACATCTCCTAGCCCTGTCACTGGTGAGTGTGCAACGCCGAGTGATGGCTGCAGCTTCCGCGAGCTCAGAGCTGAGGGATTGCAAGCTCCATCTGGCATGGGGCATCGATTAGTGATGTCTGCCTCAGGTGAAGGATGGGAGCCCATTGTAGGGAAGCCACTTTGTTTGCACCCCACAGCCATACTGGACGCTGCCCTGGGCACTGTCCCAGGTTAGTCAGCTTGTCGGGTCAAACAGGAACCTGTGGGGGCATGTGTTGTGGCACAGTGGGATAAGCCACGCGTATGAAGCCAGCATCCCATATGGGAGCACTGCTTCTGCTCCAGCTCTCTGCTAATGCGCCTGGGACAGCAGCAGCAGGTGGCCCAAGTGCTGGGCCCTGCCCCCACGTGGGAGACCTGGGTGGAGTTCCAGGCCCCTGGATTCGGTCTGACTCCACTGTTGGCTGTTGTGTGGCCATCTGGGAAGTGAACCAGTGGATAGAATCTCTCTCTCTCTCTCTCTCTCTCTCTGTCTCTCTCTCTCTCTCTCACTTTGCCTTTCAAATACATAACTGAGAAAAGCAGGGACCAGATAAGCCAAGGACACGGTTTAGGGAAGTGGGTTTCTCAGCACCACGGGAATCCAGCAAGAGCCGTGAGCCGGGGAGGGTGGGCGGAGCCCCTGCTTCTGCTGGGGCAATTCCTTCAAGGGCACAGCCGAGGCCTCTTTTTGCAGGCATGACCTCAATTTTACGCTCCCGCGCAACCAAGATGAAAGTCAGGACGCAGCCGCTCCGAGCGCCAGGCTCCCCGGGGCGAGCTCGGTTCTCGCTGGCAGCGTCCGTTCCGCCCCCGCCCCCTTGCAGGAAGTGTGCACCCTCGGGATTTCCTCTTTCATCTCCTCCTCCTCGCTTCCCTCAGCCCACGCAGAACGTTCACCCAGGAGCGCTGTCCTGTCGTGGAGCCAAGACCCTCACAAGGAGGCAGCGTCCCCGGGGCGGCCCGCCTTCCGAGCCCATCTTGCTCTGCTGATTGGACGCCTTTGCTTCTGGGCCCTCCCCAGGGACACACGTGCCCACGTCCCCTGAGCCAGGCTCCTGGGCTGCGTTTGCAAACGTAGCAGGAATGAGCCAGAAAGCCAACGTTGCAGGTGCGGTGGGTGTGGTCTGTGGCCAGTCAGGCAGCTCTGCCATGGACGGCAAGGGGACCAACTTGTCCCAATAAAGCTTTATTGGCAAACAGGGGCAGAGGGCCACAGTTTCCCAGTGGCGCTCTATAAACCCCTTCCTGTCATTGCCTTTGCTGACGTCTGTCTCTCGCTAACAGTTCAGACTCCCGGGGTCCAGGGCTGTCTTTCTCCCACCATGGGCACTTGTGAGGGTGGCGGTGTAGCCGTGACGGCTCTAAGTGTGCAACCTGGGACTGGTGTGAACACAGCAGGAAAACTCTGCCCCCCCGCCCCCCCGCCCCCCCGCAAACTTGGGGCCACGTGGGTCTGGATCCGCCCAAGCCCCTCCAGCCGTGGCTCAGCCGCCCGGGGACACAGGCACCTTATTGTCAGGAATTAAAATGAAGCGTGCGTGTTTCCGTGTGACATCACGTGGACTTGGACACGTTAGTGGAACGTGGAGCCAAGAGGAGCGTGTTGGTGCCAGAGCCTTCCGAGGTCCAGGGTCCGTGTTCCTGCGACACGCATTTTCCCAACTTTCTACTATGTCACACGTGATGTGCCACGCGTCACCCACACGAGGACGCCGAGACACATGAATCGGGGACACAGGGACAGGCCCTTGTCAGTGAACTCAGAGCTCGTCTTGAGCTGCTGTGGCGGCGAGCCCAGGAGCCGTGCCCACCGAATCTCCACGGCGCCCGCTCCTTCTCCCGGTGGACCTGTTTCTGGGATGCAATAGCTGGCGCCTTAGGCCCCCACTAGCTCTGTAAGGGCCTGGCACACGGGAGGGAGGCCCCATGTGGGTCCCCAGCCCCCCACAATCTTGCCTGGCGAGAGGCGAGAGAGGCAGTGGCCCGGCGCCCCCCTCCCGTCGCATCTGCACACAGGTGGGGAATCTCCCAGCCTCTCCCCGAAACCCCGCGCCAGCACCCAGACCTGCCTGTGCCTGCGCCTGCGCCGCGCCGTGTGGGCTCCTGGGGGAGGCAGAGGAGGGAGCGGCATCCATCACAGCAGCACCCTCACCTGGCACCGCCCCTTGGGTGATACAGCCCCTTCTCCTCCCCAAGAACTTGGTCCCAGACCACAGGAGGGCGTCACAGCCCCAGACTCACAGCGACCTAACCGGCAGCCCCTCGGGGCAGAGACGGGTGTGTCATGTCTTGTCATCCCGGTCCACTCCTGCCCCAGGGGGGATGGAAGGCTCCGGAAGGGACCCACGTCTGCAGCCGGGCCTGAGCGTCCCTGAGGCCTGGAGACCTGGCTCTCCCGCCTCACAATACTTCTGGAGCCTGAAGACTTCCTGAGTTTACACCAGACCCACGCCCGGGTGCATTCCAGACTGCACCCGAGACGGCACAAAGCCCGCCCATTGACGCAGAATCTGGCGCCGGGAGCTTCCGTGGCGCTCCCAGCCGAGGGACCCCGACAGCTCCCAGTGCGCCTGTGCCAGGCTCCACCTTGTCGCTCCAGAGCACAGCACCACCACAGGGACCCACACCAACGTCCACGTCACGGCAGCCGAGCCACAGGCTGCGGAAAGCCAGTGCCGAGCGGAGGAGCCGCTGTCCACCACGTTCTCAGGTTTTACCTAAAAAACAGCCTTGACCTTGGGAGGAGGCTCTCAGGTCTGCAAGGACGGCTCTGATGAAGACGACAGCAGCACACGAGCACCCGAGAGGCCCTAACAGGAGGTGTCCACCGAGCTGCCACCCTGCGCACTGCCAAATACCCGTGTCAGGAAAGACGATGGACAGGGCGAGAGTGTCGCACACCGGGGGCTCCGACCCAGCTTGGCGGCAGCCTGGTAGGAAAGGGGCAGCACAGAGCATGGTCGGGACGACGGCAGAACCCGAGCGCATCGACGACCGAGTCCAGGGTCACCAACCGGCTTCCTGAACTAGGCCATGGTGCGGGAATGGACACGCTCATTGTGAAGTATTCACAGGGAGAAGGCGTGGTCTCTATGTTCACAGGGAGAAGGCGTGGTCTCTATGTTCACAGGGAGAAGGCGTGGTCTCTATGTTCACAGGGAGAAGGCGTGGTCTCTAT
>CM027394.1:110152691-110162935 GCA_015711505.1 Sylvilagus bachmani | reverse complement strand
CCCCAGGAGAGTCCCACGCAGGTCACCTGTGGCCCTGCCCCCAGGAGAGTCCCACGCGGGTCACCCGTGGCCCTGCCCCCAGGAGAGTCCCACGCGGGTCACCCGTAGTCCTGCCCCCAGGAGAGTCCCACGCGGGTCACCCGTGGCCCTGCCCCCAGGAGAGTCCCACGCGGGTCACCCATGGCCCTGCCCCCAGGAGAGTCCCACGCGGGTCACCCGTGGCCCTGCCCCCAGGAGAGTCCCACGAGGGTGTTAAGGGCGGCTGCCTCGGGTGGCAGGAGCCTGGCCACTGAGCCTCCCTCCACCTCTCAGCCTCTGAGCACCACAGATCAGAGGAGCCGGCGACGCTGCCATCTGAAGGCTCTGTGTTCGCAGGAACACATTGCTCCGTCTGGCAGTGTCGTAAGTGACCAACGAATCTTGCCGAGGCTGTGGAGTTAGCAGAGCTAAGTGACAGCGAGCTTGGCGACGTTTTTGCCGCCCAACCAGACGCCGCCACACGCGCTTTCACCAACGAGAGAAGCCGCGGCTCTGCTGTACGCCGGCAAGCTGCAGCCTCACTCCACGTCCGCCCTTTCTCTCCCGGCGGCGGAGCGCCGATTACCGAGAGAACAGAGGAGCCTCGGCCCCGGTTTCCACCGATGACCCTCCCCACGGGTCTGCTGGACGCTCACTTGGCTGCTGACGACTTCCTTCTTTTTCCCTTTTGCCAACACAAAAAAATTTCCCCAATATGGCACCAAAGGTGGTTTTCGTCCGTCAAAAGGGCCGTATCTTTTGTTATCAAGGAAAACTCGACCGTTTCAGAGCCTCGGCGCTTGGACGACAGTTAGGCAGTGAGGGCGCCCGGTGCACGTCACAGCAAGAGGAGCGTCAGCTCAGCCTCCCCAGACGGCAGGTGTGCGGCCCCGGCAGCCAGGCTGCGCACGCCGGGGGCCCGCAGCCCTCTCCTGTTGTGGGTGAGACCGGCCAGCCTTGGTGGAGGGTGAGCTGGCCACGGGGAAGGGGGTGAGCTGGCCACGGCTGACCACTCAGAGACCTGGCCGTGACACACGCGTGTGTAAAGACCGAGCACGGCTTCTCTGCACGGCCGGCAGAGTGAGAGTGTGGACGGCGGTCTCATGGAGCGCACTGCACCGGGGCAGGAGAGGGAGGGGTGTGGCCTCTTCCACGGCTGAGCAGCTGCCGGTGCTGGAGGTGGACACCCATGTCCGCTCCATTCTCACTTTTCAGATCATTGTTAGGGGGCCTTGAACAGCCACAAACCTAACCAGGGTGCCTGCTAAAAACCAAAACACGCCCCATGGTAAACACAGAGCGAGGCAGCAGAAACCCATGGTGGGGGTCTCAGGACAGCCCCAGCTCGGTAGGGGTGGGGATTCCCAGCACGGGCCCAGCCTGGTGTTGGGTCTGGGTCCTGGGACGGCCCAGCCTGGTTTGTGGCCTGGCTGCTCTAAGCTCTACGCCTTTGTCTGCACTGGACGCATCAGCAGTTGATGGCGCATTCTGTATCCTGCAGCCCGGCCAGCACGCAGCCCGTGAATGAGCATAACTGGGGCACTGGCTCCCTGGAGGGGCAGGTGGGTGTTGCCAGCTCCACTCTGAAGCTCTGGGGGCACAGGGCGGGTGGCAGCTTTAGGCACGAGGAATCTCCCCATTTTCCGCCCACCCGCTCTCTGCCTCCGACGGCCTGTGGCGGATCGGGCTGAGTAAGAAACTCGAGGGCGCCAGGAGAGTCCAGATCTGGGATGAGCCCTTCGTCCAGGGCCCCTTGGTTTGATTTCTGTCTTCTCAGAGGCCCTTGGGCGAGCGCGGTCTCTGGGAAGCCACCACACGGCCCACGGGGCACCCGAGACGAGCCAGCAGTCAGGGGCCCCACCTGCCCTTGAGCCACAAACCGAGGCGGATCCTTGCACTCGCACTCCGTCCCAGTTCTAGAGAGCTGCACCCCGCGTCCCCCACTGCTTCCCCCACGCGTCAGCAGGGAGCTGGATTGGAAGTGGAGCCGCTGGGCATGCGCCCGCGCTCTGATGGCGGATGCTGTGGCTCCACCTGCTGCGCCACGGCACCGCCCGGGAATCTCTATCCAAGAATGTCCGCTTGCAAGGCTTTCTGGACAACTACAAACCGATTTTCCCCAAGCCTGATATCGCAACCGTTATCTCCCCTCTTATTAGCAGCTGCCTCAGCAAATGGGCCCACGCCTCCTGGGCCCGTGGGCAGAATCGCCACACAGAGGCTGCAGCCGGAGGATCCCCGGGGGTCCATGGCTAAGCCGCCCGCTGGCTCAGTGCACGAAGTCACACTTTGTACCCTCAACCTCTGCATCTGTGAAACGGGTATCATGATAACCACCCCCTCCCTCCATCCCCCCGGGCCCTGGGAGGGAACCGTCAGTCTGGGGCAGGCGAGTCGTGAGGGTGAGCTGTGATTGGTCAGGCTCCAGGGGAGGGTGGGACTCCTCCCTGTCTCTGAACACTGGAGCAGCCCCCGGGGCATCTCTGCCACCTGCCTGTCCCCGGCCAAACCTCTGCCCACTTCCCACTCTGTGTGCCTTGTGAGGGCCTCCTCTCATGGGCGTGGGGCGTGGAGGATGTCACTCGGGGTGGACAGCACCCGGCATGAGCCGTGAGGGCTCGATTTTGGGGCCTCTGGGCTCTGACACAGGAGACACCCGTTGTCTGAGATGGAGGAGCAGCCACAGTGCTCCCTCTCAGTTGTTCTTCCTGGAGACTCTTGGGGCGGCAGGGCCCAGGGGACGCCCCTGGGGGGGACGGATGCAGGGCAAGAGAAGTCAGGGCGTGATTTAGCACCAGGAGGCAGGGGATGGAGAGACAGACCCAGGACACGCGTGGTGCACGTGGAATCTGGGTTTTCCTGCGTGGATCCCGCTGCGGGAGACTCGGGATGGCTCAGGTGTGTCCTCACATCTGACCTGGCTTCGTGTACCTCGCTTGCCGGCATGGGCGTCTCCCCCGTGGAGGGTGACAGCTCTCTGGCAGCGGCAGGTGCGTGCTATCCTGTGAGCCCGTCTGACGCTGCTCACGGTGGAAGCTCCTTGAGCCTCCACACTTGAGCTGTGCAGAAGATAAGAACAAACTCCGAAATCCCAGATAATCCTCACTTTACTAATAAGCAGTTTTATCTAAATCCCGCATTTAGAATTGTGCTGCCCCAGCGATGTCGCCAGAGCGAGTTCCCACATCCAATTTCCAGTCTGCACTCAGACAGCATTAACCCCGATGCTCTGCACCTGGGCTCCTCTCCCTGCCTCGTCACAAACCCATCACCAGCTGGGACCACGCCAAGGTTGTCCCCACTGTCCACACCCCCAGGGTGGGCAGCAGCACAGCCGGGCAGAATCGAGCGGTGTCTCAGCTCCTGGTGGACGGGACTGGCTCTGTGCCCTCATCCCTTCCCCAAGGATGTCCCAGGAGCCCCGTTCAGAAAACCCTTCGATTAATGGAGCAATCTTCCACACAACGCTTTAACTCTATCCCAGCCGATCCTCACAGCGACTCCGGGAGTCGGCCCTTCCTAGACCCATCTCACAGATGTGACAGTGGAGGCAAGAGGAGGCCGCCGGCTGGGGGGTGTGGGACCTGGAGCTCCGTGCTACCGGTCTGGTCCAGGGGACCCCTCCACGCACAGAGCAAAGGTGGGCAGTGAGCCCCAGGGATCCGTACATGGTGCAGCCCTGGTTCTTCCCCAGAGTCACATGTGTCAGGGCCTGGACACGGCTGCTGGCCGCTAACAGCCGTGGCTGGGAGCAGTGCTCTGCACCCCGCTGGTGGACTGCACCGGGAGGGTGGCAATGGATCCCAAACGGCGATTTTTGTCTCGACTTTTGGGCCAAGCCGACGGCCGGATTTCTCTCACGGATTCTTGGGCTGTTCTCATCAGTTCCTGAATCCAGAGGCAGGACAGAGCTGCCTACTTCAGCACACGCCCAGCGCAGTCCCCTCGGAGCCAAACGCTCTTTATTTCCAGAGCCTCCACGCCACTGGCCGTGTCCTTTTCCAGGTGTGCTCTGGATCTCTCCCTGTCCGGTCCTTCTGGAGGAGCACCGTTGGGCAGGCCTGCAGTGGGCTGGTCACTACGCCCCTCCCCCGCGAGGTGGGGTCGCTCTGTTGGACCCTCCCCAGCCACGTGCACCTTTAACCATCACCAGAGGGCCCCGGGCAGCACCGGAGCAGGATTTTATGGGGGGCCACTTGGGAGCAGCATCCACAACTAAAGATGAAAGATAAAGCCTAGCCACGCAGGCTCTTCTAACGAAGACCTGGAGTGAGAACGAGACGTTCTAGCGTGAGCCACAGATCCCCAGGGAGTCGTGCGATGGGTCCCCTGCCACGTTCCTATGCAGTCACGCCATAGTTTTCCCATGGACAGATTCGCGTGTCATATCACAACACATTTCTACGGAATTATAAAAGCCATATTCACCCCGGGATCATGCAGTAAACAGAATTCATTGAAGCCCTTGTGAAGCGCCTCCGGTGAGAGATCCGTCTTTGATTCGGAGTCTGATAAGGATTATATAACCACGCTGAGGCCGTAACAAAGCAGCGTCAGCTACCAGTCTGTTCTAGCACCAGCTTCATTGCGAGTTCCCGGTTATTACAATTTGCCGGGCATTTAAACGGTGCAGGAAGTACTGTGTATGTCTGTGAATTTCTCTTCCTGAGACCTAAGATCTGAGATGTCTGGAGCTCGCACAACCAACAAGGAGTCGGCAGAAGGCAAACAGGGGTGCTGGGTCCCCACAACGGGGTCAGTCCTTCCCACTGGCGTCGAGCCCAGGGTCCCGGCGATGGGAGCTTTACCAGGAAGAGAATGCCCTTGGCCAGCGGGGAGCTGAACACTGCCCAGGAGACCGTGGCTCGGGCTGAGCTGGGAGCCTGCCTCCCCGCGTCGGCAGGCACGGTGGACGGATCACGGCCGTCCTCAGCCCTCAGGGACCGCGGCCGTGGGTGCACGGACAGGACAGAGAAGATTCCTTCCTGTAGAAGGACAAGGCCAGGGAGAGCCGGGGACTTGCCCCCCCCCCCCCCCCACGCCGACCTCGTTTCTAGCTCTGGCCTTAGCCACCTTCTAGATGATCTGAGTCAGCCGTCTCGCAGCCTAATTCCCGTAGCTTTGGCCTTCACTCCTCTGGCAGGCTGGGCGCCTTGCACTTCCTGCTCTCTGCCGTGTTCCCAGTGGGGGTAAGGGGTGCCGGCTCCCAGCGGAGAGTGAAACCCCACGGGCAGGGCCTGGGCCAGCCTGCACCGTGCCTGAAGTCCGGGTGCGCACACACCTGACAGCACCGGGGATGAGCCACTGCTCCAGCTCAGAACCAAAGCATCGTACAACAGAGCCAGAGGAGGAGGGACGGGTGTGCCAGCCCAGGGCCCCCTCTGCTGCTTCTCTGGTGGGACAGCGCGTCCCAACCCAGGGCGGGGCACAGGAGTGGCGCTGGTGGGGAGGGCAGGAGCCGGGAGCCTCGCGAGTCTCTCCCGGGCCCTGGGGGCACAGGGGCGACTCCTCCCTGGTCCCTGATGCGGACGCACAAGGCAGCAGGCGGGATCCCCCGGGAACGTGGCGCAGAGTCCCTGACGGGGGGGGGGGGGGGGGCGGTTCCCTTTCTGCGCAATCTGTGCTTAAAATGCGCCCGTCCAGTGCTTTCTGGAGACAGTGGACGCCTCTGTGGGGACAGTGGCTAAGGAGGTGCAGGCCGCCTGCTGTGAGCCTCTCGGGAAGGTCGTACGCTGAGCCTGCAGCCCGTGGCCGGGCTCACGGGAGGCTTCACGCACTGGCAAGAGGCTCCGGAGCTGGGCAGCACGGGGAGCCCGGTCGCCGTGCCCAGGGAGACCCCACAGCCTCCCGCGCGCTGCTGCCGCTGCCTTTGGGTAAAGCGTCCACAGCTCACTGGGGTGGGTTTCCAGAGAGCTTTCCGGAACATAATTAGATTAGAATGTCACATTTGTTAATTTCTCAGTTGCTTGTTAAAATTGACTTTGACAGAAACCTCTTTATCTTGATGGAAGGCGGCAGGCTGTACTTAGGGAGTCTGCGAGACGCACACTGAATGTGAAGCCGCTCCCTCCATCACCGCACCCAAGAGCCAGGAAGCAGACCAGGTTCCCACCGCACCGGACAGAAAAACCGACCGGATGCAGTCTTCACCGAAACTGTTTAAAATGGGCCCAGCACCCTCAGGGATGCCTGAGACGGGTGGAGTCCAGTGCACACATGGCCCCGAAATGGCGTGGTGTCCAGCACACACGTGGGCCCTGAGACAGCGTGGAGTCCAGCGCACACGTGGCCCCGAGCCCGGGGTGGAGTCCAGCGCACACATGGGGTTGTTGGTTCCCCGGAGTCACAGGGCATGTGTCATGGAAGCACTCGGCCGCTCCGGCAAGAGCTAATGCCTGAGGTGCCAACCTGATGTGGATGCTGAGGGGGTCACGTGTGTCTCCATGGAGACGAATGGGTCATGTGTGTCCACAGAGATGAGAGGGCTGACCAGTCCTTGCTCAGTGGAGATTTCTGGAATGTTGGACAAGGCACCGTGGTGGTGAGGGCTGAGAGTGTGGGGACACACGGAGATGCTGGCTGGAGAACTGGGGTCCAAGCCCGGTCCGAGGTGCTCTGGGGCAGGATGGCTCGTTGGTTCTCCTCCTGTTCCTCGGCGGGAAACTGGAGGCAGCGAAAGCACAAACGTGGCCACGCCCCTCAGCTGACCGGGACACTGGTGCTGCCCTCCACGGGGCCGGCCCGGACAGCTCCTTCTTCCCTCGGCACCAGCCAGCCAGGGTGGACAGGAGGCGAAGGGGTCCTTCCTGGTCTCCTTTCTGGAGGCTGACCTCCCAGGCAGCTGGGCAGAGGGGCCTGTGTCCCTGCGAGAAGATGGACAGAGGACGCCTGCAGTGCTCCTGGGACTCGGGGTCATTGTCACAGCAGCGTCAGTGCCCCGTGGGGCCAGGCCAGCAGGTGCAGCCCATGCCCCCTCCTCCTCTCTCAGGGCTAAGCCCATGCCCCCCTCCCCCCCCTCAAGGCTAAGCCCATGCCCCCTCCTCCTCTCTCAGGGCTAAGCCCATGCACCCCCCCCCCAGGCTAAGCCCATGCCCCCTCCCTCCTCCTCTCTAAGTTCATGGCTCCTGCAGGTGATGGGGTTTTGCTGAGCAAAAGGCCTCCTGGGCTCTGCGTGTCTGAGCACCTGCAGGCGCTGCCTGTGTGTGGTCAGCACCTCTCACTGCGTGGTGCTGTGTGGGTGCCCGCACGGTGTGGGTGTCCGCATGGGGTGACCCGAGCTGCAGACTCTGCCCAGTGCTGCCGCGCATGTCCCGGCCCAGGGAGGCCCCAACCACTCAGACCTCCTAGCCCCCAGCCCCAGCACCTTGAGGCTCCCAGGAAAGGTCTCTGAAACCGGGGGGCAGCAGCCAGATCCCAACCCAACCTCCAGCAGGGCGGCCGCAGCCACAAACTCCCACAAAGTGAGATTGCGGGGCAGGGGCTGAGCACAGGACTGTGTCCCTGAGGCCTGCAGATGCCCCTGGGCTGGTCCTTCAGACAACAACAACCCCAGTCACAGGGACCCGGTTGACCCCGCCTGGGGGTCCACACTCTGCAGACTCTTGTGCTAGAAATAAGGGTTTTTAAACAGAGAATGTGGGTAGGGAGGTGAGGAGATGCCTCTGTCTGTGGATCTGGTTTTTATTTTTTAGAGATTTTAGTCAGGAGCCAGGTGCCCCTCCTGGTCTCCCATGGGGTGCAGGGCCCAAGCACTTGGGCCATCCTCCACTGTACTCCCGGGCCACAGCAGAGAGCTGGCCTGGAAGGGGGGCAACCGGGACAGAATCCGGCGCCCCGACCGGGACTAGAACCCAGTGTGCCAGCGCCGCAAGGCGGAGGATTAGCCTGTTGAGCTGTGGCGCCGGCCCCGACCATCGCAGGTTCTGACAGAAACTCCCGACCATGAAACATCAGACAGCGGAGGAGGCAGAGCCCACAGTGCTGGACACAAGCCCAGGGTCCTGTGTGCGCCACGTGCGTGTGGGAAGCAGGGCACAGGTCCCATGGTCCTTCTCCCACCAGAGCCGTGTGTATGGTGGGCGCCTGCCACCAGCTGCCATAGGGGCTCCTGCCCCCCGCCAGGAGGTTCAGTTAAATTATTGGTGCTTTTCTTTGTTCTAGTTCAAGTTCAATTAGTTGGATTAAATGACAGAGTGGATATGGAAACGCTTTGATGAGAGTTTAAAGGACGCTGACACAGGAGGTGCTGTAAGGAAAACCGTGGAAAATGATTGTCCCATTAGAATCCTGCGATGCTTGCCTGGGTGCGTGGCAAGGGGCCCCGTGCTGGCCCGAGGCCATGCGGTGTTAGACGTCACTCGCACAGGCGCTGTGAGATGGCTGGCACCAGGTTCCAGCCTCTGCTCGCGGTCGGCAGGCGCGCGCGTCCTGGACGCAGCGGCCGCCTCGCTCCCTGCCCCTGGGTCATCCGAGCAGAGCGCCGAGCTTGTCCCGACACGCGTCCATCAGCGGCTCTGAGTCAAGGTGGTCAGAGCGGTTTCGGGGTGAGCCACCCTCAAGTTCACTGCTACCGGAACGGACGGTTTGGTCTTTTGCTGCCCCAGGGCAGGGAAGGAGCCCACTGCTTGCTGAGAGACCACGGCAAAGCTGGCAGCTGGGGTCTCCTCCCCAGGGGATGCGGAGATGTGCCGTGCCCACCACCCCTGAGCCGTGTGTCCCAGAGGGAAGTGACCATGAAGACGCCCCAGGCTCCCCAGTTCAGCTGCCACCCTGCCCCAGGAGCAGCTCCTGCCCTGGGGGCTCCTGGGGGAAGGAGCATGTGCCAGGGGTACCCAGGCCTCAAAGGAGACTGCGGGCAGGCGTGGCGGCAGCAACGGTCTACAGTCTGGGAACAGGCTGGCCTGTGTGTGCAGTGTGCATGTGCAACTGTGTGTGCATGTACAACCGTGTATGCAGTGTGTGTGCAACTGTGTGCATGCACAACCATGTGTGCCATGTGTTTGTGTGCAGTGTGTGCAACAGTGTGCATGTACAACCATGTGTGCAGTGTGCGTGTGCAACCGTGTGTATGTACAACCATGTGTGCCATGTGTGTGCAACTGTGTGTGCATGAACATGTGTGCAGTGTGTGTGCAACAGTGTGCATGTACAACCATGTGTGCAGTGTGCATGTGCAACTGTGTGTGCGCTCCTCTGCGTGTGCAGGCAGTTGCTAAACCTGGAGCACATGGGAAGGGCTCTGGCCCCAGCACTTCCCAATGCAAGGGTGGATTCGCCCGGGGATACCACAGGCCAGGGCCTGAGGCTGCCGGGGGCGAGAGGAGAGGAGAAGTGGGGCGGAGCCACAGTCCAGCACGGAGGGAGATGGGCTGGGGCTGAGGCAGAGGGTGGCTGGCCCATGGCAGCCGGATGTAGGCAGCCGGATCCGCCTCTGTGCCCTGGTGGGCAGGAGCAAGCGCCAGGAGAGGAAGACGCACGGGGTGGGGAGGACCAGGCTCCCTGGTCCCCAGTGTCCCCCTCGGGAAGCTCTTGGCCTGTAGAGCCGGCGACTGGCCAGCAGGCAGCACCGTCTGATGCCAGGGCGGCACCCGCTTGTCCGGGGGCCGAGAGTCTGTGGGGCCCTTCAAGCCCGTGTGAGGCGGAGCCTGGGAGGGGCGCAGCTGGGAAATCCGGAAACACTGAACAAAGGCGGAACAGAGGCACCGGACCGGTGGTCAGGCCACACGGTGCCCGGGCTCTCGGTTCTGGCACGCGAGGGCCACACGGGGGGAGGGGTGCCCCCAGCTCCGGCCTGGAGCTGCCTGCTGGCTGAGCCCGAGCCCCCGCCTGCCTGGCTGAAGGGGAAAATGAGTCAATTAATAAGGCAAATTACCTTTTTCCAAGTTAAATAAAGACTAACGTAGATGAAGCCTCGGCGGGCACGGCAGATTTATGCTAACTCTAACCGTTCCGTTCCAAGATGGAATTGTTTTAACACCACATTAAAGAAGATCAAACTAGGCCGGCGCCGTGGCTCAACAGGCTAATTCTCCGCCTTGCGGCGCCGGCACACCGGGTTCTAGTCCCGGTCGGGGCACCGGATTCTGTCCCGGTTGCCCCTCTTCCAGGCCAGCCCTCTGCTGTGGCCCAGGAGTGCAGTGGAGGATGGTCCAGGTGCTTGGGCCCTGCACCCCATGGGGAGACCAGGAAAAGCACCTGGCTCCTGGCTCCTGCCATCGGATGAGTGC
>CM027394.1:110106481-110152591 GCA_015711505.1 Sylvilagus bachmani | reverse complement strand
AGAAGATCAAACTAAACTTTAATGGATGCGACACTGGGTGTCGGGGCGCTGTGCCCCGCGCCGTCCACACCCAGAGACAGCGATTCCGCCGGCGCCGGCTCTGCAGCCCCGCCCTCCTCACCGAGCTCCTGGCCTCTCGGGCTGCAAGTCCCTCCCCTGGTCATTCCAGGACACGGGGCTGGGGTCGAGGGGGTGGCAGCACAGCCAGGCTGGCCCAGGACAGAGGTGGATGGCTGGGAGCCGGGGGCTGGAGAGGGAGGTGGCGATCCAGCGAGAAGGCGTGCGAGCCCCAGCCCCCCAGTCAACGGCCCCCAGGCCTGAGGCGGCAGAGAGCTTGCCCCGAGAAGCACCTGTGCTCAGACACCCGCTCAGAGCCGTATTACCCGGGTCATGCCAGCACGGGCGCTCGGCTCTGCAGGAAGGGGAGCTCCCCCTGGGGAGCCGTGCAGAGCTGCTGCGAGAGCCACACCCACACTGGGCCTCGCCCTTCTGGGGCAGAGCGGGGTCCACCTCCAAACCGCGCTGGGGACAGAACGAGGTGCTTCAGACGCCCCCTGGGCTCAGCTCTGCAGGTCCCACTCCGTGGACGCCCCGCTGGGCGGGATTCAATTTTCGGAGCCTCAGTCTCCCCCTCTGCCATGGCGTTTACTTCCCAGTGGTGCTGAACGCCTGGGCTGCAGCCTCTGCACACCTTAAAGGCGCTCACGCCTCCTCCCAAGCGCATCTCTCCCGAGAGACGCCCCTGGTCAGGCGTGGAAAGCGGGGCGCTGGTTTGCCCGCACTCTGCCTCCTGCTTCTCTCTAAGGTGCTCTGCACACATGTGCGAGCCCAGAGAACTCAGCCATGTGGGAGGCCGTGACAGCCGCGGGGCACCGGAAGCTCCACGTGGGGGGACACGCTCGTCCCCCTCCGGGGATGGCCAGCAGGGACGCTCGCCAGCTTGTAAGTTTCCATGCCGGGACCCCCAGTTTATTCCTGACCTGGGTCACAGCCCCCCCACCAGCTCCCACTCAGCCTCGGTTGTCCTCGCCTGCCCGTGGCCACCCCCCAGCCGGGTCTCACTGCCCAGTTCTGCTCGTTCCTCGCTGAGGGGCACCACGGCCCTCTTGCTGCTGGGTCACCTGCTGGCCCCGGGAGATGGGGGAGATGAGAGGGGCGTGGGGTCACGGTGGCGGCTTCAGGATTGCAGCCTGCGTGCCCAGCCTTGCAAGGGCAGCCTCACTCCCCCGGGCCACTCAGGGGAGCGCAGGGACTCCTGCTGGGCCCAGAGCCTGCGGCCACATCTCGTTAGGGCCCTGGCTTGTGAGCCAGTCTGCCCCAGCACCTCACAGAGACAGCTCCCGGGAGACCCTCGTCACTCCACGAGGACAGCCCCACATTCACTCTCCACGGTGGTGGCACAGAGGCACACGGGGGCCCAGTAACCCCTCCAAGGTCACACAGCCCTCAAGGCAGGGGTGGAGCTGGGTCTGAGCCCAGGGCGGGGCTCCAGAGCCAGCGTCCCTGACCCTTAGCCTGTGTGGCCACTCTGGGTGCTGACCCTGGGCTGGGCGTCACCCACACAAGCTCCACATCCCCAAGGCTGGCGCCGCCATCACCCCATTCCACAGGTTGGAAGATGGAGGCTGAGAGCTTTCAGGATGAAAACCACAAGGGGACACACAGCAGGAGTCTCAAGGGGGCAGGGCCAAGCTGCCGCGAGGGACGCCTGCACCTCATCTCGCAGAACCTGGGTTTGAGCCCCACCTCCTCCACTCTTCACTCCTGCTTCCTGCTGATGTGCACCGGGGGCAGCGGACGATGGCTCAGGTGCTTGGGACCCTGCCACACACAGGAGACCAGGACGGAGCTACAACCACACACAGCCTGTGTAGCTATAACACACAACAGCCTGCATAGCTACAGCCATAGAAACCGACACAGGTACAACCACACAACAACCCACATAGTACAACCACATGTGACAACATGTGTAGTTACAACCACGCAACAGCCCGCAGAGCTACAACACACAACAACCTGTGTAGATACAACTACATCCAACCCACGTAGCTACAACCACAAACAGCCTGCATAGCTACAACACACAACAGCCTGTGTAGATACAACTACATCCAACCCACCTAGCTACAACCACAAACAGCCTGCATAGCTACAGCCACAGAAACCGACACAGGTACAACCACAAACAACTCGCATAGCTACAGCCACACACAGGCACCCTACATAGCCACAACCACATGTGAAGATGTGTGTAGCTACAACCACACGTGACAACCTGCATGGGTGTCAGAAACGAGACATGGAAAGACTGCGGCCTGTCGTCCAGAAGAAAGCCAAAGGAATCGGGCGGAATTAGGACCCTGGTTGGTTGGGGAGGGGGCGGTGACTGCTGAGGGCCTGGGGGAGCTTTCCGGGGGGTGCCAGGTCGAGTGTGTGGGGGGACCCGGGTGCCGCACCCTGGGGTCCTCAGCCCCAGACCCATGTGTCATGCACTTGACCCATGTGTCGTGCCAGGAAATAAACAACACCCCTGGTGCCTGAGGGCCTGAGCCCCTCCTGCCACCACCCAGCTGCTGCCCGCGTAGAAAGCATCCTGCCCACCGCTCGCTACCCCGCCTGCCTGCTCTGGGAGATTCGGTGCCAGGATCCCGTTTGCATTGCCCAAGGCCAAAGAGATCCACTGCCCTCACCTCAGCCCCGGTGCCCAGCGTCAGCTCCGTAAATCGCCCGCCCACTGCAGGCCCAGTTAGCGTTTGGCTTCGGGACATATCTGGCCATCCGGTATGTGTGTGTGTGTGTGTGTGTGTGTGTGTGTATGTGAGTGCCCATGGCCGTCCGGTGCATCGGGGACGGGGACAAGGACGGACGCCGGTGGTGGCACCGAAGGGAGCTCAGTCTAGGCCGGCTCCAGCCCCACTGGGAGCAGGCACAGAGGTGAGGGGGTTTGTAAAACTGTCCTCACGAGGAAGGGAGCCGGGTGAGTTTCAGAGACGAGAGCTGGCGGAGGGAGCGGCGGCCTGGCTTGGTGGTCGACATGACAGCGACCCCAGCCTGGCTTGGTGGTCGACGTGTCGACGTGACGGCGACCCCA
Organism: Sylvilagus bachmani; assembly: GCA_015711505.1. Lineage (NCBI taxonomy): Eukaryota > Metazoa > Chordata > Mammalia > Lagomorpha > Leporidae > Sylvilagus > Sylvilagus bachmani. The sequence continues at coordinate 110,149,497 of CM027394.1, read as the reverse complement.
GCCTGGCTCTGCCGCCCTCCCAGCCTGTTCCTCTCTGCGCGGGGAGGAGGTGAGTGCGTGTGAGCAGGCGTGCAGGAAGCCAACGCGGGAGCCCTGGAGCAGGGTGAGCAGGCACCGTCCCACAGTCCCGGCCGCCCCCATGGACCCCAGCTGCTTTGTCCCCGCCCCACCTGACATGCCGTGTAGCCACGGCGGGCAGCAGCGTCCCTGGGGCCTGGGGAGCAGCTGGCAGAGCCCCAGGCTGAGGGGACACCGGTTCCTGCCACGAGGCTGCCCCTGGAAACCTGACGGACCCGGGGTTCAACACTGTCTGAGACGAAGGTGGCTTCCCCGGTGGGCTGTGCATCGGTAGGTGCACCCCCTTCAGAGGCTGAGGAGGGGGGACCTGGGGTGCGGCTCTGACCCGTGTCACCGGCTGCAGGGCGCCGGGCTGCCCCGGCACAGCGCCGTCCCCGGAGAGTCCGGCCTCAGATCCTCGCCCGCGGCAGCCCCGGCACAGCACCGCTCCTGGAGAGTCCGGATTCAGATCCTCGCCCGACGGCAGCCCTGGCACAGCGCCGCCCCGCAGAGTCCGGCCTCAGATCCCCGCCTGCGGCAGCCCCGGCACAGCGTCGCCCCCGGAGAGTCCGGCCTCAGATCCTCGCCCGCCGGCAGCCCCGGCACAGCGCCGCCCCGGAGAGTCCGGATTCAGATCCTCACCCGCACGCTTTCAAGCGACTGCAGACGGAATGGCTTCCTGCACCCAGTCCATCTCCTGCTGACCCACTTGTGGGCGTCCGCGGGCCAGCACTTGGAGACGTGGGTCACGTGTGACGAGGAGAGGACACGCAGCCTAGGTGCCGCCGGTGAACGGGAAGGGCGGCTGGGGCGGGCGTGGCCAAGTGACCTTGTCCCTGTCATGCTCACCCGTGCAGGAGGCTCCCTCCCCAGGCCTGCAGTAAGAATGCTGGGCTTTTCTGGGAGGTGCCCATGCACACACAGGCACACGCAGACACACACAGACATGTAGGCACACATAGGCACACACGCATGCAGGCACGCACAGATACACACAGACACACACAAGGCACACTTACATGCATGCACAGACACGCGTAGACACATACATCACACATAGGCACACACACACGCACATGCAGTCACACGTAGACACACGCAGGCACACACATATGCTGACAACACAGGCACATGTGCACACACACGCAGACACACGCAGGCACACACAGGCCAGCCCGGTCACCTGTGCGATGCCTCTGTGGGATGAACCAGCTGGGGAGGTGACAGGCACCACAGGTGCCCACTGGACAGAGCCCAGCAGGGTCAGCCACGCCCGAGTCACCACGCTCACGATGGGACAGCGAGGAACAGCGTGACGGTGTTCTCGGTGACCGTGCGGCCTCCGTGGGGTTCTCGGGCAGACACGGGTCTCCCCCTGCAAGACTCCACTCCTCGGGGGCCTCTGTGCGGCACGTCCACGAGAAACGGGGCTCACAGTGAGCGAATCAGTGCCCTCAGGGTAGGGCCGCTGCGGAGGCGTCCAGAGGCCTCCCCAAGCGGCCCGAGCTCTCTGCACGCCTGCCGGGCCCTGGCCACACGTGGAGCTCTCCCCTCACTCTCCTGCACCTGAGCACACACCTGCGGGCACACGTGTGGACCGCCAGCAACCGCTAGTGCCATCAGGGTGCGCAGCTGCCGCCTGGGGAGCTGGCAGGGGCAGGGTCCGGGGCCCGCGCAGCCCCTCCGGGCCCTCTGCTACCTGCAGGGTTTTAAAATGAGGTTCGCCTTTTGGTGACACAGGGAATCTCCACTGTGGGCTGAGAGGGGAGAACACGAGCGTGCGTCTGGGTCTCTGGGGGGTGTGGAGCGGGACCAGGACTCTCACACCCCCTCCGCCGACAGCAGGGGCCGGCTGGCTGTCTCTGCCCGCTGGCCGGAGCCCGCCTCCCTCCCTAACCCGGTGCGTGCCTTCCCACCACTCTCAGCCCCCGCACAACTCTGCCAGGGAGCTCGGCAACCCAACAGAACAGCAACTGAGTCCTGGTGCCCACGGCCCCTCCTGGGTGGCAGGAGCCCCTCACCCACCTGGCGAACAGGTGCCCACCCACCTCCCTGATGGACACTCCCATCTCCCAACCCAGACCCCTGCCCCGTGCTGCCCACTCCTCCTGGACAAATCAAAGCCCCATGGGGCGCAGGGTCATGGCCCCTCCCCGCACGCGGCTCCTCCCGCTGTCCCTGTTGGGACGTCCCCCCGACGAGAGCGCCGTGGGGACCGTGGCCGGTCTGCTGCGCCGCGGGCACTGTGGCCGGTCTGCTGCGCCGTTCCCGGGCTGAGGAACTTCCGCACCAGATCGTCTGGCACCTGCCGGGCCCTGAGAACCACGCAGAGCTCACGGCTTTGCACAGCTGAACACAGATGCAGCTGGCGCTTACGGCTGCCAAACGCGCTAACCGCCAGCAGCGGAGTGAGCAGCCGATTCTGACGCCGACGCCGACAGTTGTCACACGGCAGAATCCCCGCACGCCCCCGCCCTCCTCCTCCACCCCTGGAACGAGGCCGCCGTTCCTTCTCTTCCTCCATATTCTGGGATGGCAGCTGCAGACGGGCTGGTCAACCCGCACCTCGTGGCCAGGCTGCTGTGGGCAGTGTGGCCAGGCGGCTGCTGCCTGTGTGACCTCTGACCCCCAGCCCCTCTCCTGCCGCTGCCTTGGGCCTGGTTGGGCTTCAGGTGGGGGATGCAGCCCTAGGCACCGTGGTCCCCGAGGTGCCTCCTCCCGCCAGCCTGGGGGAGGCGTCTTTGCTCTCAGCCCCGCCTCCCCGGCTCACACAGCCCAGGTTCACCTCTCCCCCATGGATGGCAGCACTGGGGCAGAAGGCAGGCTCCCTGGGGGGCATCATGGGAGGATTGCCGGGGGTGGGGGAGGTTCCTGGAGCTGCCAGTGCTGTAGCAAGGCTGCTCCGACCCCGTCAGTCCTGCGTGCCCGGCCTTCCGAGAGGATGCCACCGAGACAGGCGGCCGGCCCTCCGCCGTAGGGCACACTCTGTCCATCCCTGCACAGCCTGCAGGCGTCCACGCCGGGCAGAGCCATCCCATGCCTCTTCCAAAGACCAGGCGGTGTCTCAGGGATGTGGGACACCCGTGTGCCGGTGGCAACTTAGCCCACGGTGCCACGCCGCTGGCCCCAAGGAATGGACTTTTAAAAAAAAATATTTATCTATTTGAAAGTCAGAGTTACAGGGACAAAGGGAGAGAGAGAGAGAGAGAGAGAATCTTTGCTGGTTCACTCCCCAAATGGCTGCAACATTGGGCTGGGCCAGGCCAAACATGGGAGCCAGGGGGTGCAGGAGCCCGAGCACTTGGGTCACCCCCCGCCTTCCCAGGCCACAGCAGGGAGCTGGATCAGAAGTGGAGCAGCCGGGACTCGAACCTGTGCCCATGTGGGACGCTGGCGCCACAGGCTTTGGCTCAGCAGCGTCCCAGCGCCGCCCAGGAAAGGGTTCTGCTGCGCTGTCATTAACGACAAGCCAGGCGGCCTGAGGTACTGCTCCTGTCCCTCCCGTCCCACTGATGACCCCGGTGATGTCTGGTCCCTGTTTCTCAGACTGTCCTCGCTTGGGACGGCCTTGAGGGCCGGAGGGGTGGGGTCGGGGGACCGAGGACCACGCGCGGGCCCTTGGCTTTTCTTGCAGACGAGCCCTGACTCTGAGAACGGGGAAGCCGCGCTGCTGGCTTCACTCAGCCTGCTGCCTGGACGTGAGAGGACCCTGGGCCCGGCGCCCGGTCCCCGCCTCTCCTGGCCTCAGCTGCTCCTCCTGTGATTCCATTTGGATCCTCACCTTCAAGCAAGAACTAAAAATAAACCGACCCCCCTGGCGCAGCCTGGGTCGGTGGGCTGGGCGCCACGGAATCTGAAGACGGTTATTACAATCAAGACGGCTCCACGCTGCTCCACAACCTGCTAATTAGACGTGGAACCAAAGCTTCTGGCTTCTGGAGAAACCACCTTGCAGTAAAGTGTGTGTCCGCGTGTGTTGTGTCCCTGTGTGTATTTTTAGCTGTTGCCTCTGACTCCGCAAGGCGCCTCCCGCTACAAGGCACACAACGCGGCTGGTGCAGGCCTGCTCAGGAGAGCAAATCGCTGGACATCACAAGAGGGGGCGTTTCCCTGCAACGGAGGGGCAGTGGCCTGGGGAGCCCACGCTGCCCCCCGCGTGGCTGGGCCTGGCCGTGCCCTCACCCCGTGTCCCGACCCCCACATCCCAAACCCCACCACGGCACCAGGGCCCAGCAGCCCACACAGAGCCAGGAGCAGGACTCAGCCCGCTGTCCTCGCCCGGGGACCCCGGGGCTTTGTGGCATGGCCGTGGCTGCAGGGCGGAGCCCCTGCCTCCCCTACGCTGGCAGGTGAGCTCGGCTTCACGTGGCTCACAGCAGAACCACTCACACCAGCAGGTGCCACAGAAAGGGTCCCCGGCTTCACCCTTCGGTCCAGCTCAGCCCAAGCCCCTGGGCCGCCGCTTGCCCACCTGCTCACACCTGACAGTCGAGGATTAAATACGTCACGAACAGAGGCCTTCGCGCACGGTCTGTGTTAACCGTTAAGTGAAGCCTGATTGGCCGTCTGTGCTAACATTCGTCATCGTCTCTGTCATCGTCTGACAGCCTCTCATTCCTGGCACTGCTGAGTCTGGAGCAGGGCGAGGCATAGAACAGCATCCCCAACTGTGTCGGATGCCATCACAGGCCGCCCCCAGATCTGTGACAACCAAAACACCTCCGGGTGTCGCCCAGTGCTCCCTGAGGTCACCCAGATGGCCCCCACAGACATCCCAGCAGCAGAAGTCGATGCAAGACGAGTCAACGTCGTGCCAAGCACGGCTACAGCACTGGATGTGGCTCTGGGGAGCTGAGCCCAGGACGGTGCCTGCGAGGGGCTGGGTGGCCCTGGAGCCCCAAAGCTCAGGCAGAGAGTAAGGGGGGTTCATGGAACACCAGCCACGGACCATGGACAACCAGCCACAGACCATGGAAACCATGGACAACCAGCCACAGACCATGGACAACCAGCCACAGACCACGGAAACCATGGACAACCAGCCACAGACCATGGACAACCAGCCATACAACACCGCCACAGACCACAGAAAATCAGCCACAAACCACGGACAACCAGCCACAGACCACAGAAAATCAGCCACAGAACACTGGCCACAGAGGACAGAACACTGGCTACAGACCACGGACAACCAGCCACAGAGAAAGGCCTTCTGGGTCAACTTGTGCTGGTTTTCTGCCCCTCATCTAGGATGAGCCAAAGACACAGGGGGTGTAAGTGGTGCAACGTCTTCTCATCATGAGGATAAGTGACACCCGCCAGATGCGATCCAGCTTACCTGGCACGTCGAATGACGACAGCAAATGCTACACAAGCTCACGCTGCACGTGGCTCCCCACACGTGGGCCCTGGGGGCAGAGGGGCCGCCCCGAATCCCCGGACAAGCCTACATCCCACATCTGTCACCAGGGCTGGATCTGGGCCGGGCGACCCCACCCCCGCATCCGGCCCCCTGCTCGCCAGCCACGCGTGTTCGGGAGCACCGGGGTGCTACTCCAAAGGGTCGCCACCGTTGTCAACACCGCGCGGGTGCCTCTACCTCTGTGGCCTCTTCTATGTCCCTCGCCCGTTTCTCAAGACCGCATCTCACTCAGCTGATGCCTGAGGGCTCGCTTGAGACCCCGTCCGTGCCTGCTGACCCTCTGTCCTCCACCCGAACCCACAAGGCACCCTGCAGGCGGGCCCCTCTCCCTGCAGGACCTCTGCCGGATCGTGTGGGTCTAACCGCTCACCACGACCAGTGCCCAGGGCACCAGCAGGCCAGTTCCACGCAAGGTAACCTGACCGCCGCGGGGTGGCGACGCGTCCGTTTCCCAGGCTGCCCAGGTCCTCCTCGGGCCCCCGGAAGAGCACTGAGAGCAGTCCCGCGGGGCACGGCTGTGCTGCAGGTCCCATCTGCTGCCCGACGCGATGGCCCAGCCCACACAGCTCCCTGCGACACTCCCACAGCATCAGGGAGGCGCTCTAACAGGCCACTCAGCGTCTCCAACACAGGAGGCCTGATTCGGAGGATTCTCACGGCTTAGGTTCCTGCTGCTAAGGTGTTTTGGGGGAGGAGGCAGGAATAAAAGGAAGGAAAGAGGGGCCGGCACCGTGGCGTCGTGGGCTAGGCCTGCGCCTCAGTGCCGGCCCCTCGTACGGGTGCCCGGGCGGGTCCTCTTCCAATCCGCTCTCTACTCTGGCCTGGGAGAGCTGTGGAAGATGGCCCAAGGGCTGGGGTCCCTGCAGCCACGTGGGAGACCTGGAGGAAGCTCCAGGCTTCAGATTGGCCCGGTTCCGGCCGTTGTTTAGGGAGTGAACCCACACGGAAGACCTCTCTCGCTGTCTCTCCTTCCCTGTCTGTAGCTCTGCCTCTCAAATAAACAAATAAACCTTAGAAACAATGCAGGCTGTCTCCCCTGCACAGTCTGCAGCCATCTGAACAGCTCCGATTTCCCTCTACCCTTCGGCCCCCAGGAAGCTCACAGTGGAGCATGAGGCTTGCCCGCTGTCTCTGGGCAGGGCCCCAGTGTGCGGTGGACTCTCGTGTCCAGTGCGCTTCCGCGTTCACGCGGCCTGCCGTCTAACTCACCGCTTCTCCATCGCGCCCTCTACAACACGACGCAGGCTCCCAGGAGCACACAACACCACAGCTGTGGGGTGCCGCGTCACGTGGCTGTCTAGACGTAACCTGGTAACACAGGCAGCTTTCACATCAATGCAGGGGGCACACGGGGCTCACAGGGAAGACTTCTAACCACGCAACCTGATCATTGTCCACGCCATCCTTCGTGGGCTGGGAAAAGCTTCCCGCAGAGCTCTGCTGGCATCTTCCCCGAGCAGAATCAAGTCTGAACCCACATGCCAGCGCACAACCCAGGTGCAGAAGCAGCCCCCGGACAGCCCTCAGAGCTGTGGACGGCCATGTTACACACGTGGAGGGCACGCACACTAGACGGGGCCTGACCGCGAGAGCAGGGTCTGTGGTCCCCATGGAAACTGCCCCCCCCCCCCGGTGTGGGCCCTGGCAGTGTGTCAGGAGAGAGTTTAACTGTTTTTCAGATCCTCACTCGGTCCACTGCGCGGCCACCCTGTCCCCTCCTTCATTTGCACCAGTCTGACCACAAAAGGCCAAGCCACAGCACCGCATGACAGGAAACGTGACCCCGGCCTCACGCAGCTAAGGAGCCACGGCCCTGGCAGCCGCGCCCCTGCCCGGGCCGCCTTACTGTACACAGGGTCTTCATGTAGCGTCCTCAGTGGCGCTGGGGTGTGGAAGACACGGTCTCGCAGGCGCAACACGTATGTACAAGGACACGCATGACCACGCTGGCAGGGCAGCCACTTACCTAGGAAGAAGAGACAAGACCTCTGTTAGCACGGTGCAGTGGCCCCTCCACCTTGGCACACACCGACAGGGGCTCCTCTGGACGCCAGGGGCCGGCCCAGCGGCCACGGGCTTCCCTCTCCTCTCCGCACCTCGAGCGGGCAGGACACAAAGTGCAGGACACCGGAGCCCCCACCCGACAGGCATCCGCCACTACCCACGTCCCCCGAGCCGAGCTCCGCGCGGCCTCAGACGGAGCCGGGTGCCCAGGCCAGGTCCGGCCAATGGCAGCCGTCGTGTCCTTCCACGCCCACGGCGCACGTCTGAACGAGCAGCTGCTGCAGGCTCTGCTCCCAAACACGCATTTTGCAGCCGCGGTTCTCGGCGCGAGGCTGAGCGGCGACTTCGCACACTGAGCGCGCACTGCGCACCTCGCGTCTCCACCTCTGAGGCAGCTGTGCTACCTCCACTATCTGACGAGCAGCAGTCACGTGGACGAGTTCCTGACACGCACCCCCGCGCCGACGCCTGGACAGGCCGGGAGGCCGGGCAGGTCCTCACGGGGAGGCGACCACCCAGGGCGCTCACCGTCCTTGCAGGGCCGGCTGTCGTCACAGCCACGCGGGCCTGGGAACATTTGCAAAGATCTGGCTGGTGGCCCAGTCCCTGGCTCGGGGTGTGTTCACAGCAGTGCCAACAGGGACCCCTCCCATCGCCCTGGGGGCCGAGAGTCGTCTCCCCGATCAGGGGCCAGGGTCATCCTGGGGTGTCTGGCTCAGGGCCCAGACAGCCTCTGGGCGCCCCTGCCCCGAGCTCCAGGCCCGCCCAAAGCCTCTCTCCAAACGACAGATACCTCGGGGTGGGGGAGGGGCTCTGAGGTGGCGGCGGCCCCGTGCCGGCCTCGAGGGGCAGATCTGTCCCAGCTCTGCAGGTCCCAACCCCGGGTTGAGCCACCTCCTCGCTGCCATGTGACCTCAGAGACGTCCTCAGAGCACCCGCGCCTGCTGACGACCACGGCGCACAGAGCAGGTCCAGAGCAGGAGGCTGGGAGAAGGCGGGGCTCAGAGGCGTGAGGAGGGGGCTTGTCACGAGCCCTGCCCCAGCCGAGATGCTCGTGAGGACAAGAGGGCAAGGCCACCCCTCGCCCACCACGCTGGGGCCACGAGCAACTGCGAAACACAGCAGCCGGCGGCGCAGCCTGGGCTCAGGGCGGCTCCCGGGCACCCAGGGGCCCTCACGCCCTCCTGCGCCACGTTCAGCACAGCTCCCGGTGCCCCCCACTCCTTCCTGCCCCTGCTTTTCAAGGCCATGGCTTTTGGGCTCCTCTGCAGCCATGGGGGGCAGGTCCTCGGAGCGCCGAGAACCTAGGGACAAACTCCAGGACAGAGGCCTCGCGGGTGCCGGCAGACGCTGCCCGAGCCATGCACACACCTCCTGCCTGCCACACCCTGACTGCGCAGAGAGCGGAGGCGGCAGAGGCCGCGGGGCCGGGCCGTTCCGGCAAGTCCCGCCTCACAGTGAGAATTCAGCCGTTGCTGGCCTTGGCCCTGGGAGCTGGAGCCGCTGTGCCCTGGGCGCGCTTACCGAGGTTTGTGAGAGCACAAGGCCATCCCGCAGGCCGAGGTGCTCCGCCCACCCCGCTGGACAGCGGCCATCCGCTCTGCACACACTCCCTGTGCTCCGGGCTCGGCCTATCCGGTTCTCTGCTTCTCCTGTGATCCTCAGGGCAACCCCACGCAAAAGACACAGAACCAGAAACCCCACAGAGACGTCAAATACAACACGAGGGCCGGCACTGTGGCAAAGAGGGTGCAGCCCGCCGTCTGTGACGCTGGCCTCCCATGTGGACACCTGTTCGAGTCCCGGCTGCTCCATTTCCAATCCGGCTCCCTGACAATGGCCTGGGAAAGCAGCTCCCAAGAGCTGAGGTCCCTGCCACCTAGATGGGAGACCCGGAGGAAGCTTCTGATTCCTGGCTTTAGCCTGGCCCGGCCCTGGCCATTGCAGCCATCTGGGGAGTGAACCAGTAGGTGGAAAACCTCTCTTTCAAATAAATAATCTTTTTTAAAAATTACAACTCTAAGCCATCAGTTCATATCCAAACGGGAACTGAAGCTCCCAGAGGCACAGAGGCGAGTGCTGGACCCGACCCAGAGTCTACGTTGGGGACAGAGCCCGATGCGCCAGGCCAGGGCTGGACCCGACCCAGAGTCTATGTGGGGGACAGAGCCCGACGCGCCAGGCCAGTGCTGGACCCGACCCAGAGTCTACGTGGGGGACAGAGCCCGACGCGCCAGGTCAGTGCTGGACCCGACCCAGAGTCTACGTGGGGGACAGAGCCCGACGCGCCAGGTCAGTGCTGGACCCGACCCAGAGCCTACGTGGGGGACAGAGCCCGACGCGCCAGGTCAGTGCTGATCCACAACCTGGGTCATCATTGGGCAGAAGTGGCCTCGAGGCCGAGAGCTGTCACCGAGAAAAATGACACACAGTGGCCACAGCAAGGTCTCTGCTGGACCATCCCTCAAGCCGTCCTAACAGCCCCTGGCACCCGCTGCCTGCGGGACCCAAGTCAGACCAGACCCGTTGAGTCAGGAAGTACCAGAAGACACCGGCCGGCAGAACCAACGTCCTGAGAAGACCACAGCAGCGGCCGCGAGGGCAGCCAGGAAGGAAGTGCTGAGAAGGAGGAGAGAACATTCTAGAACAACAAGCAGAGACGAGACTTGGCGAGAGAGTCTGGTTTACGCGGTGTCTGCATTGCCAAAGTCCAGGCATTGCACCCTTAAAATGGGCGACTCCTTCTCCAAAAACCTTTGCCTCAAAAGTGAGCCCGACCGCCAGGGAGAGGCGCGAGCGTGGGAGTGTGCGTCGCTGCCGCCGGCACTTTCACCTGAACGGCACCTGAGGGTGGACGTGGCCGCCTGGAGTTCAGCGCTCAGCTCCCTCCCACAGCAGATCCAGGGGCGGGGCAGGGCCGTCCTTGAGCAGTGCTCCGTCCACCGTCCATCGCCACCGCCTGCCCTCTGCCTCTGGCCCACTGCACTTGTTCTCCGGACTTGTCGGCGTCTTAAAGGGCCAGTCCCTCCCCAGGGCTCTGCCCGGCCGTGGCCTCAGCGTGGAGCCTCCTGGTCTATCCCTGGCCACCGGACTTCGCACGTCATCAGAGTGACGCTGGGTCTGCCCCACCTGCGTTTCCACGCCTCCTCCCAGGAATCCTCGGAGGCCCCACGAGTAGTGGGAAGGTGGATTGCCCTTGGGTGCATGACCCTGGGGGCTGCCTCCTGTCCCAGAGCCAGGCTGGACACGTTAAAGACGCGACGCTGCGTCTGTACAAACGGGTAGGCACACAGCCCTCTCCTGCCCGGTGGGACCAGCGGTGGCGCCGCTGCCACAGGCCTCCGCCCTACCTGGCCTACGCCTGGAGGGCAGCCTCTGCACCTGCTGGTTCCGCTGCCCCGGGTGGCTCCCTGCAGGTGGGCCGCTCCCTGCCTCAGCTTCCCCGTGCACGGCAGTGGCTGGATGCACGGATCTCAGCACGCTTGTCTGTCCTGGGTCTTGTCGGCGTAGCACAGAGCGCCGCCACGCTCCAACGACTCCGTCTGCGGAACCGGTCCCACCTTCCAGAACAAGAAAGCCGGAGAAACAGGGAAAGAACTCGCAAAACAGGGAGTCACGCCCGCTCTCTTCTCTGCTTTTCTCTGCTGCGCTTTGTTACCCAGAATTGATGCCTTTGAATAAATGTCGCTTGGAAAAACTCTTAACTGCTCTGTAATAAACTCTATTAGAGGATAACTCAGGTTCTCCCACATACACATTTTTGTAGATACAGAATGTTTTAGAAGAATTATATTTTATTAAAAAGCCTGGTACTAAACACCACTCTTCTTAAAACAAAATTACTACCTGCAAGGAAATGGCTGTTTTTGAAAGAAAGGAAGGGGAAAGGCCCTTCCAGTTGTGCCCTCCTGTGTTTCATTATGAGTTGTTTGTTAAGTATTGAAAGGATAATGGATAACAATGCATTTGTTAAATGACGAAACTTCAAACACAAAGATTCATTTGTGGGTTTCTTTCCGAGCAGTCTGTGATTTTCTGCATCTATGCCAGGCTCATAGATTTTCGCGATTTGCACGCAGCGTGTGAGAGCAGGGGTGGAGACGTCGTTATCACGTTCAGAAAGAACAGGCAGCCTAGGGCCACGTGGTGCACACGCCTCCTTGCTCTCTGCAGAGGAACCGAATCGCTGATCTCCGAGGTCGGGCCCTGAGGCCGAATGTGTAGGGGGGTCTGCTCGGGTGTCCGTGGGGACTGTGCCCTCCTGGCTGGGCTCCCGGCAAGGGCCCCCGTAACCGACAGCAGAATAAACAGCAGTGAACCGGCCACTTCCTGCCGCTTCTGTCTCTGAGGGCGGTGCAGCTGGCCAACCGGCTGTGGCCACACGCCCTGCCGCGGGGAGTTTGCCCTGGGACCCCGCTCCAGGAGGAGGAAACCCCCAGACTGCAGACAGCATGTAGAAGAAAGGGACACAAAGTGTGTCCTCTGTGTTTCAATGCTGATTTACGACGCTGCTTTAGAGACGATGGCACAAAGAAAACACGAGATTATCATTAATTTCGCTTCCTCCTGCTCTCTTTTTCTAATATGGCCACTGGAAGGTTCCGGGTTCCATGGCTCGCTTCGTCTGCCCGTGGGACATTGGGGGCCTCTGCCCTCTTCCCAGAACGCACATGTGTGTGACCGGCAAACTCAACACGACAAAAGCCCACTGCCGCACCACACAGAGCTGGCAAGCGTGTGTCACGTGCCGTGCTGTTCCTCCACGGCGCCTCCTCCCCACGGAGCTGAGGCAGCAGAGGGCACAGCCAACCTCGTCCACTTCGGGTAGGGTGTTCGTACCCTCAGGTCCTCCACGCCGACACAAGTCACCCACGGTCGGACAGCGACGGCACTTGGATCACCCCGAGCGTAACCTGACACTTCTCCAGCGATTCGGGGGTGGCACATGACCCTCGGGCTGGATTTGTCGCAATTGCGTGGCCATGTGCTGTAGGCAGGGCCATGAACATGGTCTCAACATCGTCAGCCAGACCATGTCAACAGGTGGATCGCATCACCCAATAGGTGTTAAGAACGAACATTCTAGAACTCGGCTGAGCTTTGCCGTGGTGACACTGGCGTCCCGCCCGCACTGCTCCCTCCCCGTCAGACAGCCCTGTGCTCTTCCTCCCGAGGCCACTCTCGGAACGTGGTGTCTCCAGATGCCGCCGGTCACGGTGCTCCTGACGTGTCGTCAGTAAGTGACGTGCCCTGTGATGCACCAGTGGTCCGAGGACGGGGGAGGTGAGCAGGAGCAGCACTGGCGGGCGCAGGCGGCTCAGAGCCGGGCAGGAAAGGCGATCACAGAGCAAGCCCGGGGCGACCGCTGCTACCGGGGGCTCGCACTTTACAGCGCCAAAGCCCAGAAGCCCTTGTTATTTGTGAAGATTGCTACAATTACAGAGAGGCAGCCGCTCTCGATGCAGCGCAGCACCAGGGAGCTTGAAAACCCCAAATGCACCCCAGGAATGGCCATCTGCAGCCCGTGCACTGGAGCCCTCACGGTGACTCAGTGGGGCAGGCGGCGGGGAAGGCCAGATGTTCCTGGGCTACATCCCGGGCCAGTCCCTGCGCGGAACCACCTGACGGCGTCAGCATCTCGCTCAGAGCTGTGCAGAGCCCCACCTCCCCTCTCCTGCCGGCTCCACAGTGCGGACTGCAGGGGAGGCGGGGGGTGGTCACTCTGCGCCCCACGTGGCTCCCTGCATCTCAGCCATGGCTGCAGACCACAGGGGTCCCGGCTTTGCTAAGTGAGAGCCCCGTCTCCAACAGCGGCTCAGCCTGGACGGCCACCCCGAGTCTGGGGCGGCGCCCCCAGAGGGGAGACCACGGCATCCCAGCCGCGTTTCTGTGACATCACCCACTCTGGAACGGGCAGCTTGGTTCTGACCTCACGCCTCGGTTCTGGTGAACACGCGACTGTGACCCACTGACCGCTCTGGGACCAGAGCTGGCCGGGGTCGCAGATCCTTGGAGGCTTCTGGGCACCGACTGCCCACCCAGGTGACCGCCTACCTGTGCTTTACCACGAGTCAGCCGCCACTCCGGCCTCCATCAGGCCACGTCACGTGTGGACGCCTGGTCGGTGCTCTGAGACCAGCCGTAGTGGGTTCACAAAGGAAGTTGCTTAACTCTCACCTGTCAATCAAGTCACGACATCAAGCCCGTCCTGGACACTGGGAAGGGGCACGGACAGCACTCGGGGCCGGACCCAGAGCACGGGCTCTCTGGTGGTCGCCATCGCCGGGACTGACCGACCTGTGGCAGCATGAAGCCTGCCCTGACCGTGGGTGTGAGCTCTCAGCCCCTGGGGGCAGGGCAGCAGGAAGGAGTCAAGCCCCATTCAAGTCAAGGTCTTCACCAGGCTGTCCTACCCCCCATGCTGTGCAGCGTGGCTGCGGACGCTGGGACGGGGCAGGTCTGCAGGTACAAAGGGCTTTCTCAGCACCCCTCACCCCCACGGCAGGATCCGTGCCAGCGAGCCTGGGAGAAGCTGGGCTGCCAGGATCTGCATGTCCAGGAACCCCACGTGCAGATGTGGGGCGTCCGGTCCCTGGTCTGACACCCAGGGAGGGGTGAAGGATGAGGGACGCAGGGGAGCTGGGTACTGGATGCGTCGTCTCCCAGACTGACGGACGAGTCCAGAAACATGAACCTCGCTGACAGCTCGGGCCTCCCTGCCTCTCTTTAAACGGCTGCTCTGGGTGCTCTTGACAGCGGGGCAGTGGGACGTGCTCTGTGTGCCCCTGCGGGCGTCTGTCTCCCAGTTCTAAAAACTCCTCCGAGCAGTCCCAGCCTCCCAGCTGGGTAAACTGAGGCACGGGGGCAGCCGATGTCGATCTCCTCGTCCTCTGTCTGCTCACTCGTTCGCCTGTGACCCAGGCTACTTTTAACAGAGCGCACACCGCTTACACTTGGGGACTTACCCTGCACCTTAGATGAATCGGCCGAGTGCAAGCCCCAGCACGGGGATGATCCACCCCCCGGAAGCAATCCTGACGCCTTTCACCAGAGCCGCTTAGCGGGATCGAGCCGCGGGGCCCGGGAGAACGCCGCGTGTTTGCCCACAGGGGCGCTGAGCAAACGAGTGAAACTGGAATGCTCCTGCTGAGAAGGCCGGGCCCATGCGACAGCCGCGGGCCACACTCCCTCGCCCTTCCCGCCCTGGCTGCATCAGAACCACGGGTGGGGGAGGGTGCCCTGACACAGACCCACGTGGTGACAGGAGCAGAGACAGAGGACGCAAGGCAGGAAGTGGGGGGGGGGTCTGTAGCCCTCGTTCTGCACACCTGGACGACACAAGCAGAAAGGAGCAAAAACTGGCACAGACCCCACCCCATCCTGTCCATCACAGACCCCACCCCATCCTGTCCATCAGACCCCACCCCATCCAATCCATCAGACGCCACCCCGTCCACCACTGACCCCACCCCAGCACTGATCCCACCCCGTACACTACTGTCTCCAAACCGTCCATCACAGACCCCACCCCGTCTATCACAGACCCCACCCTGTCCACCGCTGACCCCACCCTGTCCATCACAGGGCCCCACCCGCACTGCTCAGCTCACCGAGGGCCACACCTGAGTGTACGAACCCCCAGAGGAGGACACCAGGAGAATCCAGCCGACCTTGGCTCTGGCAGTGACGTTTTATTAAGGGCAAAGCATGATCCATGAAAAATCACTCAGGGGACGCGAGGACAGAGCCCTGACTGGGAGGCGCCGTCTGCAGCACACGCGCAGGGCACTCCTCCCCGAGCAGCAAGACAAACAGCCCAGCTCACCGCCGGGCTGAGAGCTGTCCAGACGGCTCTCCAAGGGCAGCGTGCAGACGGCAAGCCAGGCCAGGCAGACTCCCCACGAATCAAACAAGGGACCCTGCACGCCCCTGGGTCCAGAGGCAACAGGGGCTCCCCCTGGTGGGCGTGCAAGAGGGGCGCAGCCGCTTGACCACTTCCCACAAAAGGAAAAAAGATCACCACGTGGGCCAGGGATCGCGCTGCTCGGGAGTTACCCCG
Source organism: Sylvilagus bachmani (assembly GCA_015711505.1). Taxonomy (NCBI): domain Eukaryota; kingdom Metazoa; phylum Chordata; class Mammalia; order Lagomorpha; family Leporidae; genus Sylvilagus; species Sylvilagus bachmani. Next base: position 110,133,955 of record CM027394.1, on the reverse strand, counting down.
GGACACACCGCTGTGTGCAACAGCTCCGCGCACACACACCGCTGTGTGCAACAGCCTGCGGCCGCTCCACACACACACACACACACACACACACCGCTGTGTGCAACAGCCTGCTCCACACACACACACACACACACACCGCTGTGTGCAACAGCCTGCGGCCGCTCCACACACACACACACACACACCGCTGTGTGCAACAGCCTGCGGCCACTCCACACACACACACACACCGCTGTGTGCAACAGCCTGCTCCACACACACACACAAACACACACACCGCTGTGTGCAACAGCCTGCGGCCGCTCCACACACACACACACACACACACACCGCTGTGTGCAACAGCCTGCGGCCACTCCGCCCCCCACAGCTGCGTACGAGAGCCTGCATCAGAGCAGCTCCGTGCACAATTGCCAGCAGCCAGGACGTCCTGCAGTGGGGAGCAGATAACACCGTGTTGGTCCATCCGGACGGGGGCAGTGCTCTGGGCAGGCGTGGGGAGACCCGCACAGCAGTCACTGATACACCTGAAGAGGCCGCACTCTGTCACAAACTCTCATACACTGTCACGTGGTCATACACTGTCACACAGTCATGTCACACGCTGTCACACTCATGTCAGTCACATACTGTCACACACAGTCATATGTCACACACTGTCACACTCATGTTAGTCACATACGGTCACACGCTGTCACACACTCATTGTTCTTACGCCAGCACAAGCTGTCCACATGTCGTCACACACTGTCACACGCTGTCCTTACACCGTCCCATGTCCACAGGACGTCCAGCACCGGGTGGAGCCCTGAGGGAAAGCCCGGCTCTGGGGTGATGGCCAATGAGCCTGGGTGGGGTCAGCAGGGGGAGTCTGCTCGCGGTGGAAACTGTGGTTCCCTCTGCTCAGGAGTGTGAACCTGACACCCGCCTGGGAATTAAAGCTTATTTATCAGAGTAGAGCTCCTGCCCAGGACATCTGAAGCTGCCTGGCGTTCCCTGAAGCCGGGTGCCAGCCCAGCCCTCGCCCAGCCCCACCCAGCCCCGCCCAGCCCTCATGTAGCCCCGCCCAGCCCCACTCAGCCCCGCCCTCGTGTAGCCCCGCCCAGCCCCACCCAGCCCCACTCAGCTCCGCCCAGCTCCACTCAGCCCCACCCAGCCCCACCCTCGTGTAGCCCCACCCAGCCCTCTCAACCCCGCCCTCATGTAGCCCCGCCCAGCCCTCTCAGCCCCGCCCTCATGTAGCCCCGCCCAGCCCTCTCAGCCCTGCCCAGCCCTCATGTAGCCCCGCCCAGCCCTCTCAGCCCCGCCCTTGTGTAGCCCCGCCCAGCCCCTCTGCTGGCTCCAGGCTGGAAGCTCCCTGACACCTGCTCTCAGGACCTCACAGCTCCTCCCCGACCATCTTCGAGTGGAGCCTGGCCCTGAAGGAAAAGCACCCTCACTGGTCCCGTGGGACACAGCCCCCTGCCCCCGTGCCCACCCTGGGCCACTCTCGCTCCTCTTCAAGCTTCAGGCCATCTGGGGGCCAAACCCTTGTCTCCGCCCACAGCACCCTCCGAGCGCCCTGCCTCTGTGCCCCGTGCCCTGCCTGAGCCACACCCGAGGCCCCTCGGCAAGGAGTTCACCGAGGCCCCCGCCCCGGCTCCCCTGGCGCCTGCTCTGCCCTAGGCATTTCGCTGGTCGTCCGTGCATTTGTTCCTGGAACGATTGCTGGCTCGCGTCTCCGAGAGCCCGGTCCCAGCAGGGCAGAGAGCGCCTCCTGTGTGCAGCTCTTCACCCTGCTGCCCGGCTGGGGCACTGTGCCCTTCCTCTGCCCGGCGCCGTGGAGACAGGCAGGCGTTAAACAGCGCCCCTCCCTTCAGGACTCTAGGAAAACAGAATCTTCACCAAGCGAGCCCAGCACGAGCCCTGATGTCTAATGACAAAGTCACGAAGACGGCGAGGGACAGACGCCGCCGTTACCAGACGGGTGTTCACTGAGTCGTGTGGACGGGTGGCCTCCCTCCCCCAGCCTCGCTCGGATGTGCACCTGACCGTGGGAAGGACGGGGCTGGCTCAGAGCTAGCTGGGACGTCCCTTGCCACGAGAGCTCCTGTCCCACAGGCCCTCAGAGCAGGTGGACCAGTGCGGGTGAGTGACTGACAGAACAGGGCGAGGGAGAAGACTCAGCCGCTCTGCATTCCTCCAAGGGCACTGGCTGGACTGCTGGCCCTGAGCCAGGGCAGGGCAGCCGCTGGGGGTACATGTGGGTGCTTGCTCCGCCAGAGCCCCTCCTCCGGGGAGACTCAGAACCAGAGCTGGGGGCAAGGATGAGGAGATCTGGGCTGGACGCTGCCAGCGCTGCGGGGAGTGGCCTGAGCCAGGGCAGGGCAGCCCGGGCAGCTCTCTGGCCCCGCTGACCGCAGCAGTGGCTGAGCAGTGCCCATTTCATTCTGCCAGCGTCCTGTCGGCAGCAGGAGGCAGAGCAGATTGGGTCATTTCTGGGGAGAAGCAGCCGCCCTGAGACCATGAAGGGACCAAGGTCCCCCCACCGACCCCCAGCCTCAGCCTTGGGCTGCGTCTGTGCCTGGTGGGCATCACGGAGACCCCTCCCCGGCCTCCACTGCCATGGCCTCCCCTGGATGGCTCTTCTCTGCAGAGGGGCAGGGCGTAGGGCTTCACGGCTGACTGGACGTGCAGATGGACAAGAGGCCAGGTGAGCTAGCTGCAGTGGTCTCCAGAGGCACTTCCTGACACGGAATATTCTGGAAGAGAGTGGCGCTGTCACATGGGGGCCTCCGATATCCAGCTAAGGAGGGGTGTGAAGGAGAAACCAGGGGAGCAGGGTTCCCTGCCACCTTTTTTTTTTTTTTTTTTAAGATTTATTTATTTGCCGGCGCCGTGGCTCAACAGGCTAATCCTCCGCCTAGCGGTGCCAGCACACCAGGTTCTAGTCCCGGATGGGGCACCGGATTTTGTCTCGGCTGCTCCTCTTCCAGGCCAGCTCTCTGCTGTGGCCAGGGAGTGCAGTGGAGGATGGCCCAAGTGCTTGGGCCCTGCAGCCCATGGGAGACCAGGAGAAGCACCTGGCTCCTGCCATCAGAGCAGCGCGGTGCGCCGGCCACAGCGCGCCGGCCGCAGCGGCCAATGGAGGGTGAACCAAAGGGTCTGTCTCTCTCTCACTGTCCACTCTGACTATCAAAAAAAAAGATTTATTTATTTATTTGAAAGTCAGAGTTACACAGAGAGAGGAGAGGCAGAGAGAGAGAGGTCTTCCATCTGCTGGTTCACTCCCCAGATGGCACAAGAGCCATTCGGATTGTGAATGCGAAGGGAGAGGCGCCCACCCCCCGGGACGTGAGCGGAGACCTGGGGACAGCAGCAGCCGGGTGCAGCCTGCGCGGGCCCCGTGTGACTGGAAGCGCCGTCACAGGAGGCTGCGATGGGGCCTCTCAGCGACACGGGAGCACGGGCGTGGCCGCCCGGGCTTGCAGGCGCTTCGGCAGCACCGCTGGTCTACACCCTCACTCTGGGCCCCGTGGCCCCAGCTGTGACTTCGCCAGCTCTTCCCGGGAGCAGAGCTGCAGCCGAGACTCTGAGACTCCCAGTGTAGGGGCAGGAGGCCTGGTCTCCCCAGAGGCCGCCCGTCCTGGGCTCTCAGCTGAGGCACTTGCAGTGGGCACGCTTCAGCCTGAACAGAGACGCGGCTCTGCCCTCACAGCGGTCGGGCGCTCTGCTAGGGCGGCTGTGGGAAGCGGCTCGTCGGCTGCATCACCCCCAGCTCTCGGCGTCTGTCACACGGCCTGGACCAGCCGGCAGAGCCAGCGGCGCACGCGCACACGTGGCTCCTGGGGAGACGGAGGAGGCAGGCCGAGAGTGCTGGCGACAGGGACCACGACTTCCCACATTCGAGGAGAAGCACGAACCCGCACACCCAGACCCCAAACTCGCGCGGGAACCCAGGCCACGGCCGTTACGGCCAAGCTGCTGAAGACAGGAGACAGGCGGCGTTCGGCACGGCGGTCCAGGTGCCCCTGGGACGCCCACGTCCTGTCCCAGAGCGCCGGGTCTGAGCCCAGTCTCTGTTTGCAATCCAGCTTCCGGCAAGCACAGGGATGACGGCGCAGGTGCCTGGGTCCCTGCCACTCACGTGGGAGACGCGGGTGGAGCTCCTGGCTCCCGGCCCGGCTGCTGCAGGCATTCGGGGGGCAAACCAGCGGATGGAAGGTCTCTGTCTCTTTCCCTGTGTCTTTTCCGATGAATGAAAACCAATAGGCAAAGTGAAGGCGATGAAGGGAAGATTTCAAAGCCGTTGGAAGGGGGAGACACGTCAGACACCGGGAATTACGAGAACCGGTGCCAGCCCCAGGACCGCGCAGCCAAGGCTCTGAAGCAGACAGGAGACGAGCCAACACCCCAACCCACACACACCCTGGCCTGTCGCTCAGGCCAGCGCCCCTTCCCCAGGGCTGAGCTGTGGTGTCTGTCCAGGCTCACGGCCAGCAGGGGCGCGGTGCCCAGACCCACCCCAGGCGCTCGCTCCAGCCTCCTCTCTGCTTGCGGGCTCACGGTTCCCGAGCCGGAGGAGTTTCTCTGTACCTTCAGTAGCCCCATAGCAGCGGGGACTGGGGGGAGCGCACACAGCAGCAGACGCCTGTGACGTCAGGTTCTGCTGGGGCACCTCCCGTGGAGGCACTCGCCCAGCCAGAGGGCGAGAAGCTAGGCGGGGGTCCGGGGGCGGGGGGCTGCTGCAGAGCCAAGCTTCCCCCAGAGTCTGTGTTAACCACAGCGACGCACGGACCCCTGGGGAACAAGCAGCAGCCGACCAGGAGAGATGCAAGTACATGTCCCTCTCCTGAATGCCACCGCACAGGTCTCTAAGACACACAGGCTGGGCGAAGCCAGGATAGAGAAAGCTTCCTGCCACCTCGGGGACTTCTGCCCAGCTGAGGAGCACGGTGCAGCCGTGGCCCAAACGCCTGCTCCGCCTCTTCCTGAGCTCCATGAAGGATGGTGTTGGAGCCAGTGCTGTCCCGGGGCAGGCTGGATGCCCGCCCAGCCCTGTGTAGGGGCACTGGGCACTGGACATGTGGCTAACATGACAGGCACCAGCTGTTTCACCAGTCTCCATGGGAACAGCGTGTGGGGTTGGGCACAGGCTTCAACGTGGCAGGATCCCGCTTCACACGGGCTGTAACCCCACAGCCACACACTGGCGCACTGAGCACGGGCGCTCCAGCTGACCGCAGCCTCCTGAGAGTGACCGGGCTGGACTGGGTCACTGGGGAGTCCTGGTGGCTGAACAAGGAGAGGCAGGTGGAGACAGACACATGCGTATCTGCCAGGATGTGACGACGCCGGGGGCCCTGGCCACAGCCCCTGGCCACAGCCTGCCCAGTGCCCGGTGAGTGCTGAGCCTCCAAACCCCGAGCCAGATGACCCTCGTCTCCTGGGACAGCAGCTGACTCAGCTGGCTGCTCTGGTGGTCACGCAAAGCCGACCTCCCTCAGCTGCCCGTGCAGTCTTCAGGCAGGCACGGGGCCCACCCCTGCGGCCGGCACGGCTGTCCCCGGCCACCTCCCTGGCAGGCTTCCCCACACTTCCCCGGGGTCGTGTCTTCAGTGCCATCATGAAACTATTTTGACAAAGGCTGCCTGCAGCTCCTACTGAGTTCGCCAGTTTCTCCCCGGGCCCTGGAGCTTCGTGCCAGGAGCCGGCCCTCCCAGCACACCTCACAGACTCCCCCCATAGGATCAGCCAAGCAGACTGGGTGGGGCGTGAGCGGGTGCACCACATGGGCCCGCCCCATTTCCCACATCCTCCCTGGCCCCGTGGGCAGGCCCTGTCCGTCCAGCTGCAGAAGGAAGTGCCCGCCTGCCTTTTTGCCCTCTGCCTGGGCTCACGGCGCCCCGCCCGGGGCTTCCTGGCGCTCTAACGTCTGCTTCCAGAATCCCACGGGAGATCCCGTCTAGAACAGCACCAGGTCTCCCCCTCCTCAGCTCCTGGGAGTGCCGTGTGCACAGACACCATCCCTGCCAGTCAAACCCACAGCCAACAAAACCTCCAATTGCAGTTGCTGGTGGTTCTCACCCAGCCTAACGCACCGTCGTGAGCCCTCTGTCTACACTGAGCCCCGGAGCACAGTCAGATCTGCAGCCAGGTGAGCGGGGGCTGCTGTCACCGTCCGTAGGCGCGCAGCAGGCACGGCCCTTGTTAAGGGGCTCCCGCCATGGGGACCCCTCGGCTCCAGGGACGGGTGTGGCCCTGCCTGGAGCGCTGCCTGGGCCCCAGCCCTCACAGGTGCTCAGGGTAACCGCGTACACGGTGACCTTCTCCGTCAGGGGCTCCCTGTGTGCACAGCCAGATGGCACAAGTGCCCACGCCCCCTCGTGAAAGCAGGAACAGGGCCTGCGAGCAGAGGTGAGAAGGCTGGCGGGGGTCTCCGAGCCTGCAGGGCTGCGTGGGGTGGGGTGGGGGGACAGGAGCGGCTGGCTGGCGGCCAGGGGTGTGTGTGGACCGTGCCGTCGGCTGTGGATCAGAATTTCAGTTCTGGGCGCCTCTGGGAGGCGGGGGTGGTGGAGGACACACAGCCACCCCCCCTTCACGAGTGCTCTCCATCCTGTGTCCAGAGCCACCGTGGGAAACACAGGGGACGCGGTGCCCCTCCCGGGCTGGTTCCCCGCCCCTCGCTCCTCAGACGAAGCAGCTGCTCATCAGGAGAGGCTTGGCGCAGCCGGGGCAGCCCAGCGGGGAGACGCGGTCCTGGCCGGGACCTCAGAATTTCCTGACACCGGAACGCAGTCGCAGGAGGAACCCGTTTCTCAAACGGCAGGGAGAAGGCCCGAGTGACCACCCGGCCCGCAGCCCGCACGTGCGCCGCGAGCTCCCAAGCGCTCAGCCAGGCGAGGGCGCCGGGTCCCCGGCAGGGACAGCAGCCGGCCCTGGCGCGCTCGCTGCTGGCGTCGGCCGCAGCAGGAGTCTTCTTCACAGATCAGATGGAAGTGCCCGTGGCGGAATCCGAAAAGGAAAAAAGGGAGAAAAGGAATATTTCAAGGAAAGAGAAAGTTGAAAGCACCCACAATTCCGTCTTCAAAGAGAGGGTTTGATTGGTTAACCCGAGCCGCGGGCACAGGGATCAGCCCCTCTCTCCCTGCCCGAGTCACCGTGCTCCCCACCAGCCCGCAGCCGCAGCTCCCGCGAGCACCAGAAGCGCTGCCCTGCTCCAGGACCAAAGGCCAGAAGAGAGGACGTCTGCGTGGCGCCCCCTGTGGGCAGCGGCACCCAGCCGCTCTGCCCGGAGCCGGCTGAGACTCGGGCTGCTTTTTGCCAACAGAGCTCAGGGAGGAGCACGGGACAAACCTGCACGGCGCACGGCGGGGCGGGCGGGGACAAGGCCACCAGGACGTGGTCGCCCACCAGGTCTGCGCTCCAGACGCCCTCCTGCCTACCCTGACAGAAACAGAGGGGTGCACGTGTGCATGTGTGTGTGTGCATGCGTGCCTGAGCACGTGTGTGTCTGCATGTGTGGGATGTGCCTGAGTGTGTGCACACACACGTGTGTATGTGGCTGTGTGTACATGCGTGCACATGTGTGTCTATGCATGTGCGAGTTTGTGCGTGCACGCCACTCCGCGGGGGACTCGCCGCAGCCTCGCCGCCTCTCTATGAGGTCACAGAGCCGAGGGCTGCGCGAGGCTGCCGGGTGACGCAGCTCTATGCTTGTAGCTCGGTTTCGGTGTCTCTTGGCCAAAACGTGACTCCTACACTAGGTTAACGTCGGAAACCAAGACCAGGGCTGGAGGCAGAGTGTGCGGCGGGGGTTGCACCTGCCCCTTGCTCCGGTGCCACGGTGCCCTGGCGCTTTCCCGTCTTAGCCACATCGGGATGGGCATTATCTCATAGGTGCACAGAGAAACCAGTGCCTCAGTGAGACGGCCTGGCTGGGCTAGGGCATGGCAGACGTCCGGGCAGAGGCTGGACGTGCCCGAAACATGCAGGGCCGGGTGGGCGCATCTCAGCTTGGCTCTGTGAACGCCTAATGCGGCCTCTGTGTGCTCGCTGGGGCTCTGAGTGCACCCAGAGCGCAACCAGCGGGGCCTCACATCTCCCTGGGGGGCAAGCGTGAGCGACGTGTGACGCACACGGGGACGAACCCCGGCGTCCTCCGGAGTGCCCTGGGGGAGCCCTGCTGCCCTCTCGCTGCTGCCCCGACACGGCGGTCTCTGCTCCCGTGGCCTCGCGGGCGGCAGCCGCTTGGACACTGGCCTCCGGAGGACATCAGGACATCCGTGTTCCCGGCTTTAGGACAGGCAAACGGCGCAGCAGACCGGGCGCTACACTCGGCTACAGCTCTGGTGGTTCTCCAGAGTCAAAGGCAGCCGTGTTGGGGCCGATCCTGTGGCACAGAGGGTTAAAGCCCCAGCCGGCAGTGCTGGCCGGCATCCCATATGGGCGCCGGTTCAAGTCCCAGCTGCTCCATTTCCAATCCAGCTCTCTGCTATGGCTTGGGAAAGCAGTGGAAGATGGCCCAGGTCCTTGAGCCCTGCACCCACGTGGGAGACCTGGAGGAAGCTCCTGGCTCCTGGCTTTAGATCAGCTGCTCTGGCGGTTGCGGTCATTTGGGGAGTGAACCAGCGGATGGAAGACCTCTCTCTCTCTCTGGCTCCACCTCTCTCTGTAACTCTTTCAAGTAAAATAAAGGAAATCTCACAAAAATAAAAACAAAATGAAGGCAGCCGTGGCCACTGTAGCTGGGCCACCGACAGGACACGCAGAGTGACAACGGCTTCACGCCGTGACTGACGGCCGATCACAGGAGCATCACCAGGACGCGGGAGGGCGGGGGCAGCCCCGAGTCCACGGCGAGGGCCCTGCCCGCCTGCCGGTGCCCCCCACCTCCCTGTGCTGGCAGCAGGGAGAGCGCTCCCTGCTAGGACAGGAGAGCGTGGAGTGGCGCTTTGGGAACCACATCCCCTTCCCCCAGGACCACACCTCGAGGGAGGTGCTTGTTTTTCTTCTTGCATAATTCCTGCAAAAACCCCATTCCCTGGAAAGCAGCAGGTGAGCTGTTCTCGCATACTCCGAATGCAGCCACCAGCTGGTTCTCAGACCCCTTCCCGGTCCAGAGGGAGCCCCTGGGGACGCCCCCCGCCCTCTGAAGGGGAGGCAGGGCACCCGCACTCACTTCTGCGGGGTCTACTTAGGGAAGGGGCCTCACCTGACATCATCTGTGGTTCGCAGGTTCTCAGCTCGCCCCACCCCCCACCCCCCCTGGGCTCGGCTCTCTCAGCTAAGATACTTTGTTCTCATCAAAAACTCCTTGGTAACAGTTCCCAGCCCACAGCACAGGGGGAGCCTGCCCTGCCCTGAGGGTGCTGGCTGGCAGGGTCCACTCGCGCTTAGGAGGGGACGCAGGCTCGCGAGTGGAGACCAAATTGCTCCTTATTTTAAAGGTGTCGGGCACAGCCAAGTCAGTTCCTGGGCTCCGATGGGCTGGGTGGGAGGGGACGCGTGGTCCAGTGGCTGCTCCAGCCTCGGCTCTCAGGGCCAGGGATGGCCTTTGTGTCCAGAAGTACCCAAACCAATTAACCTTTGCGGGCGTCAGCGGCTGCTCAGGGCCAAGTGCAGCACACAGACGCAAAGCACGTCTTGGCCACCACAGGCTGGGCGCCAGAGGCCATCGTAAGAGGCTCCTCTGGCTGGCGGCCCGCGTGGGACGAGCGGCTCCCTCAGGACACCGCACGGCAGCCTGGTGTCCCCCCTGGGCCCCACACCGCACTCCACGCACTTTCGGGCAAGGCTGACTCTCAATGCAGGCTGCAGGCTGCACCCACCGCATCACGCAACCCACCCCCGTCTGCTGTAGCAGGGTTCACCCCTCCTCCCAGCACTTTCTCCCTGACATCAGTCACCAGAGAATGGCATGCTTTGAACCTGCAGGTTTGATGAGCAGAAAACGCCCAGCTAATTGTAGGTCATTGCACCGTCAGCTGTTTGTGACGCTCACTGAAACACGTGGGGAGGCTTCCTGGGGACAGGGGAGTTACTGCGGCCCAGAGCCTGGGGTCACAGCTCAGCATCGGGCGGCCCCACTCGCCTGGCCTGGGCAGAGCCATCAGAGGAACAGCCACGGGGCGCGTCCGGAGGCCGAGAGAGAAGCTGGCCTCTTCGCTCGCAGCCCTCTCTCGGATGCACCCCCAGGGACCGCTCAGAGGTCACGGCTGACCACGACGCCACCCTGGGTCCACCGGGCGTTAACATCAGTGGCGGGGTGCAAACAGCTGTGCGAGCCTGGGCAGCCACATCCGCTCAGCCCCTAAGCTCACCTCACGGCGGCTCTCGAGCAGGGCAGGTGGGTGTGCACCTGCACGGGCGGAGTCCTCCGTGCCCCGGCTCCTCACTTCCCGTTGACCAAGACGGCCTCAAGGTCCCCTCAGCCCGGGCCCCTCCCCCAGGCTTCTTCCTGCCTCTGAACACCGACTGCCCCATCCTGAGGGCCTGACCCCCTGACTGCCTCCCCCTGAGCTCGGGCTCTGCAGGGGCTCAGTCAGGGCGCCAGGCCCTCCTGGCCTTGGCCTTGGCCTTGCGAACCAGTCACTCTTCCCGCCGCAGTGCCCCGCTTCCTCTCTTCCCGGCCTGGGCACCTGCCCGGTGCAGCTCTGAGAGGCTGAAGTTCTCACGTCGCCCTCACTGTCCCCTCCCGCCAGCAGCCTGGGGACCCAGCGACCCACGCCCCAGGCCACAGCAGTCTCAAGGCAGGGGTGCGGGTGCTGATTTTTGAGTCTATGGAGGTGGAGGACACGAGAGGCTGAGCCAGGACCCCGCCCCTTCCTTGGAGAGGCGCTGCAGGTGTGGGCGTGGGGATTCTTGCTGGGCTCTCCTCTGGCTGGACTCTGGCCCTGGGCCCGTTGGCATCAGTGTCCCCCTCCATGGACAGCTCACTCGCTTGTCCTTTGGGCTGGGACCGGTGCCTCCTGCCTCACGGGGCTCTCACTCTTATTCCTGCCTCACTGCAGACAGTGGGGAAGCTCAGCTGAGCCACACAAGTGTGGCCTGTTCTCTCCTGGGTGTGGAAGTCCACAGCCAACTGCAAGGAGGGGCATGGCGGCCCCCAGTGATGGAGGTGGGGGAGTGGCTGGGTCGGGCTCCCGAGGGAGGAAGAGGATGGGGCCCTAGCCCTGAGATCTGTTCGGGCAGATAGGCAGAGCCCACATATGCAGGGACTTCTGTCAAGGTGGCTTTGAGATTTTCAGAGCACAGCAGAGAAAGATCCAGGCACCTTTGGTCAGGACTTCGGGCCCCAGACCTGGCAGCAGTGGGAAGGAAGGGCCGCCGTCTGCGAGTGACCGCTCTCCTGGCCGCCTCCCGGGAGCGCGGCAGGGGAGGGCATCTCCCGCGAGGCGGGCGGAGTTCTGCACAAAGGTGGCACCTGCAGGAGGGTTTCGCAAAGGCTGCAGAGGGACGCGCCAACTCCCTTCCCGTCACGCATCCGCCCGCGGCTTTGCAGAGCCCAGCACCCCCAGGCCTGGGTTAATTTCAGATTTATCCATTAATCCAGCTCGCACTCCATCCTTAACAACTTTCTCAGCAAAAAGCCTTTACTGTCACTTAATTCTGAGAGCCCGGGAGGAGCCGTGCTGGAATCCCAATTGGGAGGATCAAAGTGGCACTTTTTGTCGGCTCAGGTTTTTAACGGGCGTCTTCATCTGTCACGGACGCTGCGTGCGACTCAGCATTTGTGCGGCGCAGGCAGAGCGGAGCCTCCTGCACACGGCCCCGTCTCTACTGGGGAGGGCTCCAGGTCTGTACACAAGTAGAAATAACAGGAGGGCGGGGCACTGGGGACTGGAGAGGGGGGACCCGCCCCTCCCTGCTCGCGGGGAGCAGCAGGTGGAGAGAGGCGTCCTGGCAGATGCCCCGTGGCTCCTGCCCGCGGAGGCGGCGTCAGGTTCTGGCCGTCAGGTTGTCGTCTTTCTGCACGGCTGACGGCTGGGAGGCCTCTGCTGTCTTTGAGTGTCGGAGGCAGGAAGAGCAGGGCCCTGGCCAGGCCACTGTGCCGGAGCCCCAGGCTGAGAGCGCCTGGGTTTGAAATCTATCTTCCCACATTGCCACTGTCCCCTATCAAACAGTTCCTGTGACCCTGGGCTGCCAAGGCTCAGCTCTAGGTCAGCGCCGCCCGGGGCCGCGTTAGGGCTCCAGGATGGAGGGGCTTGGGGTGGCTGGAGCCCGCGTGGGGAAACAGGGCAGGAGCCAGGAGGGCTGAGGGCAGAGGGTGCCAGTCACAGAGGGGTGGGCTCTGCTGCCCCTGACAGGCTTCAGCCATCAGTGCCACCAGCATCACCGTTGTCACCATCATCCTCACACTCATGTCACTCTCCACTGCCACCACCATTGCTCCAACTGCCACGTAACCCGTGTCTTCTGTCACCAGTGCTGCTCTCACGTCACTGTCACCACTCTCATGTCGCTGTCACATCACTGTCACCACTGTCACTCTTGTGTTACTGTCACCACAGTCACGTCACTGTCACTGTCACTACTCTCTCGTGTCACTTCAGCACTGTCACATCACTGTCACCACCGTTACTCTCGTGTCACTGTCACATCACCGCCATCACCGTCACTCTGGCGTCACTGTCACATCACCGCCATCACCGTCACTCTGGCGTCACACCAGTGTCAGCCCCAGCGGAAGGTTTAGAGACCTGGCAGGTGTGCTCTGGGGATGCGTTAGCAGCCTGAAAGTGTGGCCAGGGATGTCCCAGCATCCCGCAAAGCAACGAAAGCCCGGGCGTGGAACTCATGGCCCATGGGAGGTCAGAATCCTCTGGTCCAGACCTAATCTTGTGCTGCGTGTCAGCACCGCATGGTTCCCGCAGGACTCACTGGGCTACACTGAGTTTTCCAGCTGTGTACGAGCTGGGGGAGGGGAGGGTGGCCCTCGTGTGCCCAGAACCTGCCAGGACTCTGTTGCCATTCCCGGGGAGGCGTGCCCAGCACAGAGCCTCGCGCACCGCGGCCCCAGCGTGCCGTGGCATCGGCAGCTGTCTCCTCCCAGTCCTGCTCGGGCGGCGCTGCTGCGGGCTCTGCCCCCGCCCTCCAGGTTCTCTGCTGTAGTCACTCGGAATAGCGACTTTTGATTAACAAAGCCCACGTCTGGGAGACAGAACTCTCGGAGTCTTCCGTGGCGGTGACACAGATCCCCGTGTGAGGCGAAATCCCCTGGAAGTTTTCGGGGTGATGAGATCTAAAGTTAGGGCGGTGGTTGCATAACCAGCGACCGACATGACCAGCGTGGGTTTTACGCCGTGGAGATTCTGTCCCAAGATGTGGCAGGGAGATGGCCACTCTTTGGGCCGTCAGATGGCGTCTTGTAATCCCGCGAGAGGTTCAGTTTTTAAATACAAACCGACCGCATGGACCACGGCTGGCAGCCTGCATAGAGGCTCCAGTGGGGCAGGGCTGGGGCCCGCGCCACACCCACCGCCCCTGTGAGGCCGGTGACGTCAGAGCCCATCAGATCAGAGATGGACACAGGGCGTGGCCCTGAGAGGTCGGTCACCGGCCTGGGGAGGTCACTGCAAGCCGGGTCAGATGGTTGTGACCGCAGCAACCTGGGCCCTGCCCCTGCACTCACTCAGCTGCCCCCGGAGCCCGCACCTCCCGATGCAACCTGCGCCCCTCCCCCGCCAGCGCCACTGTTGCCGCGACAGAAAGTCGAATGCTTCACTTGACAGTTTCAAGAACTACAAATCGTTCGTCTTCCTAATCTCAAATGGTGACACCAAAATTACTTAATTTAATATCCTCAATATACCTTTCTGTTGGCGTTTTTCTTTGTTTCAAGTTTCTGAAGACTTATTATAAACTGATACAATGACTTCCAGCCAGTCCCGTTTGCTTCTTAGCAAAGCCTTTACCCAAGCTGCCAGCTCCACAGTGCCTCCACCGTCTGACTTTCAAGACGTCTGCAACTGCGCCTTTTCTTAAAGGTGTTATTACAGAAGAAACACGGGGGAAGCAGGGCTGCGACGCGGATGGCGGTGGGGCAAGGTGAGACAGAGAGCGAACCAGCGCCGCCTGCCCGGGACCCACCTGTCTGCCAGCGGCCCCTGTGCCCGGGGGCTCTGCCGTGGGGCGAAAGAACAAACTGCGCATCTCCTGACGTCCCTGTCAGGTCTGTAGGAGATGTTGGGAAACTCGACGATCACAGATTTAAAGCCCAAATAAGCAACGGTGGAGAGCGGCACACCCACGGTGAGACGCCCCGCCAGCTCCCCCTCCCTGAAAGTCGCCCAGGAAGGCGCCGGCTCAGGGCCCGCCGCAGGGCGCAGTGTTCCCACCGGAAGCGCCGCACCTCACTCACACGGAGCCCCGGCTGCTCTGCCAGGGTCTCAGTGCTTCCACACACATTCCCGGGAGGATTAGCCACCTTTTCGGGAATCACACACACACGTAAAGCCACCGAGGGCGGGCGTTTCTTCTCCATCAAGGGTGTGAGGAAATCCTTAAACCAGAGACTGAGATCCATTACAGACCGGCCTCACCTTGTAGAAGTTCCCGACACAGGAGACAGATTCCAAAGATGCCAGAGCTTGACATGCAAACCCACCTGCCCAGCGGCTGCCCAAGTTGGGGAGGAACCTTCTATCTGGTTATACCCAGCTGCACACTTCAACGGCCGCATCGCTCTGCAGTGGGCCCCTACACACACACGCACGCACGGAAGTGCAGGTGCGCTGGGCTTTGGCAGCGGCCGAAGCTCCCTCCCTCCCTCCTTTCTTCCTTTGTAAAGACTGATTTCCTGATGTGAAAGGTGGGAGGGAGACAGAGATCGATCACTCCCAAATGTGTGCAGCGACCAGGGCAGGACCAGGCCAAATCCAGGAGCCAGAGAGCCAGCCAGGTCTCCCACGTGGGTGGCAGGGGCCACGCACTCGGGCCATCACCTGCAGCCCAGGCTGCCCCGGGCACACCGGCTTCCCCGGCCTCTCCTCCCACCTGCTCGCTCCTCTTGGGGTGGGGGTGGGGCTCTAGGCAGAGGATGCACAGCGTCCCTAAAGACAGGCGCCAGATGCCACGTCCTGCACGGGCCAGGCACCCCTGACCGTTGCCATGGCCTCCTGTGCCAGGGCAGCGGTAACCTTGGCCGGGCTCGCTGGGAGGAGTCTGAGGAGGAGGACACAGCATTTTATGATAAAACAGCAGCGTCCAGCGGCACTGCCTCACGGGCCAGAGCTGTGCCAGCCGCTCCCCCGCCTCCCCTGGGTTCCCCGGGACCTCCCGTCCGCCCGCAGCTCCGACAGTGCCAGTCTCTGCCAGCTCAGAGCGGCCCTGGACGCTGCCCTCCAGTCCCCCCCACCCCGATCTTTCCTCCAGGAGCCTCGAGCTCCCGACGCCTGTCGAGGAAACTCGGGGCTCAGCAGGCTCTCCCTCTACCCAGGAGGACAAAGTCCATCTCAGGAGACAAGCGGGAACGGAGCACGGGCGTCCCGGGTCCCGGCCTGAGCAGCTGCTCAGGACCGCACCTCCGCAGCAGGCACCGTGACAGCCGCTCAGGGGCCCTCGCGGGCTGGGAACCGTGCTGTTAACAGTAAGAACAGACGCCGGCGCTGTGGTGCAGCCGTGGAGCCACCGCCTGACATGCGGGCGTCCCCCAGGGGCGCCGGCTCTAGTCTCACTGCTCACTTCCCATCCAGCGCCCTGCTCTGGCCTGGGAGAGCAGCACACGATGCCCCGAGTGCTCGGGCCCTGCACTCACGTGGGAGACCTGAAGAAGCTCCTGGCTCCCGGCTTCAGCCTGGCCCAGCCCGGCCACTGCAGCCGTCTGGGGAGTGAACCCTGTCCCCTCTCTCTCCCTGTGACTCTGACTTTCAAATACAATAAATAAATCTTAAAAAACAATACAATAGCAATGAACATGGAACACGCATGTGTCCTGAACACCTGCCACACGGAAAGCAGTGTCAATCAACCCCTGCAGGGGAGGAACCGGCTGGGGCTGTGACAGAGATGGCGCTGTCTGAAGTTTGGGGTCCGAGCAGAGCACCCTCAGAGCAGGGGGACAAGACTCAGCGGGCGTTGGGGGCAGCGTGGGAGAAGCACAACCCCCGGCCTCTGCCCCCTGTGACCGGCTGCACCCACAGCACGGGCAGACACGGGCTGCGGGCTCTGGCCTTGGGTCACGTTAGGCCTCCCGGGTGGCACCAGTTCCACCACCCCCAGCAGGTCCCGAGCTGTAGCCCTGGGGTCCTGGGAGCGCCGTCCCAGTCAACAGGGGACGATCCAGGGAGGGTTCCCACAGAGGTCAGATCAAATGCTCAGAGCGGGGGCACGTGAAAGCCCAGCTGACACCGGGGACAGAGCTTCCACTCCATGGCCTCATGGTCCACACAGGGGACAGCACCTGGCCCTGAATCCTCCTAGGGGCTGGTGAGTCCCAGGCACAAAACCAGCCTCCCGGCCAACCAACTGCCCAGCCTCCGAAACGCTGGCTTGCACGGCCGGTGCCCACACAGGTGCCTGCCCTCCCGAGTGAGGGAACCCCCACGCCACACCTCATTCTGCACCTGCTGTGGACGGCCTAGGGAGCTGGGCGCGGTCTAGAGGAAGGCCCCAGCGTGCGGGGAAGTCGAGGGGAGGAACCACCTGACCTGGAGATGAGAGGCCAGGAAAAATATTTGTGGATCAAATTATTCACAGTGCTGGTTTCACAATCTTAAGCCTTATCCATTTTTATTAAAAATTCTATCATTAATATACACTCCTATTAAAGCAATTTTCAGAAAGCAATAAAAGTGGAGTGAAGTCGTTCCTTTTCCTCCACTCTCTCCCCATCAGAGACTGAACCCAGCTCCACACAAGCAGGCTGGGACACACGCTCAATTAAAACAGGTCCCCTGCGCCGCACGCTACGGAGGCTGGGCATGTGAGGCAGGGACCAGCCACGCTTATTAGCAAAGGGGCTCGGGGAGCAGAGAACCGGAGAGCATGCAAATGACTGGCATTCACTTCCCCTCCCATGGCTCTGGTGGCAGCAGCCTGGCCGTCCACGCTGACCTGTGTTCCAGGGCAGGTGCACTGGCCACGCTGTGGGCTCACAGGAGTGATGGGAAGGGGTTGAAAAGGCTGGGACAGCTGGCACCAGCAGCCTCAATGCGCAAGAGAGGAAGCCAGGTCATCCCCGGTGCCACAGGCCACAGTGGGCAGGTGCCACTCAGCGCCCAGTTGCCTCCCCAGAGGCCACGTGGGAAGACGGCGGCTAACGAGACCTGGGTTTAAAGTGTGGTGGAGGCGAACATGGTGTTCGAGGACCCCGCGACCGCCGCATACTCCAGCCACTGCAGCTGTTGCTAATGAAAATTTAAATCTCTCAGGGCTTCTGGCTTTGCTGTCTTTTTTTTTTTTTTTTTCTGTGCTGTTCTTATTATTACAGCCATTTCTCCAACACTGAATGCAAAGATTGGCTACAAAGAGAACGGCCTTTTCACGGTGCCAGAAAGCAAGCCGGGGCACCCAGGGTGCCCCCGCACAGAGCCGCAGGGGCTGCGGGACTTCCTCGCCAAGGCCTGACACAGCCACAGCGCCGGGCCGGGTCTGAGTCGCTGTCCACCTGCCGACTGCAAACGCAGAGTGGAACCCTCTCCCCCATCACAGCGCCCGGCGGCTGGGCCCACCTGTTATCTTCCTGGAGAACCCAGTCTGTGTTTGGCTTACAAAACCCCAACACGAACGGAAACAAAACCCCCGGAGAAGCCGGGGTGTGAGGTCTGACCGACCTGCCCTGCCAGCTGCGGTCGCCAGCTCCGCCACGCGGCCAGAGCTTCTGGTGTTTCCTCCCCCTCCACTAATGTTTCCATCAGCACCTTTCCAGTCTGGATGGGTGAGGGTTTCTTCAATAAAAATTTCTTACTGAAACTCTAAGAGCGCTTTCTCAGCGGTCAGCAGGATGGGAAGCAACCACTCCGACGCCCTCCCGGGAGGCAGGGACAGGCGCACAGGCGTCTCGGGCATCGGCACGTGGGACGCCCAGGCTCCCGGGAGGAAGGACAGGCGCACAGGCATCTCGGGCATCGGCACGTGGGATACCCAGGCTCCCGGGGGGCAGGGCAGGTGCACAGTCTCGGGCATCGGCACATGGGACGCCCAGGCTCCCGGGAGGGAGCCCCAGCCCATCTCCAAGACCCAGCAGGCTGCTCCCCAGGTGGGCTGCACCGGGAAATCGGGGGGTAACTGATAACTGCGCGCCTCGGTTCTTCACAGCTGCCAGGAAGCTCTGAGGTAACTGACTCTATTCTAAAGATCTATTTATTTGAAAGGGCGGAGCTACAGAGGGAGAGAGGAGGAGATCGTCATCTGCTGGTTTACTTCCCCATTGGCCAGGGCTGGGCCAATTCAAAGCCAGGGGCTTCTTCCAGGTCTTCCAGATGGGTGCAGGGGCCCAAAGACTTGGGCATCTTCTACCACTTTCCCAGGATACCAGCAGGGAGCTGGGTCAGATGCGGAACAGCTGGGACTTGAACTGGTGCCCACACGGGGCGCCAGCTCTAAGCAACTCTTGAAAAGGTCTATTTAGGCCGGTGCTGCGGCTCACCAGGCTGATCCTCTACCTGCGGCGCCAGCACCCCGGGTTCTAGTCCCGGTCGGGGCTCCTGATTCTGTCCCGGTTGCTCCTCTTCCAGTCCAGCTCTCTGCTGTGGCCCGGGAGTGCAGTGGAAGATGGCCCAAGTGCTTGGGCCCTGCACCCCATGGGAGACCAGGAGAAGCACCTGGCTCCTGGCTCCTGGCTCCTGGTGCAGTGTGCCAGCCGTGGCGGCCGTTTGGGGGGTGAACTAACGGAAGGAAGACCTTTCTCTGTGTCTCTCTCTTTGTCTAACTCTGCCTGTCAAAAAAAAAAAAAAAGGTCTATTTAGCACAGGGGTTTGGAGGTTCGAGTCCCAGTACCGCTGGTCTGGCCTCTGATGAAGACGGCAGGTGGAGGAGGGGCGCTCGCTCAGAGGAGGGTCGGGGCAGCCTGGAGGCCAGGCCCAGTCGGGCTCTTTAGCAACACTCCCCTCTCCTGGAGCTGCCTGCTGCGGCGGCCCCAGGATCTCAGGCCGCCCCCAGGCCCTCCCCCGAGCTCCACCGCTGGACTGCATTTCCACCCTCTCTGCACCGTAACTGATGGCTCTGGAGACCGAAACTCCCGGGGTCAGAGGACAAAGGTGAAGGTCAGCAAGGCGCTGCAGAAGGACGAGGCAGCTGGACACACACTCTGGCGGGGAAGAGAAGCCCGTGTACTCGGAAGCAGCAAGTCCACTCTCCAGGGCGTCCGGAGCTCGAGGGAAGAGAACCCACAGGAGAGGAGAACCGGGGACAAACGGCGAGGCAGGGGCCGGCTCTGTGCTGTTTGGGCTAAGCCTCTGCCTGTGGTGCCGGCATCCCATGTGGGCGCTGGTTCGAGTCCTGGCTGCTCCACTTCCCATCCAGCTCTGCTGTGTCCTGGGAGAGCAGTGGAAGATGCCCAGGTCCTTGGGCCCTGCACCGTGTGGGAGACCTGGAAGAAGCTCCTGGCTCCTGGCTCCGGATCAGCCCAGCTCCGTCTGTTGCAGCCAACTGGGGAAGAACCAGTGGATGGAAGATCTTTCTCTGCGTCTGTAACTCTGCCTCTAAAATAAATAATCTTTAAAAATAATATTTTTTAAAAGAGGGGTGGGGCAGGAAGAGAGCAAATGCATCAGAGAGCAACGGGGCAAGTGGGGACCCTGGATGGTGAAAAGCGAGAAGGAGAAACGGCCCCGAACACGGCAACGCCTCCGGCCCAGAGACCGTGAGTAAAACGGCAGACGGGCGAGGCACACGTGGGCGTGGCCGGGAAACCGTGAGCACAGCACCGTCTGCCAGGAATGCCGCAAGTGGGACTGGCGAAGCTCTACACTGGGAAAATATAAAACTCAACAAGCAAACCCAAACACCAAGGAAAGAACAAATCCACGGAGGAAAACCACACGGCCACTGAATACATGGCCATAGAAGGGGCAACCGGGACAGAATCCGGAGCCCTGACCGGGACTAGAACCCGGTGTGCCGGCGCCACAAGGCGGAGGATTAGCCTAGTGAGCCGCAGCGCCGGCTTCAAATAAATAAATCTTAAAAAAAAAAAAAAAGGTGGCCAGCGCAGAGGCGTAGTGGGTAATGTCACCACCCGCGGCACCAGCATCCCATACAGGCGCTGGCTTGAGTCCCGGCTGCTCCACTTCTGATCCATCCCTGCTAATGCACCCGGGGAAGCAGTGGAGGATGGCCCAGGTGCTTGGGCCCCTGCGCCCACGTGGGAGACCCGGAAGAAGCTCTTGGCTCCTGGCTCAGGTTGGCACAGCTCCAGCTGTTGTGGTCATCTGGAGAGTGAACCAGCAGACGGAAGACCTCGCTCTCTCTGTTTCTCGCTCTTCTCTGTAACTCTGCCTCTCAAATAGACAAATTCATCTTAAAAAAAGAGACATGGCTGCCAGCACCCACCTGCTGGAGCCATTTTAACAAAAAGTCAAACTGCGTTCCAGCTAAGAGGCGAGTCTGTGGAAAGTGAGTGAGAATGGTCAGCACGGTCAGCACGGAGAGGCCGGGCCGGAAGAGGAGCGACACGGCCCCAGGCTGCACCCTGAGCTTCAGTGGGTGTGGCCCGGCACAGCTCCGGCGGCTTCTTGGCTGGGCTCAGCCTTTGCTAACGGCCTTATTTGTACTGGGGGCGCCCACAGTGAATGGGGCTGCTCCTCTCGCGTTTCTGGGGACACCACAGATTCGGTAAGTGTCGGGGGGGAAACCTTGCCACGGCCATCACAGGACACCCTGGGCTTACTTTAGCACAAAGTTGTTTTTCTTTTCCTCAAGGTTTATTTATTTGAAAGGCAGAGTTAGAGAGAGAGAGAGAGAGAGAGAGAGGTCTTCCATCTGTGGTTCACTCCCCAAGTGGCCATAATGGCCATGGCTGGGCCAGGCTGAAGCCAGGAGCCTGGAGCTTTATCTGGGTCCCATACGTGGGTGAGGGACCCAAGCACTTGGGCCGTCCTCTGCTGCTTTCCCAGGCGCATTCGCTGGGAACTGGACGGGAAGTGGAAGAGCCGGGTCTTGAACCGGTGCCCACGTGGGATGCCGCCTCACAGGCTGCTACTTTTCCCACTGGCCACAGTGCCAGCCCCGTGCACAGAATGTCCTTTGTCACATAAACGCCGCAGGGCCACTCCCTACTCTCATCCACTCAGCGTTCGGAGGCGCAGATCCAGCTCCCGAACGCGGCGACACGGGACGGCCGCAGCCCAGGACTGTGGCCCACCAGTCACGTGCACGCGCCATTCTGGACTTTTCCAGTGGACTTATGAGGCGCTCTTGGCGAGAACAAAACTCAGCTGCGAAAGCCAGAGGCCCGGGAAGCCCCGCGTCTCACTCGGCCCCGCACGGGCGGAGTCGCTCACAGGCGCGGCGTCTCTACACGCTTGGGTTCATTTACCTGTAGGACAGTATCCGTTTTTGGGGAAAAAAAAAAAAAAGCAACAGTGATCTCAACGCGTGTGCCTCGTGTCCGACACGTGATTGGGAAAACCGGGTCTGTCAGTGAGGGGGACACAGGGCTTGCTGGGCCGGGGGTCGACCTGAGCCGGGACCGGGAGGGTGAGCAGGCTCACCAGGCCAGGAGGGGCGCCCCAGGGAGCAGGGACAGCACGAGCAAAGGCCCCGGGGTGGACTGGGAGTGACATGGCCACGGCGGACAGCGGGGTGTCAGGGTGGGGCCACACCCTGCTGGCATGGACAGCCACGGAAGACCTGTGGCTCTTCAGTCCTGGGGCACTTGGCCTGTAGGAGACCCCAAGCCCCAAGGGAGGACAGGTGCTGTCCTTCCTTCCATCAGAACCCATGAGCTCTCTGCCCAGGCCTGCCGCTGACCAGGGAGGCGGGGCTCTGGGCTCGGCAGCTGGGCCTGCCAAAGGGGCGGGCTGGGCTGGTTCAGGGGCCGGATGGCGAGTAAGGGAGGGGCCCAGGGCGGAGCCTGCAGGCGGGAGGACTCGGGAGCCCCTGCAGGTCAGCCTGCGGCCTCCTGTTCAAGGCCTGAGTCTCAAGGCGCAGCTCCTGCTTCCTGGCCCCTGTCCTCCTGTCTCACGCCCCCCCCCCCACTGGGCACGGCTGGACACGGCGGGGCTGGACAAGCACCGGAGCCAGGGGCCCGGCGGAGGCCAGCAGGGTCCCCGGGGATCGGTGTCCTAGGACAGACGCGTCTCACTGCCTCAGGCCTCACTGCTCCCTCCCCCACCTCCCGGCTGGTGTCCTGGGGCAGCTCAGGTCGCCCCACAGAGGCCGTTTTCTGGAAAATGGGTTCAGCACCCATGCACACGCACAGGGACGGCGTGGGCGGAGCCAGCTGGGGTCAGGCATCCCGCAGGTCTGTGGACCCAGAGGAGAGCTGGGTTTTCGAATGACTTCAACTCCGCCTGCGAGGGTGGGGCTGGGGGTGCAAGGGCACGTGGCCTCCATGCACCCAGAGAAAGGAAAGGGAATGAATCCTTGGCTTTGTCCATGACATCGCAGTGGGGCACAGAGAGCACACAGTGGGCAGAAGTCAGGGAGACGCCCAGGAGAAGGGGGGAGGCCGAGGAAGGGAATGGGCAAACCGCCGGGCAGGCACAGTGTGGCGCAGCATGGTGCTAGGCTGGGAGCTAGGCTGGGCCTCTCCGTGCTCGGAGGCCACACCCTGGACAGTGGCTTCTCCGTGACCGGGGGGAGGTGGGCGGCACGTGGGAGCTGAGCACCACGAGAGCTTGGAAGCTCACCCATCTGTGCTTACACAGGCGAGAAGCAGCTACGCCTCCCGGACCCCGACCAGCAGCAGTTGCAGGACTTCTCCCCCACCCTCCCGGGTGTGCTCCTGCCCCAGACCAGAGCCGGGTCCACAGAGGCCGCCCGGGCCCAGGGCGACCGTGCAGTCCACGCATAGGCACGCTGCAATGACCCACAAATCACGCAGGCCCATCCCCTCAAGACAGATCTGACCCGGGGCTCCTGGTGCCCACGAATCCTCCTAGAGGTCCATCCTCTATCAGAGGACAGAGAGGGCTCCGCTCTGGCACGGAGGTGGGCTGGACTGGACCAGGCAGCGTCCAGCAGGGTGGTTCAGCAGCTTCCAGCCACAGCCGGCCCTGTCCTGGCCACTCAGCACACGCGAGGAATTCGCAGCACAGCGTGAGGTCTATGAGCCACTGGTGGACTTGACCTTTGACACTCAGAGATGGAAGCAACCAGAGTAGCTACATAGCATCAGCCTCTGAGGACAGAACGTTCTAGAAGGTGGGACCTGGCCATCCCAAGGACATCAGAGGACGGAACGTTCTAGAAGGTGGGACCTGGCCACCCCGAGAACATCATGTCCCCCCACAGGGCTACGAGCAGACCGGAAGGGGTCACCTGAGCCGGGCATAGATGGGAGCGGGCAGCTGTCCAGTGCGCCCGCGAGTGCTCTGTTCATTACTGCTTGGAACACTGGGCAGCTCTCCTCGCGCGGGCTTGGCCAAGGCATCTAACAGGCAGGACAGGGACGTGCCCCCGGGTGCCTCCTTGAGTGGCCGCTGGTCCCCTCCAGGAATGGCTCGCTCTCCCCAGGCAGCCGGGGCCCACGCCTGCACGTCCTGCTCCGGCCCCCGCCGGCCTCCCTCCGTGTTCCCACACTCCCCCAGCACCAGAGCTCACACTCGGGGCTGCACTTCAGTGCCCACGGGAGTGATTCGCAAGAGAGGTCTGGACAACGCCACTCAGAACTCCGGCCGGTTTTCTTCTTCAAACGTCGACAAGCTGATTCTAAAATTCACGTGAGGGCGCAAGTGGCCCGGGAGAGCGAAGCTGGGTGACTCGGGGCTCAGGGTACAGGTGTGGCCTCGCAAGCCAGAAAGCTCCCTGGTCCTGCAGGAAGGGGCTCC
The DNA here is from genome assembly GCA_015711505.1 of Sylvilagus bachmani. Classification (NCBI taxonomy): domain Eukaryota; kingdom Metazoa; phylum Chordata; class Mammalia; order Lagomorpha; family Leporidae; genus Sylvilagus; species Sylvilagus bachmani. The sequence continues at coordinate 110,110,040 of CM027394.1, read as the reverse complement.
TCGGCGCACCTGTCACCCTCCAGCGACGCGGAGCCGGCGGCGTGTGAAGCCGCTGGGGCACAGGGACGGCCCCGCCCTCCGGGGCGGCATCGAGTGCGCCTGGGAGCTGGGGAGACGCTCAGCAAGGCGCCGCTGAGCACCCTGAGGCCCGGGCGCTTCCGCAGGGAGCGGGGGCCTGGGGGCGGCGAGCACAGGTGAGCACCCACGCTCCTCTCTGCTTCCTGGCCGGGAGGAAATAGAGAACACACACTCAGCTAAATGGGAACTGAAGTGTATGGGAGGAGTGTTATAAATCATATGCAGGCCGCCAAAAAAAATTCAATTTGCTGGTAATGTGCAGGTGTACCGCGGCCGGAGCAGCTGCTTTGCATATCGCGGGAGACAGCAGGCAATAAGTGAGGAGGAGCAGCGGCGACCGAGCTGTCACCCGCTAGGCCGGGCGCTCCCTCCCCCCCCCCCCCCCTAATCGCACCGCTCAGCGCTGATTCAGAACCAGGCGGCCGTGAGAAATGTCGGCGCTGGGTCGGTGGCTCCGAAGTGCTGGCAGTTCCAGCGGGCGCGGCTGCACAGGAAGGGTGACAAGGCGCTCTGCCCGCCGTGCGCAGCGGGTCCCCGTCTCCTCCTGCAATTGCACATCAAACCCTTCCAGCCTCACAAGCCCCGCACTATGAATGGGCCCGAGGCGGAAGGCCTCCGAGCCGGCTTCAAAGCCTAGAGCCGACCCACCCAGGTTAAAAAAAACACACACCCTCCCTGCCTGTACACACCCACTCTGCAGAGCCCAGAGCCAGGCCCGGAAACCAGCGTCTCCTCGGCTCTGCTGGGGGAACGTTAACCGTCCATGCGGAGGGAGAAGACACCCGAGGCTCTGAGGCCCCCTGTGTCCCTGCCCCTCCCGGGGGGCCAAAGACAAGCAGGGCGCCATCCCCTGGGAGCTGGGCAGAAACTCAGGGCAAATGCTGCCCGGGTCTCAGGCTGGGCCCCGGGACCCCCTGAACGAGCAGCTCCTGGGGAGGAGCGTGGTTCAGGGCCACAGGTGGTTCAGGGCCACACGTGGTTCAGGGCCACAGCACAGGGGAACCTGCACCATGGCGCTTTTCTCAGGGAGTTTCTTACCCCTAGACGCAGAGGGCAGACGGGCTGAGTCAGGGACCTATCCCTCTGTCCCCCAGCTACACACCCTCTACCACCCAGCCACCCACCCCTCCACCCCGTGTAACCACTGGACCGATGGCCGCCCCGTGTGACGACCAGACCGATGGCCGCCCCGTGTGACGACCGGACCGATGGCCGCCCCTTGTGACCACTGGACCAATGGCCGCCCCGTGTGACGACCGGACCGATGGCCGCCCCGTGTGACCACTGGACCGATGGCTGCCCCGTGTGACGACCAGACCAATGGCCGCCCTGTGTGACGACCGGACCAATGGCCGCCCCTTGTGACCACTGGACCAATGGCCGCCCCATGTGATGACCGGACCGATGGCCGCCCCTTGTGACCACTGGACCAATGGCTGCCCCGTGTGACGACCGGACCAATGGCCGCCCCATGGAACGACTGGACCGATGGCCGCCCCGTGTGACCGCTGGACTGATGGCCGCCCTGTGGAACAACTGAACCAATGGCCACTCGCCAGGCAGCGGGCACCCAAGCAGAAGACAGTGCAGGCGGCACAGCCCGGAAGCTGCAGCCGCTGTTCCTGCCCAGGAAGCTGGAAGGTGCAGCCTGGTGAGGCGAGACTGAGACATGGGGGTGTGGGTGCTGCAGGGGCTGCAAGTGGCCACGTGGTCCCCAGAACAGAAGCGGACACCCGAGCTGGGGAAGAGTTTTGACAGCACAGGTTGGCTAGGGAGCTGCAGGGAGAAGACGACATTCTGACTTCACGCACCAGAGCCTAGAGCCCTGCAGGCTCCCCTGCTGCAGGGGGCCCATGGGCTCCTCGTGCTGAGTCAAGTTTAATCTCGGCTTCAGGTGGGCCAGGTCCATTCCCTGCCCACCCAAAGGGCACACTTGCCAGGCAGGCCCGGGGCAGGCTCTGAGCATCCTGGTCGTGGGGACACCAGGAGGTAACTGGCAGCAAAATGCTCACAGCACAAGGACGACCAGGGTCTCTGACAGACAGGCCCAGTGCCCACCCTAAAGGACAGAGTCGGGGTAGGGCCCGGGAAATGGCTCCGAGCTGAGGGCCAGGGGACCGCGCCATAGGCCTGAAGAGCGGGGGCTGTGGGAGCACCTGGCCTAGGAGTGCTCGGGGGGAAGGAGAAGCCCACAGGGCAATAGCTGAGGCTGAAGGACATACACACGTGTTTGGGTATGCACACGTGTTCGTTTGCACACACAAACGATGAGTAGAAACCCCAGTGTGCATGTATCTGCAGGTCTATGCAGATGCATGTTCATTTTTGCACGTACACGTGTGTATGAGCAGAAACACCGGTGTGTGTGTGCATTCCAGCACGCAGGAGTGATGGGGCCCGAGGAGGCTGTGGGCAGGAGCCTACCACGGAGGACCACCCAGCTGCCGCCCTCGGCTGGGGCCCAGGTGGAGCCAGCGGCAAGTTTCACCAGGACCCGGGAAAGCGCTACCGACGGCGCAGAAACCAAAGGTTCAAGTTCGCAGACCTCCAAGTGGGAGACAAGTGGCAGAGGTGCCTGGCAGCTGGAGGGACGGGGCCTGGTACAGCTGTGAGCGGAGAGAGCCCCCATCGCCCCCCAGATACGGCTTCTCAGGGCGGCACTCAGAGGTCAACGCTAGGTTCACCCAGTGTGTGTTTAAGATCAGACCAGACCAACACTGCAGAGAGAATCAGGCGGCTCTGCCTCCCAGGGTCTCAGTTTTGGACACGGCAGCTTTGCGCCACGTCTGTGCAGCCAAGACAGACTTTCCATTGCCCATGCTGGTGCGGGCAGGGCTGGCAACAGTGGCCGAGTGGGACTCAGCAGGTGCACGGCGGGGTCAGGCCACTCATGGGCAGGCTCCACACTCCCGCCAGCCTTGCCCACAGGCCAGCCCCAGCATGTAAGACACGCTGCCCCTTCCCAGCCGCCAGGCGTGCCCCTCTCCTCTCCTGCCCGCATGGCCCCCGGGGGGTCCCTGCCGTGAGCAGCAGTCTCTGACCTTTGTCCCTCTGTCCCCTCTGCCACCCGCCCTCCGCTCTGATCTCAGCCCTCGGCGTCTCCCACACCTTGTGGGGTGCGACCCCGACAAAAGATGCCTCTTGGGGGCCCCTGCCTGCCGCTGGGAAGGGCTCTGGGCGGGGACAGTCGCGCGTTCACCACCGCCCTGCTGCCGCCGGCTCGACGCTCAGGTGCGTGGGAGAAGCCCGTGTCGCACGGTGACACCTCCAGCCCCACCTTCCAGTGGAACTGAGGACGCGGCCCCTCCTGCTGGCTTTCGCTGTCTAACCTCTGCCTGCGGGGGGGGGGGTGGCCATGGGGTGGGGGGGTTTCCAGGCTGAGGCTGCTTGGAGCATTGTGGTTTGTTTTGTTTGAGAGGGAGAGAGGGAGGGAGGAGGGAGGGAGGGAGGGAGGGAGAGAGGGAGGAGGGAGGAGGGAGGG
>CM027394.1:110085233-110097074 GCA_015711505.1 Sylvilagus bachmani | reverse complement strand
GCTTCTTCCGGGCCTCCCGCGTGGGTGCAGGGCCCGAGCACTCAGGCCGTCTTCACAGCCTTCCCGGCCACAGCAGAGCTGGATCGGAAGTGGTGGGGGTGGGGGAAGCGCCCGGGCATCCCTCGCAGGTCGGGGTGGAAAACCAGGCAGACACACGCCTTCCAGTGCAATCCCTATGATCCCAACACAACACCAGTGCAGGACAGCGTGTGATGTCTTTACCTACGCCGGCAAACGCGCGTGTGTCGATGTCTTCACTGACCCCAGTGAACACGCGTGCGTAATAGCACGGCCCCCCGAGAGAACAAAGTGGCCTCCCACACAGACCCCGGCCTCTCCCGTTCACGGGAATTGGGGCCCTAAGCAAGCGCGTGCCCTGCCCCCCTCTCTGTGCCGGGCCCAGGGGGTGCACAGGCGGCGGGTCTCGGGCTCAGGCCCGGCGGTCACAGAGAGGCTGGAGGCCGGGCTGAGCCGTGCACTGGGCGCCCTGAACGCCAGCGGCTGTTCCGGGGAGGCAGGAAGCGTGAAATTCATCGGATGCTTTGGGGCAAAGTCGCTCCACGTGGCGCCCGAGAGTGAAAGGTGCGGGAATCAAACAAATTAACCCGACTGCGAGCAGATCTATTGTCTCAGCCGTCACCAGCTGTCGCTTTCATTCGGGGAATTAAAACAGGAGGGAGGCGGCGGGGTAGGGGCAAAGCGCAGGCGTCTCTGCCCTAGCAGGGAGCGGCGCAGCAGGGGAGCGGGGCGGGCTCCCCGCAGGACCCCCGCCTGGGCTTCTGCGGAGCCCCACGTGGCAAGACGTGGCCGTTTCTTCAGCGCTGGGCCGGGGCCGTCAGCCCCCTGACTGCTTCAGGAAAATGTAATTAAGAACAACATGTGCAGATGCCTGCACGGGCCGGGACGACCGCTGTGATCTTTCTTCTGATGAACTGTGCCCTCCCGACGTCGTGCTGGTGGTTTTGGACGACCGGGGTGGGGGTGGGGAGCTATTCCCACGTCAACGTCACTCTCGTCCCCCTTGGGTCCCGGGGAGAAAGACAGCGTGAAGTCTGTTACTCCCCACGCAGAAGAGTCAGGTGCGTGGGCTGTGCCCGGGGCTGTGTGGTCAGCGCAGCCCCCGTGGGCAGAGGGTGGAGGGGGCGACCCTCTCCCCTTCTCCAAATCTGCTTACACGTTCCCTGCGAGCTCTGGGTGGCTTCATGGCCCGAGCACTGCGTGGGGGGCACAGAGTGGTCCCTTGCCAAGGCACACTGACCACCCAGGACCACCCAGGAGGAGCAGAGCCACAGCAGGAACCAAGACCACCCACCCACACCCGACGTGTCCAGAAGGCGATTGGCTACGCTGAGCTGGGCGGCTCCCTCGGCTCCTTCCACGCAGCGAAGCCCAGAAGCTGGGGACGGCGCTGACCCCGTCTCCTAGTTCTCTGCTCTGGTTTCCACCTTCAAGTGGCTGTTGGACCTCCAGCCATCAATTCTATGTCCCAGTAAGAGCAAGCGGAAAGTTGCAAATCGTCCAGAAGCCTCACAAGATTCTTCCGTCTAACGGAACCTGGTTACAGGACGGCGCCTCGCGTTGAGGGTGCCATGTCCCTCTGTGTCCCCACAGCAGTGGCGGAGGAGACGAGGGGGTGGGGCAGAGCCAATGAGCGGGAGAGATAGCAAGTCTGGGGGCTGTCCCCAGAACACGGCTGTGGCCCACGGCCAGGGAGGGGACCTCTGCCTGGGTCACCCCCACCCCAAAACAGCCCCCCTTTCCTTCCTCCAGCGAGCGAACACCTCTCAGTCCGACAGCGGCAGCCCCTGAGAGCCGCTGCTGCCCGGGCAAGCCTGGTCCTGGGCACTGTCCCCAGGAGCCTGCCTCCAAGAACCCCGACCGTCCCGCCCGAGCAGGTGCTACTGGGCTCGCATCAGCTCCTGCAGGCACAGGCTGCAAACCCATCACAACGTAAGCCCGGCCTCTGCACCGTCTCAGCTGGACACAGGTGCAGAGAAACAACGCAGACGGACGGACGCACGGCACGCACGCCTGTGTGCCGAGGAAGCCGGCGGAGCGGCCCCGTGCCGAGGGCCCCGAAGCACTCGTTCTCGCCAGGACGCCCCGGTACCATGCACGGCACTCAGCCTCTGGCTTTCTGGTCCTTGGAGTGAATGAGGCCCAAACCAACGAGAGACAGGCGTGCTGCGGGTCCTCGTAGGTCCCAGGGACTGCGCAGAGACCAGCAGGGAAGGCAGAGCCGAGCACCGAGCTGCGCTGAGCCAGCGGGGTGAGAACACCCCTAGCCCGGCCAGGCCCTCCCCACTCCGGCCAGGCCCCCGCAGAAAACCCTGGAAATGGAGGCTCCAGGAAGGCTGGCGGCAGTGCGGGGGCAAGTTCACGGAGCGCGAGCCCTGGCGGCTTGTGACCAGAGCCTCAGGTCCCAGGCCAGGTGGACTGGGAACTGGCCGTGAGCTTGGTCTGGCCAGGCCCGGTGCTCCCAGTCTGCCCTCCACCACCTCCGCGTTCTCCCTAGTTCTGGTCCTTCCTGCTCATTGCAACCACCTGACGTTCATCTTGTCCTGATCAACACGGCCTGGCCGGACGGGGCTGCACGCGGACCCCACCCACCTCCGCCCGCAGCCAACTGTGACCTCTGGGATTCGGGGACTCCTGGTCCTGGCTCCACTCTGGCGTCAAGGCAGCCGCAGGAACCACGGGACGGATGCCTGAGGCCGTGGCCGGTACCAATTGAGGTTTTTGAATTGTTTTATTTAAGAGAGAGAGGGAGAGAGCAAGCGAGCGAGTGCCCATTTGCTGGTTCAGTCAGAGCTGGGCCAGGCCAGACCAGGAGCCGGGAACCCCGTCCAGGTCTCCCACGTGGGTGGCAGGGCTCCAGTGCCTCCCAGGGCGGCTTCAGGAGGGAGCTGGGATCAGGCGGGGACTTGTGCTCGGCTCTGACGTGGTGTGGGTGTCCCCGCTATTCGCCAAAGGAGCCCAGAACTGACTCTTACCACACCGCTGGCTCCAGCCAGTCTCTGCCCAGGCTGTCGGCCGCACGGCACCAGCTCAGGACAGTCAAGGGTCTCAGAGTTGCCGCATTGCCCGGAACACCTGACTTTAACTAGACTTTAAAGGCTGATGGGCGCTCACCCAGCGTCGGGGCGGGAGAGCATCGCCCACGGCAGCCAGGAGCCTGGACGGCGACACTGGCATTCGCGCTCTGTGTCACGGACTCCACACGGGTGTCCTGCACCATGTCAGACGCGGGCAGAGACCTCCTTGTGCTGTTCGGAAGCTAAGAAGCTTGTCCCATCAGTGCTGCCGTCGCCCCGTGAGGCCCCCGTCCCTGCCCATTACTGCAAAACCCCAAACTTCAGTGTTCGGGCCGGGTGAGCCACGGGTTTGCCCCCGGGTAGGGAAGCCACTGACCAGCGGTGAGGGCCAGCCCCGGGGTTCCCGACTGGGGAGGGGCGGGGCCTGGGACCCGCAGGTGCCCGAGGTCAGCCCGGCCTCAGGGCCCAGGGACAGTGTCCACAGCGCCAGCGTCCGGGGGCCCTGGTGTCGGTCCAGTGGCCGCTGGCCGCCGTACGTGACGTGTGTGGTGTTTTCCTCGGCTCGTCCCTTGGTCGATGGTTTGATTTTGCAGTTTTTTATTTATTTATTTATTTTTTTGATTTTGCAGTTTTAACGTGACGTTTCCAACATCTGGACAAGAAGCAACACGAAAGCCTGGACCTGGACCCTTGGAGTCGCTGCACGGCTGGCAGCCCCCCCGCTGAGGTCGCACTGCCCGCCCCCGGGCCCGGCCACCCGCTGGCCCCGACTTCCCCGGGAGCGGAGGGCCGCGCCTCTGGACACGGGGCGGCTCGCTGCCCGCTGGGGCCCGGGATGCAGTCCCTACGGGAGCCGCCAGGCCAGCAGGGAGCCGGAGGAGGCACACGGGGCCCCCAGTGCCCCCGTCACGCAGGCGCATCACAGACCCGGCGCACAACAGGGCACGTGGTACGCAGGCGCATCATGGACCCGGTGCACGCAGCGTGGAGGCGCATCACAGACCCCAATGCAAGGGCGCGCAGGCGCATCATAGACCTGGTGCGCGCACAGAGCACGTGGTACACAGGCGCATCACAGAACCCAGTGCGCCGGCGCATTGTGGACACTGGTGCGCAGGGCGCGTGGGCGCATCGTGGACCCGGTGCCCAGGAGCGGGGAGCCTGGCGGCGCCTGTCCTCGCAGAGGGCGACGCTCCGTCGATTGGCAGGAGTCCTGTGAGCAGTGCCCGGACAGCCTCCGCCTGTGTCAGCCGCACCCGGGGCGGCCGTCACGGGACTGCGGACGCCGAGAGCCCTGGGGCGGCTGAGAGGCGTGGCGGGGCCACGGGCAGCTCGCGGGAGGCCACAGACCCGCCTGCACGGGAGCCGGCCTCCCGCCCACGCCCCGCCCCGCCTCTGCCGCGAGGTGGTCATTGCACACATCCGCCGGGTGGACAGCGAGCCAAGCGGCCCGGCCGTCAGTGTGGCCTCCTCGGCCTCCGCGCGCCCGTGTGGCCTCGCCCACTCCTGGCAGCCCCAGCGCTGCAGGGCTCTGCCCGGCCGTGAGACGCAAGGCCACAGACGCCCCCACGGCTGTCCTCGAGCGAACCCGCCGGACCTCGTGTTAGAGCGCCCCAGGCCGCCCAGGACTCCGTGTGGACGGGGGAAGGGCCACGGGCCACAGCGGGAAGCACCACAGGTCCTGCTGCACGAGGAGCCGGAGGGTGGCCGGCGGCACTGACCACGGACCCCGCGGCGGCCCCCGCCCCTCAGCCTGGCGGGGCGCCCTGTGTGGCCTGCCTGTTGCATCCGACATTTCCGGGAAACCAGTGGGCAGCGCTGGCCCTGGGCCGGCCGGGGGCAGTCCTGGGGCTGTGACCCAGTGGGCAGCGCTGGCCCTGGGCCGGCCGGGGGCAGTCCTGGGGCTGTGACCCAGTGGGCAGCGCTGGCCCTGGGCCAGCCAGGGGCTGTGAGATGTCAGATTGAACAGTCGGGAAAATGTCTTCGGAGTCAGAAGGACTCCAGGGAGCTGCTCGCGGGCCCGCGTTTCCCCTTCATGGGACGCTGCCCGGGCACCGTGTCATCTCCTGGCGTTTAATGAACTTTCCAAACCACTCAGTAGTGACTCGAGGCCGTGACGAGCTCCGGCGTGAGCTGAGCCCAGCCTCCCTCCAGCGGGCTCCGGCATCTTGGTACTAAGACGGCTGATTTTCCTATCCAGGGACTTAGGTCTCCCGAGAGGGCGCGGGGGTCCCGGGCGTTCTGCCCGCTGGCTCTGGGCGCACTGGGGAGGGGGAGGCGCTGGGAGGCCCTGCTTCTAGAAGTGTCTGGGCCTGTGAGGGGAACACGCACCCCCAGGGGGTCCGGTCGGGCCCCACCCCTGCCACCCACAGGGGGGCCTTCAGACTGGCCCCCGACACTGCCCTCGGGACAGGAGTGCAGCCGGGGCAGTGTGTGTGGACGCCGCTCGGACAGCCAAGGTGGCCTTGCTCCAGGCCCTGTGACCCCTCTTTAATGCAGCGACTTTTTAATTATTAGTTAAGAGGCGGAGAGACAAGGAGGGCAGCCCTCTCCCCGACACGCCGTCCCAACCTGGGGCTGCTGCTGGTTGCTGGAACTCGGCCCAGAGCTTCCACCTGGGCGGCGGGGACCCAGCTGCTTGATCTGGGAGTGGCAGCCAGGACTTGAACCCAGGCCCTGCAGTACGGGACAAGGACATAACTGCGTCTTCACTGCCAGGCTAGACGCCCAGCGAGCTACAGTTATTCAGGGAATCTGGGATCTGGGGCACAGAGAAGATATTGCCTACGAGGCCCTGGCTCGGGCAGGGTTTCCTGAACTTGGCGCCGCTGACACTGGGGGTCCTGACCCCACCCACTGGGTGCCAGCAGCACTCACCCCCCTGGAGTTGTGCCAACCAAAGCTGTCCCAGCAGGGCCTGGTGAGAAATCCCACCCTCCCGAAGCACGGGCACACACCACCCCCCCGAGCGTTCACCAGATGTGTCGGCCAAGGGCTGGAGCACCGTGTGCAGGCTTGCACGGAAGGGCTGCTTAGCCTCGTCAGCGCCGTAGGTAGCGTGTCAGAAAGGGCTGCTCCCTCGCACACGCGGACTCCACGTGAGAAAGCAGCCGTGATGTCTGCCAAGACCCCCCGGGCCGGGCACTGACGCCAGTGGACTGTGGGGTGCGGTGTCGCTGGCGGCCGGTGGGAGAGCCGTGAGCTGAGTGAGAACAGAGATGAGAGCCACTGCCTCCCCCGCGTCCCCGCAGTGCGCAGTCCCCACCTGGGCCACGGCCCGGCGGCCAGTGGTGGACGGACATCTGCTGAGAGAGAGCATGGCGCGCTCAGTAAACACACGCAGCCCCACTCCCAGAGGGCCTGCGTCCTGTAGCTGATCCTCAGAGTATTGGAGGCTGGTCTTTGACTCAACACTCCACGGCTCTAAATAACCCGGAACAGAGAAAGCCTCAATGGTGGAAGATTTAATCTCAGGCTGTTTATCCCAGAGCATTTATAATTGTGAAAAATCGCGACACAACGCAAGGGCTGCGTTAAATACAGCACACGGAGTTCACACAACAGCACGATCGGCGCCACGTCTGGTGTGTGTTGTTTTCGGGAAACAGCTCCAGGAGAGAGTGTGAAATGGAAAAAGCAGACTGTGAAAACGTACAACGTGTGTGTGCGTGTGCACGCGTGTACGCGTCTCACATCCGTCAGTTGTCTGATAAATTTCAAGTCCAAGTTGCCGCACAATCTGCTTGCGTTAGAGATGCTAACAGCAGGACGAGGAACGGGTGAGGAAGTGGACAGGGACACGCCGGCCACGGTGGTGCAGCAGACGAGATGCCGGCTCTTGCCACAGGCAGGAAGACGGCAGCCGAAGGTCACAGCCCCTGTGGCCCCGTGGAGGGCGCGGCTGTGGACGGGCGGTGTCAGCACGTGTGGGAGGGAAGCGGCTCGTGGCTGGGGGAGCGGAGCTCCTGCGTCCCTGGGGATTCTGCGGGGTGTAATTAGGAGGCGAGGGGCACTCGCGTTCTTGGGCCCCGATTCCAGCGAGAGCCCCTCTCCGTGCGCCCCGGGGAACCCGGACTGGGCTCAGCACAGTGTGTCACAGGCCCGGGGCTCTGGCCTCACGATGGCCACCTGTGAGTCTGGAACGCATGTCGGTCTGCGCGTGCGTCTCTCAACGCAGTTTTGAACAAAAGCCAGGAAGTGCCCAGAGGTGGGGCGGATGCAAAGGCCCCTCCTCGCTGTGACTGAAGCGAAACTCTGAGCAGCAGACACGGTGTGGCAGGGCTGCACTGGGAGCCACGCGGGAAGAAAGCCTGGTTTTGGGTGGGGATTACCTGGGTCGGGGCCGGGGGCAGGGCAGGGAAGGGGGTCCACATCGAGGGGCGCCAGGGCCCACCTGTGCTCGCTGGGGCCGGGCAGTGGCTTCGTGGGCTGGCACCGACAGCGGATGTAGAGCGAGGCTTTGTCGGGCTGCTGTCGGGAATGTGCCACGAGTCCCGTGTTTCCATGAATCACGTCTGGGCTCCAGCCAGCGGGGAGAGGGGCGTGGCTCCACGTGTGTGTGTGTGTGTGTGTGTGTCTGCCTCTGCATGTTTCTCTGTGTACCTCTATGTGTGTACCTCTGTCTACGTGTGTCTCTGTGTGACTCATGTAGTGTGTATATACCTGTGTGCATGTGTGTCTGTGTCTGCCTCTATGTGTGTGTTTCTGTGTGTACCTCTACGTATAATGTGTGTACATCTGTGTGTGTGTCTGTGTACGTGTCTCTGTGCATGACTGTGAATATGTATATAGACCTGTGTGTGCATGTGTCTGTGTGTGTGTGACCCTCTCTATGTGTGTAGCCCCATGTGTATGTGTGGACCTCTGTGTGTCTCTGTGTACATGTGTGCACCTCCATGTACGTGTGTGCACCTCCATGTGGACCTCTGTGTGTCTCTGTGTACATGTGTGCACCTCCATGTACGTGTGCGCACCTCCATGTGGACCTCTGTGTGTCTCTGTGTACATGTGTGCACCTCCATGTACGTGTGTGCACCTCCATGTACATGTGTGCACCTCCATGTACATGTGTGCACCTCCATGTGGACCTCTGTGTACGTGTTTCACTGGACAGCACGGCCACTGTAGGGCTTGCACACAGAGGGACACAGTATTTTTTATTTTCCATCATCTTGAACTGTGAGGATTTATCTTCTAACTGTGAATAAATTTTATTTTTATAATTTCTTCTTTTACAAAATAGAAAACTATAAAAAGAATCCACTAAAATCTCTGTCCTCTGCTTCTGTTCTTTTTCTTTTTAAAGATTTATTTATCGGGGCTGGTGCCGTGGTGCAGGGGGTTAAAACCCCGGCTGGTGTTGCCGGCTTCCCATGTGGGCACCAGCTGCTCCACTTCCCACCAAGCTCCCTGCTAAGGCACCTGGGAGGGCAGCAGAGGGCGGCCTCAGTGCCTGGGCCCCTGCACCCGTGTGGGAGACCTGGAGGAGCTCCTGGCTCCTGGCTTTGGATTGGCGCAGCTCCAGCCACTGTGGCCATTTAGGGAGTGAACCAGTGGAGGGAAGACTGCTCTCTCTCTCTCTCTCTCCCTCTCTCTGGAGTTACAGAGAAAGAGAGAGAGAGAGAGAGAGAGACAGAGACAGAGACAGAGACACTAGTTCACTTCCCAAATGGCCACAATGGCCAGGGCAGGGCCAGGCTGAAGCCAGGAGCCTCTTCCAGGTCTCCCACGTGGATGCAGGGGCCCAGGCACTTGGATCACCGTCCACTGCTTTCCTAGGTGCGTTAGCAGGGACCTGGATCAGAAAGTGGAACAGCTGGGACAGGAACCTGTGCCCACGTGGGATGCTGGTGCTGCAGGCAGTGGTTTTATCTGCTACGCCACGACACCAGCCTCTGTCCTCTGAACAAAGCCAGCAGTGCTGACCTGAATCAGACACTGGGTCTCCACGGTGCCCCGGGGCAGTTCCCCCAAGGCAGCCCCTCCCCTGGGTGGCAACACAGCACCGCACGACAGAACTGGGAGACAGACTGCAACCCAAACCTTGGTTGGCGGTGGGGCAGACGGAGCTGATACTGCTGAAGAGAGAAGAGGTGATCTGGAAGGCAGGGGAGGAGAAATTTCACACGTAGGAGAGACGGGCAGGCTGGCAAGCCGGAAGACAACTGAAGGATGTCCAGAGGAGGCTGAGGCTTTCAGGATAAGCAACACGGCCCCAGGTCTGCTGCCCCAGACGGCCACCAGCACAGTGAGGCCCAGACCCTGCGTGGACATGTGGCTCTCCTCCACCCTGCCTGGCCTGGATAAGATGCCAACTCATTAGCAACCCCAGCCGGCTGCTGTGGTCCCTGCCTGATCCTAGCCCCATGCATTGCCGGGAGACACCGCCTCCAGTCTCACCATGTCCCCGGTGTCAGCCCCGTAGCCCTTCCGTCCATCACTGTCCCTGCTTTGTGTGGTCGGTTGAGTTGTGTCTCCCAAAGACACGTGCCCACACCCTGACCCTGGTAACCTGACACAGCGCCTTACATGCAAGAATGGTTGTTGACGCTGTAGTTACATTAAGGGTCCTGGACTTAGCCTGGATCCTAAATCCAACGCCGGACATCTGCCTAGGAAGAGAGAATGTCACAGAGGTGCACGGGAAGGTGGGGACAGCGCTGCCGCCGTGCAGCCACTGCTGAGGCACAGCTGGAGCCGCCTGGTGCTGGCAGGGCAGGCAGGCCCCTCCCTGGGCCCCTGCAGGGGGGACACGGCCCCTGCCCCCAGCGTCCCCACCACGGGGCTGTGGGAGGAGCAGTCTCCCTTGATTTCAAGCCCCGGGAAAGCAGCCTCGGCCGGCCTTCTGCTTCCAGGAGGGCTCACGGGCAGACGCCCACAGCACCTGCCCAGCGGTGCCCCCCCCCCCCGGACTTCCTTCTGCTCACCTGCCCCTGCTCTGGCCCGAGGACCTCTCAACTCCGGATACTCCTGATGGAGACTGACCCACGCCTACCCCGTCTTCCACACAGTGAATCAGAGCCCCGCCCCTCGGCCGCTCCTACGGGCACCGGGACTCTGTCCTCGTGGGCGTCTTTAAGCCTCTAATCAGGCCCTGTTCTGCCACACCCTTCCCGTTAGCTGCTTCTGCTCGGAGCAGCGATCTGAAACAGCCCGGGTGCTGCCTGGTCAACGTTCCTCCCGCTCCTCAGTTAGTGGAAACGTCAAGTTGGAAAAAGATGAAAACTCGCGACCCTTTGGGTGGGTGGGGTCTCCCGCAGGTCCACCCTATCCACCTATCCATCTACACACCCATCCCCCACCCACCCATCCATCCATTCCCCCATCTCTCCACCCATCTATCATTTATCCACCCACCCTCCCATCAATCCCCCACCTACTCACCCATCCATCCATCCTCCACCCATCCCCCACCCACCCCATCCATCCATCCTCCACCCATCCCCCACCCATCCTCCCACCCATCCCCCAGCATCAGCTCCATGAGGGCTGGGGTCACGGCGCTCTGGTCACTGCTCTAACTCCAGAGTCTAGCCATCCATCGGTATTGCCGCTCCAGTTCTGCAGCCACAGGCCCGGGGGGCCGGTGCGCTCCTGCTCTGAGCGCCGAGACACCTGGAGAGGACCAGGGGGCAGCAGGCTCTCTCGTCTCATTTCTCCTCTTCTACAAGGAAACATCTTCTTGCTAAGTGGCTGTTTTTGTTTGTGTTAAGCTGCCGGGTTGGGTGCGATGCACTAATTTATTCACTGAAACGCAGCCCAAAATAATCGTCCACAGTTTTCTGCGTTTCCTGCCTCCCAAACGGTGATGTCATCCGTAAAATAGGCAAGGGCCATGCCCAGCGCCGGCCACGAAGCCCGGGGCCCCTGCAAGGCAGGACCCGGGCTGCTCCCTGGAAGACGAAGGAGTGGGAGCCCAGGTCCCAGACCTGGCTCAGCAGCTGCCAAGGCAGGGCGAGCTGGGCTCCGTCCTCCCCCCCCAACGCTCCATCTGCGCCCACCTGCCCCTCCCCGGCAGGCACCGCCCTGGGCTCCACCTGCTGCGTCACACGGGAGTTATCAAACACTGGGTGACGTAGGCTGGCACCTAGGGTTCTTGCGACACCACGAGCTTGCCCACACCCTTCCAGCTTCACGCGGGGCTTTCTGAAGCAGGAGCAGAAGTGGACACGACGCCTGCTCGATGTGCAGAGCCTCAGGCCCTGCGTTCGCCAAAGCTGTGCCAAGCCCCACACCCTCCTCCCAGCGCTGCTAAAATCCTCCAGGTCGTGATAAGCACGCGGCTGCTGTACTGAGCCGTTTAACAGTTCATCTGGTCTTTAAAATGCAGACCATGTGACAGGGGGTCTGGCGTTGTGAACAACAGCTTTGCATTAGAGTGCCCGCGTCCTCGAACGACACTGTCTTCCTGTCACTGCCACTTGCCGCAGCATCCAGGACGATCCAGGGGGCCGTGCCCTGGGGGACAATGCAGAGTTTGCAGGCAGACTGGCAAGGGTTGGTGGGCGGTGCCCGGGGAGGGGTGCCGCTGACCGGGGCCTGCGTGTTTCTACACCCGTCCACAGGTCGAGGAGGCTGTCACACACCCGTCCACAGGTCGAGGAGGCTGTCATGGTCCATCAGGACGGGCGGGACCCAGGAGTGGTCTGCTCAGGGTGCCCCCACGGCACTGGTCTGGCTGTGGACTGTGGACAGCGGGATGGGTGTTTCCTAACAGTTCCGTGTGGCACAACCCTAACACGGGGCGGGTAATCGCTCACTACGATGAAGCCCTACCTCGACGGGACTCGCAGCATCAGCCAGCGCC
>CM027394.1:110073643-110085133 GCA_015711505.1 Sylvilagus bachmani | reverse complement strand
CCGCACCCTCTGGCCGTCTCTGAACGCGGCGTCCTCGCCCCGAGCCACGCGGGATGTGGGCTTCGTGTCTTCCCTGGGTGGGGGAGGGCAGGGACAGCCTCCTGGCCACTTTGCTCCTTACAAAGATCCGCATCCGTGCCCTCCTGCCCCACGGTCGCAGTCCTGCCGCACCGCGCAGTGGACACCCGAGCCCGTGGCCGCCCCGCCGCCGCTGTGGGGCAGGGTTCAGGTTCTCAGCACAGACTCGCACAGCGGGTTAAGTCCAGGAGCTCCAGAGCCTGGCGCTGCCTTTTCTGCCCACTTTCCGTGGCTGCTGTCAATCAAAGCTCCCCACCGTGCCGCTGCCCCATCAGCGGCCGAGAGAGCAGAGGGTCCCCCGGACCCTGGCGGGGCCCAGCACCCACTCCCCAAGTGCCGGCCTGGTCCCGAGCACATGTGCAGGCCCTTCATAGATCTCTTTAAAGATTTATTTATTTGAAAGTCAAACTTACAGAGAGAGAGAGAGAGAGAGAGAGAGGGAGAGAGGGAGAGAGGGAGAGAGGGAGAGAGGGAGAGAGGGAGAGAGGGAGAGAACGATTGATTTTCCATCTGCTAGTTCACCCCCCAGTTGGCCACAACAGCAAAGCCAGGAGCCGGGAGCTTCCCCCAGGTCTCCCACGCGGGTGCAGGGGCCTAAGCACTTGGCCCGTCCTCTGCTGCTCTCCCAGGCGCATTAGCAGGGAGCTGGTCGGAAGCGGAGCAGCCAGGACTCTAACTGGTGCCCACGTGGGATGCTGGCATCACCGGCGGTGGTTTTCCCGGCGCCGGCCCCTCAGAGCAGATCTCGAGCTACACGCCGTCTCCACGCCCAGCCTCCACCACTGAAAGGGAAGGCACCCACGGCGCGTCAGGCTGGCCGCGCTCAGAGCTGCGTTCCTGTGACCGCGTGGGTTTTCACAACCACAGCCCCGACACGCTCATGCACCCCCTGCTCACACAGAAACCAGAGAGGGCAGCTGCGTCCCGCAGGAAACTGGGGCCCCGGGGGACGAGCTCCGGGCACTGCCCTGATGTGACCCCCGGCGGCAAGGCTGCCTGGCACCCTGCGGTCACCATCGGGGAGACTCTGGTGTGAAGGGACCGCTTGGTGCCACCGTCAGTTTCCTGCGAATCTGCACGGATCTGAGAGATAAGAAAAGGACGCCGAGTCCCCCTGCATCTGCCCGGGTCTGGGGGCCGGGGGTCCCCACAGACCCACGTGTCCCAGGCTCAGCTCCCAGGGTGGTGCTCGGGGGAGGCGTGAGCCTCCAGCAGGTGGGGCCTGGAGGGGGCCTCAGGTCACCAGGGGCTGCCCTCGGAAGGTCACTCTCGGAGGGGTTGGGACAAAAGTCCGAGTCTGGCCCTGCCGGGTCTCTGCTACCGGGCTCACAGCATGACCCTTCCTCCCACGCACTCCGCCGTCCATGGCCAGGCCTCCGTGGACCCTGCCTCCACCGTGTGGATGCTCACCCGCCAAGACCGTGAGCTCAACCGACCTCTCCCCTCTCCACATGGAGCTCGATGCAGTAACGGAAGTCATGTGATGCACGTTCCTCTGCCCAGAGGTGGACGTGGCGAGAGGAGCGATGGCCCAGCGAGATCCAGAGGCCAAACGCAGGGCTGCGCGCGTCACCTCACTTGGAAAGGCGTAAGAACTCCCAGACGAGGATGGCATCTGGCTTTCTAGGTGGGCCCTAGATCCAGTGACACTGTCCTTAGAGGAGGCTCACCGAGCACAGGGGCAGCCACAGACAGGAACGGAGGGGGTGACAGGTGACAAGCCAGGGGCGCCTGCAAGGGCTGGGAGGCAGCCAGGCCCTGCCCACGCCCGGCCGTGAAGCTCTCACGGCAGCCACGGTGCCTCCAAGGCCCCATCAACCGCCTCGTCCCGACGGCACCTTAAACAGCCCGTCCTGAGCCACCTGCTCAGACCCAGGAAAACATGGCAGCCTGCGTAAGTGCATCAGGAGAGCCGCTCACAGCACCCTCATAACCCGGGAACCGTGAGGGGTGTGGGCAGCTCTCCACGCACCCCGGGACTCTGCTGCCTGCCTCCCAGCTCAGCCTCACGCCCACGGCCTCAGCCGGCAGCCACAGGCCCACGGCCTCATCTACAGCCACATGTCCAGGGCGTCATCTACAGCCACAGGCCCACAGCTGCCCCAAGAAGTCACGGCAGAAAGCAGATGGAAGTGCCCATGCAGGGTCACTTTCAACCCCAGGTCCTGGCACGTGCGCAGTCAGAGACCCTACCTGTGAGAGGGGCCACGGTGAGCCTGAGGCTGATGGCCCGTTCGAGCTCCCCCGACAGGGTTCGAGCCGCTGAGGGACAGAGCTAAAGTGACTGGCTGACCTCGGCCTGCCCAGGTCTTGTTTCTGTCACAAGGAGATGGACGACTACCCACCGCCGTCCACGCCACTCGAGGCCATGCCGGCTGCTGTGTGGTTTTGCACTGAGAGAGAAGATGCTGGAGGGTGGACACCAGGAGGTGAGGCCAGGCCAGAACCCCCGGCCACGTGCCTCCACTGCCGACCGGCACTCAGATGGGGCAGGGCCTTGGGACCTGCAGGGCCTCCCACTTCCCCGGGGCAGCTGGCAGAGGGCCGCGCCAGGACCCAGCCATCCCTGAGCACAGCTGCTCCGTTCTGCCTCCGCGCACGCCGATCTCTGCTGCACTTCAAGCTACAGAGTCTCCAATAACCGCAGATCCCTGCTTGCAAAATATGTCGCTCGGCTGTCCCTTCCGAATCCCCCGTTACCTTGGTAACACTGACTTGCAGGACAGCAGTCCCTGTCCCGTACTGCAGGCTCACACTTTGATCCTGCGGCTGCTGTGAGCTGGCTTCGCCAGTGCTCGCCGGCCGGGGTGAAAGGGACGGCCCCGAAGACGTGTCGAGCAGGCTGCCCACTCAGGACACGTTGCCACGTCACGGCGCAGCAAGCCTTCAGGCCAGGGCCCCGCCACGGGAAGTGACGGTGGGCGGCGGTGTAGGCGGTGCCCCGTGCACTCTCCTGAGAGGTGCCGAGTGGTCCTGCCTGTCCTGGGGCCCGTGGCTCACCTGTGAGACAGAGACACGAGCATCCTCCTCCCGGGGTTTGCCCGAGGTCTGTGCTGGGGTGCACTGGGCTGGTCACCCGGAAGCCTCCACAGGAAGTTGCACCCCCAGCGTGCCTGCGAATGGGCTTCCTGTCTATGGCCACGCCTACCCCGCCATTCACCTGAACTCTGCCCAGGCTAGGAGCTGTCCCACGTGACAGCGTCCCGACGCTCTGCCTGCGTGCAGCCTCCTGCACCTGTCTCCACCCGTGCTCCAGGATGGCTCTGTCTGACTTCTGAGCTGTAGTCACGGATGGTGTGGCCACCGACACAGACACAACCACACAAGCACCACCGTCACCAACACAGCCACAACCACACCACCAGCCACAGAAACCACACACCATCACCACCATCACCATCACCGTCACTCAACCACACCGCCATCTCCAACATATTCACCAACTCTGCCACGTTATCACCTTCGTAACCAGCACACACCCACCACCAACCAGCACCACCACTCACAACACGACCGCCGTCGCCTTCCCACGACCACCACAGCACCGCCATCCCTGCCGCCCCACCCAGCACTCCTCAGCGCGCAGTAGCTGGCACCAGGCCCTGCTCTGCTGTGTGGTAGGTGCTGTTAACACCCCACTGCACAGCTGAGAAAACAGAGTCCCAGAAAATGCCAATCACCGGCCCAGGAGGAGGCAGGACCCGGCTGAGGGACCGCCCCTGCCTGGGCGGTGCTACCCAGCAGCCACTGGGCTCGCACAGGAATGAGGCCCCCGGCAGCCACATCCGCCAAATGTTTAGAAAAGGAGCCAGGAATCGGGATTTTTGTGAAAACTATGATTAAGTGATGACATCTAAATGAAAAAAACCTGAAGTCTTACATAAGGGAAATTAAAACTCTGAAGCCGGATACGAGACAAATAAAAACCCAGGCGCGGCTCGGGCCTGAGCGCAGCTGGTCTGTGGCCACCCCTGCGTGCGCGGCTCCTGCCCTCCGGGCCTCTCTGCAGGCTGCGCGTGCACCCTGGCCTCAGCCCCGGACGCGGGGCGGCTGCTTCCACCTGCTGGGGTTCCCCACGGCCGCCTCTGGCCACCCTCCTACGTGGGAACAAACTCGAGGGCAAGGGACAGCTGCTCCCACCTGGCCGGGCAAGGTTCCCTGGAAAGTGGCATCAAGGTGGCCACGTGTCTGCAGCCGAGGCCACAGGGGTCCTGCAGGCGTGGGGCAGTCCCTGGCGTCACGGGAACTGCGATTTCTCATTGAGACAAATCTGCAATGCCCAGTGCCTGAGAAGCCACCACAGTGCATTTGCACAGAGCTACGGGAACCCCAGCCGCAGCCCACAGAGCTCAGCGGCTCAGCGAGACACAGGGCAAAGCGAGTGCGATGAAATACACGCGCGGTGTTTCCTTCTGTTCTGCGTCCCAGCCAGGGTAGCCGGGTGCCTGGTCCCGACGCAGTCCCGTTTCCACGGCTGACAGCCAGGCCACATCACCCTCCAGTGGTTTTGCCACAGACGGTCAAGCCACACACAAGGGACGGGCCACGAGGAAGATGTGGTGCTTGGCTCCGCAGGGACCACAGGCAGCCGGGAAGGTCACACGCCCAGTGAACACGGGTCATCCCGGAGCCCAGCAGGGAGGCCTGGACTGTGGAGGTGGGAGAGGGGCTCTGGACCCAGGCACAGGGCGCAGCCCTGAGTCACGTGGAGGCGCGTGAGGGATTCTTCAGCCAGGAGCGGGCCCTTTGTCTGCAAACACGAACCGTCTGTGCGTCAGCAGTTCAAGTCACTTCTGAGTCACGCCCATGAGACCGGGCTGGGACGTGTCAGCCCGCATGACAGCAGCAGCGCGTGCCTGGCCGAGGGCGAGTCCACATCACCCAGGACGAGATGTCAGAGTCCCATCTGGGTCCAAGATGTGCAGGCCACACCCCGCGCGCTGTCAGCGTCCACGTGGCTCTGCTCAGGGCTGCTCAGGGTTCAGCCAGACTCCCGACACAGGCCCGGAGCCCTGAGCCGGGGCCCAGGGGCAAAGCTGGTGACACTCGGACCACTGCTGCCACCGAGGCCCGGCTGGGGCTGTTCAGGGCAGAAGGAGCCAGGAGGCTGCAAAGCCACAGAAAAGACCAGAGGTGCCGCAGGGCCCGAGCTCCACGGCTTCTCCGGCCGCACTGAGAGCCGGCGGCCTCGGCATCCGTCCTCAGCGCCTCCGCTTCTTAGGAGGGGGAGGGGAGCATTCACGGCTGCACCAGGAAGTCTCCAGTTCTCCATGCAGCCCCTGCCCCCCGGCCTCCCCAGGAGATGCTCCAAGGTGACAAATGGCCCGGGAACCTCCCAACCCAGAGCAGAAGCCAGCCGGGCTGGGGGCTGCCCACTGCTCCCCATCCCCCCATCTCCTGTGCCCTCCCTGAGGCTACCAGCGCCGTGCAGCCCAAGCCGAACCAATCCCGGCCGCTCTGGTGCCCTCTCCCGGGCCTGGAGCACCGGCTGCAATCAGATTACACGCTCCAGCGCCCAGCCCCACTCGCTCCGCACAGAACGAGTCCATTCATTAACACCGAGGCCAATTAAAAAGTCGGCACGCTCCCAGACAAGAGAGTCCCCGGCCGCGCGTTCCCACCCCGTCCCAGGAAGCTTCGCTAGGCGACCGCAGCTCAGCGCGGAGAAAGACAGACAGCACCGCCAGTGAGGACAAAAGGCCCGTTCACCCGCTCCTTGGAACGCTGAGTGCGGCGCCGGCCCCACACGCCTGCCCCGCGCCAAATTTTTCTGTCCATCCTGTGTGCACTCATGAAAGAGCAGCAGAGCCAAGTGACAGGACACAGCCGGCTCCTGCGGCGCCCGTGACGGCGGCACCGTGCAGACACGCATCGGGCTCCTGACACGCGTGGCCTGTTCCTTGTGGCAGAGGTTCCTCTGTCCCTAACAGGGCCACGGCCAGCCCCGGCGGGCAGCAAGTCTCCCCATCCTTGCGTCGGCCTGCGGGCTCTGCCCTTCCACCAGGAGATCTGGACTTGGTGGACACAGGCCTGCTGTGGGGTCAGCTGTGGCGGGGAGGCGCCAGGTCCCCTGGTCCCAACCCCGTGGGCTTCACACGCTTCTCTCAGCTCCCCGATTCCCGAGTGCTGGGCTCAGCCACACCTTCACAGCCTGACCAGCTCCCCCAGGCCTCCACTGCCCGCAGTCAGCTGCGTCTCCCAGCAGGCGGGAGCCGTGGCTGTCCTGGCTCCCCCACCCCAGTCTCTGATGGACAGCAAATGACATGGCCAACTTGCTGGGCGGCCCTGTGGCCCTTCCATGCCTATAAACCTTCCCACAGGGCCCCTGCCCCCAACACTTAGAGTAAGATCCAGGTCCTGGGGCCAGTGCTGTGGCGCAGCAGGTTAACGCCCTGGCCTGAAGCACCGGCATCCCATGTGGGCACCGGTTCTAGTCCCGGCTTCTCTTCTTCCAATCCAGTTCTCTGCTTTGGCCTGGGAAAGCAGTAGAAGATGGCCCAAGTCCTTGGACCCCTGCACCCACATGGGAGACCCGGAAGAAGCTCCTGGCTCCCAGCTTCAGATCGGCACAACTCCAGCCACTACGGCCATCTGGGGAGTGAACCAGTGGATGGAAGACCTCTCTGTCCCCCTCACCCCGCCTTCTCTCTCCGTCTGTCTGTAACTCGACCTCGCAAATAAATAAACAAAATCTTAACGAATTCCTGTCTCGCTTACTCATCTGGAGCTTGGATCCTGGGGTGGGGGTGGGGCAGGCACTTACAAACGAGCCCCCGCCCCCAAATTCTGACCTGATGCTCTCAGAAGCCACAGCCCGGCCAGTGGAGCCACCGGCGTCCCTGCGGGGTGCGGGACTCCCCCACTGCAGCTGTGGACACCCAGGCCTCTCCCCACTGCCGGCATGCTTGGCACCTCCGTCACCCACAGGCCTGGCCCTGGCAGGACCCAGACCCCGCCTCCCCCCACAGCAGCCACCGAGTCCGTCCCCAGGATGCAGCCCCCCCCCCCGCAGCTCCCACCCACCCAGGAGGTGCTCCCTCTGCAACCCCCAGTTCCCCGTTGTTAACGTGATCTTCTGTGTTAGAGAAAGATCACACAGTGAGCTCAACAGAAGGGAATTCACGACACAAATTCAGAGCCACCTGGGAACTTGCTGTATTTCATACAGAATCCTTGAACTCGCTGCATCCTCCACACCTACAGCTGCACCAGGGAGCAGACACCAGCATCTCTCACGGGCGCCAGTTTAAGTCCTGGCTGCTCCTCTTCCGATCCAGCTCCCTGCTGTGGCCTGGGAAAGCAGTAGAAGGTGGCCCAAGTCCTTGGACCCCTGTACCCGCATGGGAGACCCGGAGGAAGCTCCTGGCTTCGACCCGGCCCAGCCCTGGCCACAGTGGCCATCTGGGGAGTGACCCAGCAGGTGGAAGATCTTTATGTCCCTCTCCCTCCCTCTCTGTGACTCTGACTCTCAAATAAATAAGCGAATCCTTTTATAAAGATGATAGCTCACTAGCACTGCTTCAAAGTTACCCAGTTAATTAGCACCTTTATTTAACATCAGCTGATTGAGAATAATTACAGTGGCTCCTTCACAGCCGTGATTTTCTACACTGAAAAACCCACAGAATCTGCAGTTTATTAGAAACAGTTGAGTGCTAGATAGAGGATAGATTTACAACAGCCACTGCGTTTCCAGGCTCACACGGGCAGAACAAGTGAGAGATTGTGATCCCAGGGCGGCGCCTCCCTCTGGGCAGCTCTGAGACGCGCAGGGGCTGCTGGGAGACGACTACGCATCTGCCCCGCGAAGAAAGACCACGGTGAACAGCGCGGTCCTCTCCTCGCGGGCTGAGGCTCAGGGAGTCTAAGAATTTCAGATCTGTTTGTACAGACGGCGATTCCAAATCCCCACGGAAGACTGACGGACGCAGAGCAGGGGGTGCTGTCTTGACGAAGGAGGGGGGCTGGGGGACACAGGTCCAGCCCCACCAGGGCTTGGCATGAGGTGGTGTGTCACACAGGGCGGTACAGGTGCAGGCGGCCTGGACACCCAGAAACACGTGCCCACACGTATGACACAGTCACCTACGGACAGATGGCAGTGACATGTGCCCACATGTATGACACAGTCACCTATGAACAGATGGCAGTGACATGTGCCCACATGTATGACACAGTCACCTATGAACAGATGGCGGTGACACGTGCCCACACGTATGATGCAGTCACCTATGAACAGATGGTGGTGACACGTGCCCACACGTATGACGCAGTCACCTACGGACAGATGGCAGTGACACGTGCCCACACGTATGACGCAGTCACCTATGAACAGATGGTGGTGACACGTGCCCACACGTATGACGCAGTCACCTACGGACAGATGGCGGTGACAGTTGCGGGATGGGACAGTTACCCAGTCCACGCTGGAACAATCAGCTGCCCACACGGAGCACCCAGGACTGGCGCTCGGTCTCCCAGTCCTACATCAGCCCCAGGAGGACGAAGGCCTCGATGTGGCCGCAGAACGTGAGGCTCGAGAACTTGAGGAGCCACGTGGCGGAGCCATCACAGGATCTGGGCTGAGGACAGATTTCTCACGCGACACAGAATGCCTGAGGCACAGAAAACGACCGGGACCTCCCATCACCTGGCGGAGGGCTCCTGTCCACCAGAAGGCACCACAAAGAAACTTGAAGGTGCCAGCGGCGGCGAGATCCCCGCCATGTGTTCCAATCCAGGGAAGATGGGGATCTGGACCACATTAGGAGATCTGCGGATCAGTCATCAAACGACAGAGAAAGGAGACGCCGACAGCGCTGCGGCCCCTCTCGGCTCTGCCATCCGCGGGGGGAGCCCCTCCCTCGCCGGGCTCAAGGGTGCAGACTGGGGGGCCCCCTCTCTTGCCGGGCGGACGGAACGCTCCCCCACTCGCCCCGGAGGAAGGCACCAAGCAGAGCCCGCCGAGGCCTGGCTGCGGTCTGCACACTCATTCACTGCTTTGTGGATGGAACAAGGACCCTGGCCCAGACCCCGGTGCCCTTGGGACCTGCCACGCTGGGCGGGAGAGAAGGACCTGGCCCAGCCCTTGGCTGTCTGCGTGCCAGGTGCTGGGAGCTCCACACCGAGGTGCCCAGGCTTCCTGCTCGGGGCTCGCTCAGGTACAGAACTTGGGGTGTGAACGAGGGGTGAGTGGTCCTCACCCCCCACCCCCGCCTGAGTGTGAGAGGAGACAGAGAGGGGACTCGGCTCCCCCCGTGGGGGCCCAGGAAAGCGCCTGGGGCTGTGCAGCCAGGGCCAGCAAGCAGAACACCTGCGGGCTCTGCCCCGAGGAGCCCTGGGCGACCCCGCTGGCCCTCAGGGCTCCCGGCTTCCTGACCAGGCCACCTGCCCGCTGCCATGGCCACTCTTGCCACAGGCCCTGGGTTCTAACCTGGGCACCACACAGACCAGGGCTGATGGAGCCTGGAACAAAGCCCTCCCCACACCCCTCCTGGAGGGATCCATGGAGTGAGTGGCGGGCGCCCCTGCCGCGGGGAGAGGGATCCATGGAGTAAGTGGCGGGCGCCCCTGCCGCGGGGAGAGGGATCCATGGAGTGGCGGGCGCCCCTGCCGCGGGGAGGGCCGTCTGTGGTTCCCAGAGGCTTCCACCCCGGCTCCTGTGCTGAGCCAGTGCCCCCACAAGAATGCCCGCGGTCTAAGCCGCCAGCCCCAGCCTCTGCCAACAGACGCCAGGGGTTCTCGACGTGAGCCTGCCTGGCAGCACCGGGAAGCACCGCTTGTTTGAGAGGCCCGGCTGCAGGATTTGCTAACGAACAGAGCCCCAGCGGCCTCATTTAGACATCAAAGGAACTGGGAGGGAGGTGGTGGGAAACACTCGGCTTATTCAGCGGCTTTTCTGCAAATATTCCAGGGACGGCCGCTCTGCCCGGGGACACGGCACACAAACGGCCAGGTGTGGACCCGGCCTCCCCGTGGAGCTGGGTCAGCAGGAACCGCTGTGGGAGGACAGGTCCCAGCTGATGCCCCCGAGAGCGGGCACCGGCCTTCTCCCTCCTGGAGATCGGGGCACCGGGACAGACCCCACGGAGCCCACGAGACAGCTCCCCACGCGTCGGCCAAGCCGGTGCCCTGCCGGGGAGGCTCTGTGGCATCCTCAGGGGAGCACCTGCGTCCAGGCAGAAGCCAGGGGAGCAGCTCAGTGGCTGGGACCAGGGCTGCCGCAAGCACTCAGAACCCCAGCCTTTCCCTCCAAGACGCACTACCATGTGGTCCCTCCAGGGGGCGCCGTGGGGGCTGCAGGGACAGGACGGGAGGCAATGCAGGGCTAGTCCTGCCCTTGGGGACCACAGCCGCCCGGCCAGAGACGGCTGCCTGGTTTCAGGCCTGGTGGGGACTTGGGCCGGCCTCACGGGGCCTGTGTGCTGCATCCAGAACACCAGGACCAGCTGCGGCTATCCGAAACAGGAGAGTTCACACCTCGCCCCCGACTTCCGGTTTCTTCTGAGAGGTGGAGAGGCGGCCACACTCGGCCCACGTTCTGTGCTGCTGTGGCCACCGTCTGCCCCCCGTGGTCATGAGCTGCCCAGGGGCACTGGCTGGTCCCGGCAGGAATGGGAGTGGGGCTGTGAGGAACGGATACGAGACAGAAGGAGCTGCCCACCGCTGGGGCCTCACGGACGGAAGGGGCAGCTTCCCGGGGCCAGGGAGGCCGAGAGGGTCCTGGCACCCACGTCAGAGATGGCCAGGGGAGACCCGCGGGCCGGCGAGAGGCCTGAACAAGGGGGAGGCAGAGAGCCACGGCCAACGAGGCAGAGACGACGCGAGGGGGAGGGTCTCAAGGTGCCCCGGCAAAGAGCCCCCGAGGCAGTGTCCCCACAGTGCAGCTTGGGCCACCCAGCCCGGCCAGCCCTTTGTGGAGGCGGGGGTCTATGCAGACGAGGGCACCAGCGTCCCCCTGGGGGGAGGCAGCTCACCCGCTCACTGACCCCCACCCTGAGACACCCGAGCGCCCGCCCAGCAGTGGCTCCGTCCTTTCCACAGCAGGTGCAGGAGCCCTCCCTGCCCCAGCCCTCCCGGCCCCAGCCCTCCTCCCCCAGCCCTCCTGCCCCCAACCCTCCTGCCCCAGCCCTCCCGGCCCCCAGCCCTCCTCCCCCAGCCCTCCTCCCCCCAACCCTCCTGCCCCAGCCCTCTTCCCCCAGCCCTCCCTGCCCCAGCCCTCCCGCCCCAGTCCTCTTCCCCCAGCCCTCCTCCCCCAGTCCTCTTCCCCCAGCCCTCCCGGCCCCAGCCCTCCTCCCCCAGCCCTCCTCCCCCAGTCCTCTTCCCCCAGCCCTCCTCCCCAGCCCTCCTCCCCCAGCCCTCCTCCCCCAGTCCTCTTCCCCCAGCCCTCCTCCCCCAGCCCTCCTGGCCCCA
>CM027394.1:110033529-110073143 GCA_015711505.1 Sylvilagus bachmani | reverse complement strand
TCCCCCAGTCCTCTTCCCCCAGCCCTCCTCCCCCAGTCCTCCTGCCCCCAGTCACCAGCCGGGCTCAGCCCCGAGCTTCATTCTGTTTTTCAGATCCGCCCAATGAGCTCCAACCTGCGACTTTAAATCAGTGTCCCAAACTGGCTGATTTTCAGCTGCTTTGTCATAATTTTTTTTTAAAGGAATATTTTCCAATACTTGAAAAATTCCTTTTCATGCTTCACTAATGCGAAAACAGCTGAGCCAATTTAGCGCCAACTTTCTCCATAGCTTGTTACAATCCTAATTAAAATATTCACATCGCGCGAAGCTTTGGGGAGCAGAGCATTGCGCTGTCAGTCAAATTCTGGCCGGATATTTGCAACCAGCTAAACAGCACAGTCACTGCACAGCTTCCACTCGGCTGGCCCTGGAAGAACACGCAGTCGGACAATTAACCACGAGGGGATGAGGCGAGGAGGAGACAGCGTCTCCCTGCCCGGCTTCACCCGTCAGCAACGGGGCGCCTGCCCGCACCGGGGCAGGGTGTACGCCAAGGGGTCGTCGGGAGTGGCTGCTCATGCCACCGGGAGACAGGCAGCTCCGGGTCCGCTGGGGCTCCACGGGTGAGGGGCCGCCCTGCACTACGACACCGCCTCAGCTGCCCGGCGGCAGGGCGATCACCGTCCCCCAAGGCACCAAGCCTTCACGACCCCTGGTGCACAGCGGCCCCTTTAGTGCTGTGACCCCACTTACCCATCTGCCTCCGTGGGCAGATTTCTGGAAGTGAAAAACAGTGAGAAGAAAAGACCAAACCTGCCCGGAAAGAACCTGTCACCAGAAGTGGTGGCTCTGGACAGAGGGTGCCACTCATAGCCTTCTGGCGTCCAGCGAGCTTCCTGCTCCACACCCAGGCCGTGAGGACACGAGGTGGCTTCTCAGGCATCGGGAGCCTGGCACATGTGTGCACACGATGTCCCAGACAGGTGCATGCAGAGGGCGCATCGGTACACAGATCGCACACACGTGTGCACACACACATGCACATGTAACACAGCAGTCCAGGAGCCACGTGCCAGCCATCAGCTCCCGTGTCTCCGGGTGAGTCTGAAGTAGTGCTGGTTTGCTCTTCTACCCAGAAGGCACAATGCTGGGCTGGGAGCCCCCGGCAAGGACCCGCGGGACAATGGGGAGGGTCTGGGGGTCGGTGTACATGGCCTTCTGCATCTCGTGTCTGTCCGAGGTCCACAACTGTCCAGGAGAGATGGAACTCCCTGCACCCCAGCCCCTCTGTCCACAGTCAAGTCACCTGCTAAGCCCGAGGTGCACATGGCCCCATGACGCCCACACTCCCCCGGCCTGTGGACGAGCCTGGTCACGCTGGCCTGGGCGTCAGTGCCCACGGTCACCTCCTGGTCCACTCCGTGTTTCCCGTGTGGAAATGGCTGGAGGAGGGGTCTGTGCCCAGGGGACTGAAACAGCTCGTCCTCTGCACGTGGTGGACGCGGCCACACCGGGGCAGCTGCATTCCCACCGCGGCCCCTCTGAGGCGCTGGGTGTGGCCCCAGACCCCCAAGACAGCAAGCAGCACATTGGCTGTGTCTTCAGGAGCAAATGGGTGTGACACGCTGGTGCAGGCACCCAATGTGGCCCTGACGCCTCCTTCAAGGGCGCCCATGGGTGCAGGCTGGGCCCTGCTGGTCCCCCAAGCTGTTGTCCTCAGGGACCCTGGGCCCGGCCCGGCCGTGACCCTCAGGGAGCGTCTCCTTGGCTCCTATGCAGCCCCAGTGACTACGTGGGCCGGGACCACGTGACCAAGCCTGGGGCGGGAGGTCTCTGGTGGGCCTGGTCCGGGCAGCGGGGCTGCAAGGGAGGTGTGTGGGCCGTGGGTGTGGGCGCAGGTGGCGGCAGGGAGGGGCGGAGTCTCCACTCCCTCTCTCCTGGCTTCTGTTTCATCTGTGGATAGTGGAAGCGGGCATGCGGGGAGAAGGGGGAGTGGGGAGCAGGGATGGGGGGATACGGGGAGCGGGGGAGTGGGGAGCAGGGACATGAGGGGATGCGGGGAGCAGGGGGAGTGGGGAGCAGGGATGCGGGGACGCGGGGACATGGAAGACCTGTGGACTCTCACAGGGGCTGAGTGGGATGGGCTCTCATGGGTCCAGTGCCCCGGATTCTGGGCTCACAGGGGAGAAGTCTGTGAGGAGTGGTGGGCCTGGGCACCCCGAGGACTGTGCGGAGAGGTCGGGGCCCCCTGGGGGCAGAGCCCCTGTTCTCCCACAGCCGGGGGCCTGATGGCATTCGGGCCTCTGTCGGGGGTGTGGGGTCCTGGGCCTCCGAGGGTGACAAGCAGCTTCCACCGCCCCTCCAGGGCCGAGGACCAAGGACATCCCAGAGCCTGCCCGATTCCCCCAAGCGGCACGGCCACGGCCCCTCCAGAACGCGCGTGGTGGCCGGACAGTGCCCGCCCTGCCCCTGGGAACAGGAACAGGGCCTCAGCGCTGCGGCCGGAGACCAGCGCTTTCAATACAAGCAGGGCTGTGGGACGAAAGCCGTCATTCCCTATTATGCACAGAGATAAATTTCATTAACGCAGTCAAGCTAAAAAGCAATTTCCATCTTCAGACGCGTCTGCCGCGGCACATCCCAGCCTGACGGGGCGCGCCCGCCTTCCGGAAGGTGAACTGGGACGAATCGTAAATATTACCCTTTCATCGACTTCTTGAGGCAAAGCAAAAACAGAGCAGGGGAGGAGGGGGAGGGAGGAAGGGCAGGAGCGGGCAGCAGATCCCGGGACACACAGCGCGCGACAGGAAGGATGATTAATTTGAGCGGCGTCCACTCTCAATGCCGTGGAATAAAACCTGGCTTTCGGAGGAGCCTGTTCGGCGGAGCCTCAGTATATTAAGGCCGTTTACAAGGTAATGAGTTAGATAACGGCGGTGAAATGGATTTACAGGCAGAGTCACAGGCATTATGCAATCCGCGATGGCTCGGCACATCGCCGGAGATTGTGAAATTAATTTTAATGGTAGGGGAAACATTAGCTGGGAGACGGGCTGCATCGGGCAGACAGCCGCCGCCTGCAGGGGGCCCGGGGGTCTGCACACCCCAGGCGGCACAGCCCTCACCAGAGGTCCCTGCAGCGGAGGAGGGAGCACCCGTGCCAGGGACACGCGAGGGCCGGCGCAGATTCCAGGAGGGAAGCGTGGCTGGGCCAGACGACGGGGGAGACCAGGCAGGGCAGCCCCCGTGCGGGTCAGAACCAAAGGAGCCAAGAGAACCTCGTTCTTCCTGCTGCTCCAATTGTTCAAAGCGCGGGGTGGGGGCGGGGGTGTCCTGCCCGGGACTCAGAGGTTTCTGGGTCGGGGAGAACAGGAGACGGCCCCGCGTCTCGCCCCAGCTTTTTGGGTCAGGCTCCGTGCCGCGCCTTCCAGGTGCAGAGCCCAGAACAGAAGGCAGGGAGCAGGCGGGAGCAAGTGCACCTGTGCTGGCGTCCAGCATATACAAAGAGTGCCCGCAAATCAATAAGAAGCCAAACCACCTCCAAGAATGTCTGTACAACTGTAGAGCGCCAGGCAACGCAAGACGGTGGCCAGCCCGCCAGTCACCGGGCAGCAGGAGGAGGCACGGGGCTGCACTTTGCCTCAGGGGTTGAGGTGAGGCCGCCAGAGCTGGGCCTACGCCCCGTCACTTACTCAGCTTTAATTTGCTCAGAAGGCAGAGACAGAGACAGCTCCCGGCTGCCCTCGGGGACTGCAGGGCCTGGGCCAGGAGGACCCGGGACCCCCCTGCTTCCGCCATCACCGGCTGCCTCGCAGGACCTGCGCTGGGACAAGAACCAGGACTCCAACCCAGGGCTCCGATGTGGGGGTGGGCGTCGCCCCCCGGGCTGAACCCGTCACGTGACACGTTCCTGGACGGGCTCACCACACGGCGCAAGGGGGCCGGGTGCAGTGAGGGACGACGCCGGCGGCACAGGCACCATCCCCCGAAGTGCGTAACGGCATGGAACGCCCAGCCAGGGAACAGTCGGCAATTACTAAAAACATGAATAAAACTGCATGTCCCGACACGGCACGGACCCCGGGACACATTCAACCATAGCGTGTATTCCGATGTGGCACAGACCCCGGGACACAGAACACTAACGCGGGGCCGGCGCTGTGGCGCAGTGGATAAAGCCGCTGCCTGCAGAGCCGGCATCCCATGCGGGCACCGGTTCCAGTCCCGGCTGCTCCACTTCCGATCCAGCTCTGTGCTGCGGCCTGGGAGAGCAGTGGAGGATGCCCAAGCGCTTGGACCCCACACGCGTGTGAGACCCGGCTGGAGCTCCTGGCTCCTGGCTTCAGGTCAGCGCAGCTCCGGCTGTTGCAGCCAACTGGGGAGTGACCCAGCGGACGGAAGGCCCTTCTCTCTCTGTAACTCTTTCAAGTAAATAAATAAATATTAAAAAAAAAAAACCCTGTGTTTTGACACGGTACACCCCCGGGACACATTAAGCCCAACACGTGTTCTGACACGCGTGTACCACAGTCCACATCAAACCCAACACGTGTTCTGACACGCGTGTACCACAGTCCACATCAAACCCAACACGTGTTCTGACACGCGTGTACCACAGTCCACATCAAACCCAACACGTGTTCTGACACGCGTGTACCACAGTCCACATCAAACCCTAGAGCATGTTGCAGAACTGTCCCGCTCTCATCGCGGAAACAGGCACACACTCTGCACCGTGTGCTGTGGCGGCAGGTGGGATGGGGACCCACTGGGAGGGGCGGAGGCCAGGAGCGCAGGTCCGTGTCCGTGTCAGTCCCGTGTCCGTGGCGGGTCCTGTGTCAGTGGCAGATCCCGTGTCAGTCCCGTGTCCGTGGCGGGTTCCGTGTCAGTGGTGGATCCCGTGTCAGTCCCGTGTCCGTGGCGGGTCCGTGTCAGTCCCGTGTCCGTGGCGGGTCCGTGTCAGTCCCGTGTCCGTGGCAGGTTCCGTGTGTCAGTCCCGTGTCCGTGTCAGTCCCATGTCCGTGTCGGTCGCGTGTCCGTGGCGGGTCCCGTGTCCGTGTCAGTCCCGTGTCCGTGTCGGTCCCGTGTCCGTGGCGGGTCCTGTGTCAGTGGCAGATCCCGTGTCAGTCCCGTGTCCGTGTCAGTGGCGGGTTCCGTGTCTGTGGTGGATCCCGTGTCAGTCCCGTGTCCGTGGCAGGTTCCGTGTGTCAGTCCCGTGTCCGTGTCGGTCCCGTGTCCGTGTCGGTCCCGTGTCCGTGTCCGTGGCGGCGCGGCTCCTGGGAGTCTGGACACGCACAAGCTCAGATCTGCACAGGAGACACCCGCTGGTTCGATCATCGTCCTCACTCGCTCCCGCCCGCGGGCACGGCCAGCCCAGGGCCCCAGGGACGACGGGGCGCCCACCGTCCACCGTCCACCGCCCACCGCCCACCGCCCACCGCCCACCGTCCGTGGGTGTCCCTCCCCCAGGGGGGCTCCTCTTTCCCGCACCAGGCCACCCCGAGGAGGCCCACGCGCTCCCGCTGCTCGCGTGACCTCGCGTGACCTGGCGTGACCTGGCCGGCTCAGGCGCTCCCCGGGTGCGACCCACGGCCCTCGGAGGTGGGGCGGGCCGGTCAGCGCGCGGGGCCGCGTCCAGCCCCGTGACGGCAGACAGGCTCGTGGTCCGGGCACCTCCCCGGCGCACACCCTGCGGGGCGCGGACGGGCCGTCGGGTGCGCCGAGAGCGGGGCGCCGGAGGACAGGGCCTTTCTCAGGAACCCCATGGCTTCCTCCTCCGCCATCGGCTGCTGATGGCCCCCGGTCCCTGAGTCGCACTGCCGCCCCCCAGGTCTGAGGCCCGGGCCATTACCCTCGCGAGACCCGCCCGAGCCACCCCGCG
This sequence comes from Sylvilagus bachmani, assembly GCA_015711505.1. Classification (NCBI taxonomy): domain Eukaryota; kingdom Metazoa; phylum Chordata; class Mammalia; order Lagomorpha; family Leporidae; genus Sylvilagus; species Sylvilagus bachmani. The sequence continues at coordinate 110,067,280 of CM027394.1, read as the reverse complement.
GCCCGCAGCCCGACGGCACAGAGGCTGCACCGGGGAGAGAGGCGCCATGGCGGCGCCCGGGGCTCAGCTTCCGGCTCAGAGAAGGTGTGGGCGGAACCCAGGCTCCAGCTTCCGGTCAGAGGACGTGTGGGCGGAACCCAGGCTCCAGCTTCCGGGTCAAAGGACGTGTGGGCGGAACCCAGGCTCCAGCTTCCGGTCAGAGGACGTGTGGGCGGAACCCAGGCTCCAGCTTCCGGGTCAAAGGACGTGTGGGCGGAACCCAGGCTCCAGCTTCCGGTCAGAGAAGGTGTGGACCAAATCCGGCCTGCAGATTCCGGACAGAGACCGCGTGGGCAGAATCCAGGCTCCAGCTTCCGGTCGGAGACCGCGTGGGCGGAACCCAGGCCCAGCTCTCAGGGACGACCCCTTAGGAACCCCCAGGCCAAGACGACGGCCGAGTCCTCCCGGCTCCCCTGCTGCCACTGGAGGAGGTGGCCGTGCTGGCGGGAACGGACGGCAGGGAGCCGCCCGGCCACCGGCTCCTGCCCTGCCGGACGCGCGGGCTCCACCTCCCTCCGTGGAGGGCCGCCGTGGCCTCCCTGCCGCAGGGCCCGGCCCGCCGCGGACGTCCGCCTCCGCACGGCCAGGCCAGCGGCTGCGAGCCGCGGGAGGACAGAGGCGGGCGGCCGGAGGGGCTCCCGCGCTCGCCATGGGAGACGCGCAGGTCAGAGCGGCCCGCGCTGGCAGGAAACTTGCATCTGGTCGCCGCGGGAAGAGCCGTGGGAGGCCGCATCCTGGCGCGTTCCTTTCCATGATAGCTTTTTCCTAACCTCATTTAAGAGAAATTCGAGAACATTTGGAAGAATCGAGAACAGACGGCCCTTCGCACGGATCCGGCCTCCCAGCAGCTCGCCCACCGCCAAGGCGCGTCCACACCAGCGCTGGCCAGGGAGGCCCCGACGTGGGCTGGTCTGAGTGCGTCTCAGGGCCAGACGGGCGTGGCGCGGTGGCCGTGGTCACTCCCGAGGGCGGGCGTCGGCTGTGGTGCTCTGCGTGCCCCCGTGGGCTCAGGACCTGCGCTGGACTCTGGGGTGCAGGTCAGTAAGACGTGGTTGACCTTGACTTCGAAGGCCCCACAGGCCACCCAGGGAGACAGGTGTGACGGGGCGGGTTGTGTGGCTTCTCAGAGGAAGGTGCCAATCGCAGGGGAAACAGAGCCACGGGGGCAGGCAGTGTAGACGCTGGGCCAGCCGGCTGCCTGTCTGGCTGTGACCTGCACCGGGCCCTGAGCACCAAGGCCACCGGCTCTCCCGGTCCCTGCTCCACTCTGGCCTGTTGTCCATCCTCCACGGTGGAATGCAAGGGTCTCTCAGGCCGCAAGTCCAAAGGCACGATCCTGCTTCCCAGTCCCCCAGGCCAGCCTCTGGCCCTCAGCAAGAGTGCACACCCTCGCTGTGGCCGGCAGAGCTGCCCGTCTCACCCCTGCCTCTTTCCCACCGCGGACTGAGCCCCGCTGCTCTGCCCCAGCCACGGGACCTGCTGCCTGCTCCTCCTCTGCCTCTGCCGTCCCTTCTGCCACGAGCATTCAGGCCCCTGTGCCTGGATCAGAGGGCATGGCCATTAGTGTCCATCACGTGGCGCTGCTGCTTCCTCTTCAGGGCTTCTCCCGCAGTCCTGGCCCTCTGGAGCTCTCTTCCTTCGTGCCCGGCCTCTGCCAGCACAGACGAGCACCACGTGGGCAGCAGAGCGTGTGGCTGAAGGACTCGGCAAAGTGCCGGCACGGGCACAGGCCCAGCAAGCATTCACTGAGGGGAGAACTAGTGGAGATCAAGCAGAGACTGGGGGCTCAGCACCAGAGGCCCCACTCGTCTGCGCTGCACCGGTCTCCCATGGCCGTGGCGGGGTCGTCCTCTCCAGTTTACCAGCCAGTGACAGCAGCGCAGGGACCCAGCTCTGAGAACGAGGCCCCGCAGCGTCCTGACAGCCGCCTCCGTGGTGTGTGGTGGCCGCCCACACACGCTTCCTCCTGCCATTAGAGGGGACGTCAAACCCGGTGGGCAGCAGCAAATCCACGTTCTGAGCCTAAGCCGAGCAGAGTCTGGCAGGTTCGGTAGGACGTGCAGGCTACCACAGGTTCCACAGCCCGGCGTTCCTTCCACAGACGCCAACGTCGTCAGCACAGGAGTGTCTTACCCCACGTGCCAGGCAGCTGAGGGAGCAGAAAACACGCATGCCCAGCAGACCGTTGTATCCCTGCTGCAACAGGCTGGTTAACTCCCGGAGCTGACGCCACCTTCAACCAGAGCTGGAGCCGCTGGTGCTCACAGCTGGGGGGGGGGGGGCTTCAGTAACAAGCTGAAGGGGAAACCGGCCTGTCGTCCGTCTGCACCCCCTGGGGTGGGGGCAGCACACAGACGCGGGCACCAGATGCACCCAGAATCGACTCGGTTTCCGAGGAGGAGCAGATCAGGCACAGACAGCCGGGACTAAACCCGCACAACGCCCTCTGCCCCCAGCATCTCTGAGCCGACTCTCCAAACCTCACTGCACAGCAGAACTGAGCCCAGAGCGCCCTGGACCAAGGCCACAGGTGAACCGGACAAGCACAGAGTCACTTTATCTCAGAGGACCCAGGCCCTGTGTTTGGAATACGGTGGTCACGTAATTCTGCCGTTCATCACTGTGTTAGATGACTGAGTGTGAGTGCCTATTGATCTTTTTAAAAAGATCAATTCACTGGGAAATCAGAGTTCTAGAGGGAGACACAGATCGTCCATCGGCTGGCTCACTCCCTAGATGGCTGCAGCAGCCATGACCGGGCCAGGCTGGTCTCCCACGTGGGTGCAGGGCCCAGCACTGGGCGTCCTCCGTGCTCCGCTGCCTTCCCAGGCCACAGCAGGGAGTGGAGCAGCCAGGACAGGAACCTGCACCTTACTGAGGTCAGCGTGGAAGGCGGTGGCGGCGGCTTTTCCCACCACCACACTGCCAGCCCTTCTGCTCCTACTGTTGATTTCACAAAAAATTAAAGTCAAATACAAGTCACTGAGAAAGAGATTTCAGCCAAAAATTTACAAAGAAAAATTAGCACAGGAACTGACAGTATGTGTAGAACTCTGCAAATTAGTGAGCAGCTCCGAAAAGCAGCTGCTTTAAAAATGGCGTCTGGCCCGCGGCCACCTTGTTGCTAGAGAAATGGCCGATGTAGAAGACAAGCAGGAAAGAACAGGTGCAACGTGTCAACAAGTCACTCCTGCTTCCCACGTTGGTGACCACACTTGAGTGGCTTCCTGGACACAGCTGCACCGCTGGCCGAGACTCCTCTGAGCTCCAGCACGGAACCCAGTGCCATCCATGTGCACGTGTGTGCGTTTCCTCCCTCCAACACGGAGCACGACGGGACACAGCACCCACAACCACACGCACTTCCTCCAACACGGGACACAGCACGCACACGTCTGCTAGACTCCTGGCTTAATGTCACTCTTTTTATGTTCTGGCCACCAGCCAATCTCTCGACAGCGTCTGGGTGGAAATTATTATTTTGGCAAAGACGCTAACCTGAAGTTTCTTTCATATTAATTCATAATCCTTTGGTGTCTTACTGTCCAGCTGAGGGGAGATCCATGTGCTCACGTGCACGGTATCTGCCAAGTGAGAAACCCTCAGGCACGTGAGCCGTCTGTCGAGGCCAAAACACGTCCGCTACGGCACAGATGAGCACCTCCCCCAGGCTTGCGGCAGTGCCGGGAGACGCTGAGCTCCCCCTGGCCGGAGATAACAAATTCAGGGCCCAGAGAAACCAGGCAGAGGCCAGTGACCCGTGAGGTCAGAGGCAGAGGTAAATTTAACAGCATTGGGTCTCATTTGACTGATTCCAAGTCTATCTATGTTTACAAGCTTTCAGTCTCTGTGTTGTATTGGTTCCAAAAATGGGGTGGGGGTTCATATCCATCTAGGACGCCCCCTTTACATCTGGCCAGGGAAGTCCCACGCGGAAACAGCTGCTGTTCGTCCACCCCCTGCTGCTCCTCGCTGGCACCCATCTGGGAGACGTGGAGGGAACCACTTCCACAGAAGGGGTTTTGTGTGCCACCCACCTCCCAGGCCCTACGGTTCATCTCCCCACACCGTGGAAAAACAGAGGCTCCTTCGCCCCATCCCTGTAACCACCGCTCTCCCAGGAGGTCAAGGCTCGGCTCTGAGACACATGCCTGGCCGTCCCACAGCCCTGTCCCTGCGGCACCACGGCTAAGAGGCCCCAGACCGTGGCTGATGCATGTTCAACAATTTAATGAGCTCCAAGCCCCGTGTGCACCTGACCGTCATGCATGACCTGGAAGAAAGCAGGCATTGGCTCTCAGGAATGGACCGGCCTGGCTCCTCCCCCTGGGCTGGGCGTCTCAGAGTCCTGCTCGCTTGGGTGCTGGTCTGAAGTCAGCCAGGCCCCTGCAGCTCGCTTGCAAGAGGCTCCACAGGGACAGGGGTGGTGGTGGTGGCCTGAGCAGGTGTCTCCTATGAGCAGTGTGTGGCAATCAGCGCTCAAACGTGTTTATCCTTCGGGGAGAAAGAGCTGCCAGTCACCAAGCTGCACCTGGGCCCGGGTCCAAGGCTGCCGGGAACCACAGTCCAAGCCACGTCAATCCCAGTCTGTCGTCTACGTCATCTACATCATCTACCTAGCAGGAAGACAAGTAGTCTTCTGACAGTGTGGTCACACAAAGGGGAGGCTACTTCACTGCCCCCAGGATTGGTCACTCCACTTCCCTCCGGAGTACACACTGCAGCCGTGAGAGCGCCACAGAAGTGACAGCGGCTCTCACCTACGGAGCCAGTGCTGTGTGCTGGCCATGTGCTGAGCCTTTATTCCAAACAGATGTGGAGACCAGGCCTGTGACTGCGAGCGGAGGGGACAGGTGTCAGCCCCACCCCAGGGAGGGCAAGGCCACCGCCACCCCAGGGAGGCGCTGCTCTCTGTCCCTGGAGAAGTGAGGAGACAGCTGACGGCCCACATTCCGCGCCATGACCTGTGAGCAGCCTGGTCCGTGCAGCCCTTTCTGGACCAGACAGCAGCTTTAGAACATCTGTAGGCCATTTCAGGGCCTTAGAGCTGATAGTATAAACCCAAAGTGCTAAGAGCCCAGCACTTGGTTTATGGCACACTCTGAAAACTTGTCCCAGAAGTTCCTTTTTCTAATTTATTTTATTTGGGAGGGAGGGAGGGAGAGAGCGAGCGCTTCCATCTACTGGCTTCCTCTGTAAATACCTGAGTTGCTGGGACCAGAGCCAAAGCTGGAAGCTGGGAACTCAACCCAGGTCTCCCCCATGAGTGGCAGGAACCCAGTCACGGGAGCCATCCCCGTGGCCTCCCAGGTCTGCACCGACAGGAAGCTGGAGTCAGGAGCCAGAGCTGGGAAGCCAGCCCAGGTACTGCGACGTGGAGTGCAGGTGTCGTGGCCTGGGGCTGCCCGCCCACTCCACCTGCCCGCTATTTTTATGACGAGTAACTTTAACACAAATCGTGTCAGCGCCCTGAGAAGCCGCCACATAGACACTGCTCCAGCAAATCCCTGACAGGCACCTGGCCCCTGCCTTTTCACTCAAGGTGGGGGCTTCTCTGGGGTGGGACGGGGGTAGTGTCAGCCGCTTGTTCTGGAAGGCTCTGGCCGTGGGTAACTTCACCTGTGCATCCACCTAACACCATCTCGTGTTGTCCCTGCTGAGTCCGTGACCCAGGCAGCAGGAGCCATGTCTGACTCGCTTTGCTTAGCAGGTGCTTCCTGGCCGGGCCCAGGTGCCCTTGTGGGATTCCTTGTATTGTACAGTTTGGATATTATTATCCAGTCCCCCATTCAATTTAAGGTTTTAAATGATGGGATTACACTTACCTGGGTTTTTTAATTATGCCAAAGAGGCTTTCTGGGAATTACAATTCGTTAATTAACTCATCTTCTTAAACTCAGTAATACCCTCTTTATTCATAAAAGGAACTTGGAAGCAATGAGATGACATTTAAAATCAGCAAGCAAATGACTCTTCAAAGCTGGGACTAATTTCAGGATTTCCCCCTCAGACGCCCTTGGCTGGGGCTCTGATCAGGACACGGGAGCCACTGCGCTGGCTCGGCACACAGAAGGGCCCTTCCAGAAGTCTCCATCAGATAAGGAATCCCTTTGGGACTTGAGCCAGAGAAAAGCCCAGAGCGCCCATGACACAGGTCTGGGGAAAGGCAGGCGGAGTGCACCTGCCATCCTCCACGAGTCCCGGGCACGACCCCATCGCTCATGAGAGACTGCGACGCCTCGACAGTTAGGTACAACTTCCTCACCAGGGCCACCACTGCGGACTGCGGCAGGCATTTAAATACACAAAAATGCTGAGTAAGTGCCCTCCACCCCCATGGACAGCAGATAATGGAGAAGGCGCAGGATGGGCTGTAAGGATGGCTCCACACTTCTTGGGACACCATTCGTGTCATTACAAAGTCCCTCTTCCACTCTAATTTAAATCTTTCTGTCGGGCAAGAGTTGCTGTTATTAAAATAGACATTGATGGTCCGTCAGGAAGCAGCCTGGTCTGGGGTTCAGGGAAGGGTTCGTGAGAACAGTCACAGTTGAGGACAGGCTGAGGACTGGGCAGGAGAGGCTGCCAGGGACGGCCCTGGGGCTGGGCAGGCCTGGTCCACTCTGGTCCCATCCTGCCCCTGCCTCCCTGGCTTGGCCTCCTCTTCTCTCTACTTGCTCAGTCTCAGCTCTGCAGTCCCTGGCAGGACAGACGTCGTTTTTGAGAGCCTCCAGGTGCAGGGAGATCCTCTCTGCTGGGCTTAAGCCCCGGCTTTTCTCTCCTTCCATCTCTTCCAATCTCCCTCCCTGCACAGAGTATCTGGATGGCATGTGCCTCTTAAAGTGCTTTGGAGCAAAAGATGTAGAAGACAGTTGAACAGGTGGGCTGGGCAATGTCGAGCACTCCTCTCCTAGGGCAACCAAGCCCGCGCCTTCCTGGAGGACGGCTCGAGGTCACTGCCGGTGCAACTCCCCTCGCTCCTGGCCTCGCGGCAAGTCCCACCACCCAGCCTCATGGCCACAGCCTCCCAGAAGATCCCAGGAAGGGCAGGAGTCTTGGGTGTTTGCCCAGCTAATAACAGAACTGTAAGTCCTATTGTGAATTCCAAACTCATTAATGCCCTGCAGTGAGAGAAAACGAAGAAGCCCAGGGTAGAAGCTCACGGGTCCTGAAGGTGCTGGAGGGGAGGAGGGGGCAGCATGGCCACCTTCCCAGCAGCCCAGCTGCCAATGCCAGCCCAGGTGCGGCAGGAGGAAGACGCCAGCCACAGCTCACAGTACGAGACCTTATAGCAGGACGGCTCAGCCTGGACACACTTGGGAATGGATACACGCTGGATTCCAATGGAAGTACTGAGCAGATCTCGGCTTTAGGCCCAGGAAGTATCCACGCAAACATCCTCACTGCCATCGCCATCACCGTCGTCATCATCACCATCGTCGTCATCACCATCATCTTCTCATTGTCATCCTCATCATCATCACCATCATCCTCACCATTGTCATTGTCACCACCATCACCCTCATCTCATTGCCCCATCGTCATCCTCATCACCACCATCACCATCAGCACCATCATCGCCATCATCCTCACCATTGTCATTGTCATCACCATCGTCTTCTTCATTATGTCATTATCACCACCATCACCATCATCTCATCGCCCCGTCATCATCCTCACCATCATCCTCACCATTGTCACTGTCACCACCATCACTGTCACCTGACAAGGCCCTCTGTGGGCCACACCCAGGAAAGTCACTCGGTAGGCGCTGTGGCATCCCTGGGGTGGGCCAGCGTTGGAATCCTGACTCGTGTGTTCTTGGCTGAGGTGGCTCTGGGCAGGTTCCTGTGCCTCTCTGAGCACCCAGCGCTTCACTCTCAGTGGGGGTGGGAAGTCATTGCCTGGAGCCCCCCCCACCTGTCTCAGGTCCTCGCTGTGCATCTCCTGGTGGGAGGAGCTGAGGCACAGGAGGGTGCTAGTCCAAAGTTACACCTGAGCCTGACCAGGCAGAGGGAAGCCAGAATCTAGCTGCCCACCCACCCCACCCACCTGCTTCCTACACCCAGGGGAGGCCCTGTGTGAGACTGGGCTGTGCCTCCACTGGGGCGGCCCTGAGTCAGGAAGGACCACCACTCAGAGAAAGTAGCACAGACAGGCAGGTGCAGGCAGCTCAGGGCCTGTCACCCCTAACGTCTCAGTGACCTGCGCACCTGCCCTCTGCAAGGAGATCCTCCACCGACAATCTCCTAGCTTTTGGTCAAAAAAAGACGCTGTCCTTAGATGGCCGTCTCCCATCAAACACTTGCTGAGGACCCACTGTGTGCATGAACGTGGCATTGATCAAGGGAAACTGAAAGCAGCCGAAAAAAAGGCCTTGCAGGGTGTGGACAAAAAAGGAATTCAAGAAAGATCCGCTGTCATGCAGGGGACAGGGACTGGAAGACAGCAGCGTGGTGACACGGTCAGGGGCCAGCCAGGGACGAACCCCCGAGACCTCGGATTTGGTGATGGACAGAGGGGGAGCAGGGGAGGAGCAGGCACTCACAGTGCCAGGCACAGTGCTGCTCGTCCACACATCGTCTCATCTCCCCTGCGGGCCCAGGGCTGCTGTACTCCCCAAGTACAGAAACGGGCTGGCTGGGCTGCCCTGACTCACCCCGGTCTCTCTCCAGGGGTGCTTCTGGGTCTTGTGGCATTTAGATGGGTAGGAAGGGGAGAAGGCTCTCCAGAGAGGGGAGGGAGGGCTGAGGAGGCTATGCCTCCGGTGATGAGATCTGCGACTTTCTCCCCAGTAACATCCAAGGGGGCTGAATGATGGGCGAGGGGCTGGGAGGTAGCTGTGGAGGGGTGGGGCCGTCTTCCTGTTAACATCGGAAAACAGGGAAAATGAACTCGAGCAGGCCCCGCGCTGACCTCAGCAATCCCAGGCAGGTTCCAGACATGGACACAGAGCCCTGGGCAAGCAGAACCAGCTCTCACCAAGGACAAGGACGGGGTTGGGGCTGGGGCGCAGTAGGTTAATCCTTCCCCTGCAGAGCCGGCATCCCATATGGGTGCTGGTTTGAGTCCCAGCTGCTCCTCTTCCAATCCAGCTCTCTGCTATGGGAAAGCAGTAGAAAATGACCCAAATCCTTGGGCCCCTGCACCTGCGTGGGAAACCCAGAAGCAGCTCCTGGATGCTGGCTTTGGATCAGTTCAGCTCTGGCCATTGAGACCATTTGGGGAGTGAACCAGTGGAAGGAAGACCTTTCTCTCTCTCTCTCCCTCTCACTGGAACTACCTCTCAAAATCTTCAGACAAGGACAAGGACAAGGACAGCTGACTGAAGGCCAGCCACCTGTGACTTGTGTAAACAGCTGCCAGTGAGCCAAACCCGGAGATCTGGGCACTGACCAGGAAGCACGGTCAAGCGAGGCCCAAGTGTGGTGCCCTCCAGGGAGGGGGTTCTGGCGGCTTCCACCACCCAGGGAATCCCATCTCAGTCTGTTTCCTGTGGATCCCTTGATGAGGATCTGGGTGAGCCACGGGCAGATGAGGCAGCTTGTGGATTCTCTTAGGAAGCGCTACAGGCACGGCGGGGCCCCGGGTCTCAGCAGAGTGACCCCAGTGTCCCTACTCGCAGGCCTCCAAACCAGCGGCAGACACTGAGCTGTGTGCATCACAAGAGAGGAGAAACTTTCTTGAGTCCCTTTGTCTGCAACTTGAGACTGCTGCACGCGGCTGGCTCTCAAGTCTGCAGAGTAGCAACCAGCTCGACTCTGCTGGACGCAGCTGCCCGCGGCCCCAGACTGCCTGCAGGGAAGCAATCCAAACTCTGTGACTTGTGTCAGACGCCGAGCTGGGGGGCGCCGTGCTCGCCACGGAGGCACGAGCAGCAGCACACGTGGTGTTTGGGCTCATCAGCTCCCTGCAGCAGCATCACGGCCGCCATCGTCCACAAGACCTGGAACGTTCCACCCGTGCCCTGGGCGGGGACTGAGGGCTCACCCAGCGGTCAGCCTGCCCCAGCCAGGAGGGCTGTGGGGGCCTTGGGGGCCGTGGGGGCCGTAGGGCCCGTGGGGTCGTGGGGCTGTGGAGGGCCGTGGGGCTGTAGAGCATGGGGACCGTGGGGGCCATGGGGCCTGTGGGGCTGTGGAGGGCCGTGGGGCTGTAGAGCATGGGGACTGTGGGGACTGTGGGGGGTGTGGGGGCTGTGGGGGCCGTGGGGGGAAGGAGAGCTCCGTGTTCCCTGTGTGAGCACTGCCCTGCTGACAGTCCCGTTCCTTGCCTGATGCTGGAAGGCGTGTCTCACTGCCACGCAGAGTGTAAACCCCATTTCCTTGTGTGCTCTGGAGCTTTGAGACACACAGGAATGGGTGTGCACAGAGAACACGGAACGCCCACCACATGCCGGGCACTGGACACACAGCAGGGGGAAACACAGGGCCGCTTCACGCTGTGCCAGGAGGAACTCCACAGAGAAAGTGGCCGCAGGGGCAGAGGGGCTGAGGGCGGGCCGCCCCACAACCCTGGCTGGGGTGCCACCACGGAGGCCGAGACCCACTGGACGCCAGCTTAGGGAGGCCGAGGGAGGGTACCCAGGCTGTGGAGCCATGCAGGACAGAGGCCTCCCCTGGGCACGAGTGGGACAGAGAACATGGAGATGGGGTGCAGCCTGGCCCCGCCCGCGCGCGGGATGAGGGGAGGACGAGAGTGGAGACAGGCGCTGATCTCTGGGGAAACAACGGAGGGTCCCAGCCATGCAACAGGACCAGAGGAGAGTGACTGTGCATCCTAACAGCACGGTGCAGACACAGAGCTCATGTCAAAGGTCACCACAGGGCACAGGCGCCCTCACGCTGAGTCACCACAGAGCACAGGTGCTCACAGCTGAGTCACCACAGGGCACAGGTGCTCACAGCTGAGTCACCACACGGCACAGGTGTTGATGGCTGAGTCACCACAAGGCACAGGTGCTCACGGCTGAGTCACCACAGAGCACAGGTGCTCACGGCTGAGTCACCACACGGCACAGGTGCTCACGGCTGAGTCACCACAGGGCACAGGTGCTCACGGCTGAGTCACCACAGGGCACAGGCGCTCACGGCTCAGTCACCGCAGGGCACAGGTGCTCACGGCTCAGTCACCGCAGGGCACAGGCGCTCACGGCTGAGTCGCTACAGGGCACAGGCGCTCACGGCTCAGTCACCACAGGGCACAGGCGCCCTCACGCTGAGTCACCACAGAGCACAGGTGCTCACAGCTGAGTCACCACACGGCACAGGTGTTGATGGCTGAGTCACCACAGGGCACAGGTGCTCACGGCTGAGTCACCACAGGGCACAGGTGCTCATGGCTCAGTCACCACAGGGCACAGGCGCTCACGGCTCAGTCACCGCAGGGCACAGGTGCTCACGGCTGAGTCACCACAGGGCACAGGTGCTCACAGCTCAGTCACCACAGAGCACAGGTGCTCACAGCTGAGTTACCACAGAGCACAGGTGCTCACAGCTGAGTCACCACACGGCACAGGCGCCCTCATGCTGAGTCACCACAGGGCACGGGTATCCTCGACTCCCAGCAGAGTCCCATCTCAGTAAACCCATTCTAAGTTGATTGTATCTTAAGTCCCAATGCATGTAATCCACCTGACTTGCCGAACAGCATGGCTTAGGCGAATCTGCCTGAGACACGCTCAGAGCACTGGTCAGCCCCCACATGGGACAAACATCTCCCAGGAGCCTGTTTATAACAGAGCGTTGGGGCCAGTGCTATGATGTAGTGGGCAAAGCTGCCCCCCGTAACACTGGCATCCTGCATGGGGCCGGTTTCTGTCCCAGCTGCTCCACTTCTTCTTTTTTTTTTTTTTTTTTGACAGGCAGAGTGGACACAGAGAGAGAGACAAGACAGAAAGAAAGGTCTTGCTTTGCTCTTGGTTCACCCTCAAATGGCTGTCGCGGCCGGTGCACTGCACTCATCCGAAGGCAGGAACCAGGTGCTTCTCCTGGTCTCCCATGGGGTGCAGGGCCCAAGCACCTGGGCCATCCTCCACTGCACTCCTGGGCCACAGCAGAGAGCTGGCCTGGAAGAGGGGCAACCGGGACTAGAACCTGGTGTGCCGGCGCCGCAGGCAGAGGATTAGCCTAGTGAGCCACGGCGCCAGCCTGCTCCACTTCTGATCCAGCTCCCTGCTAAGGGCCTGGGAAAGCAGCAGAGATGGCCCTAGTGTTTAGGACCCTGCATATGTGTGGGCGACTGGGATGAGGCTCAAGGCTTCTGGCTCCTGGCTTTGGCCTGGCCCAACCCTGGCTCTTGCAGCGATCTGGGGAGTGAACCGGGGGATGGAAGACCTCTCTCTCTGTGCCTCTCCCTCTCTGCAACTCTTTCAAAATAAATAAATCTTTAAAAAATGTACAAAGTGATGAGTATCTGATGCTAACACATAACACTGAAATAAACGGGGCTACTTTGTAAAACTGCACCACATGCAGAACCGTGTGCACTGGGACCCTGCACACAAGGCTCACAGAGCCGTGCAGCGGCCACCGTGCCAGCCCCCGAGGAGACCCCACGGCCGTCAGCGGGTCCTCCCGGCCCCCAGACCCCTGGCCTCTGGCAGCCGCTCATCTGCTTTGTGTCTCCGTAACCCGCCCACTGTGGATACGTGGTGTGAACGGAGCCTCGCCCCACGCTGGCTGTTCTGGCTTCTCACTCGGCATCCGTCAGGGCACATCAGCTTGTAGCAGTGTCACATTCATTCCTTTTTCTTTTTCACATTTATTTACTTGAAAGAGTTATGAAGAGAGATGGAGTCGACAGAGAGAGAATCTTCCTCCCCTGGTTCACTCCCCAGATGGTCGCAATGGCTGGGGCTGGGCCAGGCCAAAGCGAGGAGGTTCTTCTGGGTCTCCCACGTGGGTGCAGGGCCCCAAGGACTTGGGCCATCTTCCACTGCTTTCCCAGGCCCTAGGAGAGCTGGATCAGAAGAGGAGCAGCCGGGACACAAACTGGTGCCGGTATGGGATGCGGGCACCACGGATGGCGGCTTTACCTGCTACACCACACTGCCAGCCTTGCTTCATTCCTTTTGATGGCAAATAACGCTCCCCTAAACAGATGCCCCATGTCGCACGGGCATTCACCCACAAGCACCTGCGCGGTGTCCATGTTTGGCTGTGGGGAGTGCTGTAGGAGCCCCGTGTGCAGCCTTCTGTGTGGGTGTTTTCTGGGCCAGGTCCTAGGAGAGGAACTGTGGGGTCGGACCGTGGCTCTGCTGAGCTGTCTGAATCGGGCTCCTCTGACCGCCGAGAGAGGCCAGCGCTGCACACAGCGAGGGCCGAGGGTCAGACGCCGCCCAGAGGCTGCAGGGGTGGCCCAGGGAGAGGGGTGGGGTTTGGATTCAGGAGGCCGGGGAAGGGCACGTGTTCCAAGCGCACTTGGAGCACGGCCAGCAGCACGTGCAGAGGGGCTGGGTGTGGGAGTCAGGATGGATCTGCAGGCCGGGGCTGCGCCCACTGGGCGTCACCCTGTGCCCTCACCCCCACCCCCGCGACAACTGCACCCCTTCCTCGGAGACCCGCAGACTCTGCCCCGCGTCTTCCCCACCCTGTTCTCCCAATGCATTTTCTGCAGGCAGCCCAGCACCCTCCTCCCCAAGGTGTGTGACACCCCGGGCCCAGCCGCTGGCGCAGGGCGAGCGCGCGGCAGGATGCAGGGTGTTAAGGACCTCGTGGGCGTGTGTGCGTGGACGGTGAGAAGGGGGCGATCAGTGAAGCCCAGGCTGTGCCGGCCGCAGCAGCAGACACGGACGCCCACACAGGGGCCTGGGTCCCTCCCTCCGCTCCTTCCGTCCGTGTCTGGCGTGGCTCAGAGCACTGTGGCCACAGCCAACTCCGTGGTGGGGGTGCATGACCCACTGGCTCCTGCTCACAGGGTGAACATGGATCCATGGCCGGGGAGCTCTGATGTGAGGATGCCCCAGGCCCCCAGAACACGCATCTCCCACTGCGGCATGGCTGTGTCATGCGTGTAGGTCTCCTGCTCCCTGCCTGGGCACACGCAGCAAGGCAGGCAGTGGGACTCCAGGCCCCCAGAGCTGCCCGGGGAGGGAAGGCCGTGCGTCAGGCCCTCCCTGTGCAGGACATGTGCACACATGAACACACACACACGTGCGCGCTTGCACCCCCCAGGGCAGGCCCATCAGGGGATTGGCTGCAGCGTAGGAGGGCACCATCCCATCCTTCAGGGACCCCTGCATCAGCCCTCACGATGGCCCCCACCCCTGAGCACCCTGGGCAGTGCTGTGGGCACAGCCCCTGCCTGGACAGCACTCATCTGAGGGCAGCTCCGAGGAGAAATGGTGGCCTGGAGAGGAGCCTTCTCCAGAGGCGGGGGAGCTGGAGGGGTCTGCTGTCGGGGGGGGGGGCAGACTAGAACATTCCCCTGCAGCCTCCTGTCCCCTGGGGTCCTTCCCGAGGTGCCTGGCCCGAGGGCCCCACGCCACGTGGCAGGGTGAGGCAGCAGACTGGGCTGAGGGGGCCCCAGGCCAGGCACACTCTGGCTGGGTGAGGGGGTGCCCCTCCCAGCCCTCCAGGGATCAGGCTAGTGCCTCCTCCCTCCTGTCCGTACTTATCCAGAGGCCCCGCCTACCTGGCCACTCCGTGAGGACACCCGGCTGCCCCTGGTGCCCTTCACCGAGCCCTGGCAGGCCACAGGTGCACCAGGTGCCACTGCACCTCCAGGGCTGCACAGCGGTGGCCCAGGGTGTATCTGGAGCTGCTGGGGTCCGAGAGCTGTCGCCCCATCGTGACCCCATCCCCCCACGATGGTCACTCCAGGCTTCGGCACAGGTGGAGGCAGGCGGGGGCAGCGTCCGTGGTGGACAGGGCTGGCTCTGCTTGTTGCACGTGGCCAGGGCAGTGGCTTAGCCTCTCCTGTCCTTGGCACAGCCCTCCTGGGCACACGGCCATTGGCATTGGCCCTCCCTCCACCAGCCCCGAGCAGGGCGGCTCGTCCCATTGCCTGATTCCAGTGACCTTTGCGGTATGATAGCGCCCGACGGGGTCCCGTTAGGCCAGAGCCCCCCACGCCGCAGGCACAGCCGCACCCCTGCGTCTTCTGTGTTGGCGCTCCCACACCTTGCGTTTGGCCAAATGTCCAGGAACCGAGAACCACGCCGGCCCCCGGCCCAGATGCACGTACGTGTGAGTTTACAAGCAGTTGTCACACCTGCCTTTGTTATTTTCTTCATTAGTTGCTAAAATGTCTCTAAAAATAATTCCCTGTTCTCAGAAGGCCAAGGCAGGCAGCCGCAGGCCCAGGCGGGTTTGGGAGCTGAGAACAGCGCCCTTGACCGACCAGCAACAGGTGTCTGGGTCCAAAAATAAAGTCTTCTCCTGGCTGGGGGAGGGGCTGGAGCTGTGTGGCCAGAATCTTCTCCTGACATAGGGGGAGGCCAGAGGAGGGGCAGGTGCCACCCACAGCCAGGGCAGCAGCACCCAGGAAGAAAGAGAATTTCTCACTGCAACACAAAGGCAGAGCTTGGGAGGAGAGGGAGGAGGGGAAAAAGGGGGAGGAGGAACAAGGATGCTCTGGCCCCAAGGCGGGTGGGGCTGGCACTGGGTCCTGCAAGGACCAGGAATTAGCCCCAGGTGGACGTGGGGGCCGCCCACATCTGGCTGCACCCGGCCTTGGGCCTGCTGGCTGACAGGTGCAGGGAAGTAGAGGGAGACACGGTGGCCAAGGGGGTGCACATAGAACCCCCACCACTGGTCAGAAATGGAGGGAGACCTCGGGTCCCAGGGCAGTCTGACCCTCCAATAGGCCACCTGTGTCACACTGAATTCTCAGATGTGTCCAAGGCCTGGGAAAGCTGGGGACACACACACACACACACACGCGCGCGCGCGTGCACGCCAGTAGCACGGGAATCAGCCTGGCATGGCTGGATCTCAAGCCCTCACTGCACATCGTGGAGGGAAACCTGTTCCACTCAGCGTGCACGTCTCTGCCCCCTCCTCTCCAATAACCGACGTCTCCCAGGCTGCGTCCCAGCAGGCTCCTGGGCAGGGACTGGGATGACTGGGGCTCAGCGCGGCTGGAGGGCGGGTGACCGGGATAGGTGGTCCCTCCTGGGAAGAGGGTGGCATTTCTGTGCGTACCACACTTCCGTCCAGAACCCACCACGCCTGGCCCTGCTCCAGGTGCCACAAGACCCCCAGCAGCAGGAGACGCTCTTGGGAGAGCTGATGCGTGTGCCCGACGGATGCTCATCAGGTGCCTCCTGTGTGCCCGACGGACGCTCATCAGGTGCCTCCTGTGTGCCCTACGGACGCTCATCAGGTGCCTCCTGTGTGCCCGACGGACGCTCATCAGGTGCCTCCTGTGTGCCCGACGGACGCTCATCAGGTGCCTACTGTGTGCAGGGCACCACTCAGAACGAGGGCACCTCCCACCAGTCGAGGGTGAAGTCAGAACCGAGTAGATGCAGAACCACTCGGGACGATTCCTGGCAGGGGTCAGTGCTACAAAGGGGCAGCGGTGACCTCAGGACCATGGGAGGGGCTCCCATGACAAGAAGGTGAAGCAGACACAAAGCAGGAGCCGGCAGAGGGGCGCCTTGAGCACCCCCCCCCCGAGAGGCAGCAGCAAGGGCGGAACAGCCACGGACAGCCACCCGTGTGCACGCCCTGCTCCACGAGCAGACGCGTGAGACCAGGCGTGCTGGGGACGCAGGGCCTCTCCCCAGTCTCCACTCTACTGCAAGGCACTCTGGGAGCACCAGATCACTGAGCAGAGCTCCAGGGCACAGCAGCGAAGGCATCTGTCCGGCTGTGACCTCCCACACGGGGTGCCTGGATCTGCTCCCAAGTCCAGCCTTCTGCTAGGGAGACCATGGGAGGCAGCAAAATGGCCCCGTAGTTGGGTCCCTGCCCCTCATGTGGGCGAGTTGGACTGAACTCCTGGCTCCAGCCTTGGCCTGGCCCAGCCCCAGCCCCAGCCGTTGTGGGCATCTAGGGGAGTAGACTAGCAGATGGGTGCTGTCTCTTTCCCTCTCTGCCTCTCAAAATAGATTTCAAAAAGAAAACCAAGTGTGCATCTGTATGTCTGTGTGTGCATGTGTGTATGTGCCTCTCAAATAAACACATTTTAAACACAAAGGTCAGCAAGAGCGTGCCTTCGCCTTCACTGGGGACACGGCCGTTGCGGACGTTCCCAAGTTCAAATGAGTCCCCCGAGGCTGTGCCTGGGAGAAGAGAGACGTGCAGGCCCCCAGGAGGCTGGGCAGCTGCAGAGGCAGAGCCAGCAGGCGACCCAGCCAGCCAACGGCCACCAGCACCGGCCGAGGCCGGGAGGGAGCCCCCAAAGCCCTGGGAGGCAGCACCAGTCTCGGATGCCGCTGGGCAGGCGCATTAGCAACGCTGGGTTACGGGCAGACGCAGGGCTCCGCCAGGTGCGCCTTTTAATGGCCTCTGGGAGCCCCTACAGGTTTCCGGGAAACCCGGCTGCACCTGCGACAGGGCCGCGGGGACGCTGGGACGCAGGGGGAGGGGCACTGAAGGGGAACCGCTGTGCCCTCCCTCCATGGGGTGCACCCGGGCTCTGCTTCGGAGCCTTACTGAGGGGCCCAGGGAACCCCTTTCCCCGTGGCTCCTCCACCTGCCCCGGGGCAGCAGCCTCAGGACGGACAGGTCCTGCTGACCGCCACTGCCCAATGCTGTGCGTTCCTGGGCGTCACTCCTCGCCTGTCTCTTTCGTCTGTCTGTTCTCTGTACTAAGTGTGGAAACCTCACCCTGACCAGAGAGCCCACGCCGGCTGCTGGGCTCTTGCCAAGAACCCACAGCCCCGCTGGCTCCACTTCCTGCGCCAGGGCCTCCTCGTGCCAGCGGCTGCCCCGAGCTCTGTGCTCCCAGGAGCCACTTCCAGAAATTCTGGCCTTTTCCCGCCTCGTGTCCAGGTGCACAGAGGGTTTTCTGCCAAGGAGCCAGGAAGCTGGAAGCAGGAGGCTGCCCCACCCCTGCCGTCTCTGGGCCCCAGGGGGAGGGGCCCTCACTGGGCAAGGCTTGGGGTCCCTCATGCACCCGATCCTGGAGCAGCCGGCTCGGCACTCAGCTGTGGGTGACGACTTCCACATCACCCCTTGCTGAGGCCCAGTTGTGTCTGAAATTAAGGAGCTAGTACCTGAAATACAGATCAAAAATAGGAAAAGAGTGGGAGCCACCCCCTGACCCCTGACCCCTGGCCCCTGGCCCCTGACCCCTGGCCCCTGGCCCCCACCCCGGCCTTGCCGGCTGCTGCCATTTCAGCTACAGCCTGGAAAGTACCAGGAACAAAGCGTTCGCAGGTTTCGAGCTGAGTGGAACGAGACCTTCCCACGCGCCTGCTCGGGCTGAGCCGGGATCGTCCCCGCGCCTGCTCGCGCTGGGCACCAGGTGGCCGTGCCGGCTGTGGAGCGACCGCCGAGGGCCGCACGTGGGGCTGGGTGCTCTCCGTGGCTTCAGACCCCACTGGGGTGGGGGCGAGGAGCCGACGCACGAGGACAAGAGGAGACTTCCGTAGTCCCACGGGGAAATCTCCCACGGACCCGAGCAGACGTTCCTCCAAAGACAACGACGAGTTCATGAAAAAATGCTCAGCGTCGCTAATTAACAGGGAAATGCAAATTAAACCAACACAGGCAGCCTCGTGCTCCTGTCAGAACGCGTTACAAAGCAGACAGAGACGTGCCGGTGAGGAGGGGGAGACAGGGAACCCTCGCACGCTGTCGGTGGGAATGCAAATTAATAGAGACATTATGGGATGCGGGAAGGGGGGGCGCACGAGACCGAAGCTGCCACTGCTGGCTCCGTACCCCACTCGGGACCCCACAGGGATCTCGGGGCTCCTGTGCCCGCTGTGGCCATGGCAGCGTCCACTGTAGGCTGACCGGGTGCAGGAACGCGGTGGCCAGCGGAGAGGACCCGGCCGCAGGTCCGCACCTGCAGCACTTGCATGCTAACTCTGCAGACGCAGACGGATTCTGCACAACCTGCCTGCGTGTGGAAGCCAGAGATCAAACTCGCGGGGCAGAGAGCAAAGGTGGGAGGTGGGAGACGGGGCACGGCGGCAGGTCCAGGGGCGCACGCTCTGCGAGGGAAGGTGCGGCGTGCCGACCCTGGGCCACCATCCCGCATTCCCTGGAGGGAGCGGGCCAGGGCGCAGGACGGCAGACCCCGAGTGCTCCCGCCCACCACACGCGTGTACGGGAACCGGGCCGGCGGGCGCTGCGCTCACAAACTCCACCGTGGCAGTCATTTCGGTCACCCCTGTGCTGGGCAGAGGACATTCTCGGGGGACGCGCTCACCACCACCACGCAGCGGCTCTGAGCCCTGCCCGGTCCTGCTCCCAGGGTGTGGCCCTGCAGTCCTGGCCGATGCTGTGGCCTGGGCGCCCTTCCCGTTGCCAGGGGTTGGAGAGTCACATCAAGGCACCAGGAACTGTCACGGCACAGTCGATCCCTTATCAGACACCAGGCCAAACGTGCCCTATGAGGCACACGGGACTGGGGACTCCATGAACCCACACACGGAGGTGACATGGGAGTCGCTCGAAACCACGACCCTCCTCCCGCACTATGACAGTCTGCCTTTGGAAGGCCCGGGGAGTCTGGAGGCCCCGGCTCTCAGCTCAGAGACCTCAGTGCCCAGCGCCAAGGAGCCACAGGATCCCCCAGGAGCCTGCTGACCCCTGTGCAGGGCCGGCCTCCCTCAGACGGGCCCTGCACTGACCCCATGCTCTGCCTCTCCCGTTCAAAGGCAGAGACACACACACACAGACGGAGAGAAACTTCCATCCACTAATGCAGGCCCCACGTGGCCACAAGGCCTGGGCCAGGCAGAAGCCAGGAGTCAGGAAGTCCATCTGGCTCGCCCATGGGTGGGGGTCCCAAGCACTCAGACACCTGCTGCCGCTTCCCCATGTGCCTTAGCGGGAAGCTGGGTCAGAAGTGGGGCAGCCAGGACTCTTATTCTGATACGGGACGCCTGTGTTGCAAGTGGCGGCTCAGCCCTCCGCTCTGGCTGAAGAGGGGAGAGGTCTCGGAGACCCCCCACCCCGCCTTGTTTCTGTAGGAGCCAGAAAACAATCCACTGTGTGCCCCCCCCCACCTGCCCAGCCCTCGGGCCAGGCCCCGAGGAACTTCAGAGGCACCGGACAGAGCTGTGGAGGGGTGGGGCAGGCTGACATCGGTGTGCACCCTCCAGCCTGCCTCATCCAGCCCCCTTTTCAGAGGCGCTGAGCAGTGAGACCCCGCCCGGTAACGGAGCACTCCACAGGTCCCGCGTGGATTGTGCCACCCGGTAATCCCCGGCTGCTACGACTTCCCTCCCGGGCCAGGCACAGGAAGTCACCCCAGGAAGCAGAGGCAGCAGGTGACCTGGTGGGCGTGAGACCACGGCGCCCCTACGGCTGCCGGAGCTTGCAGCTGGACCAGCCCGTCTGCACCCTGCGCGGGGCGGGGTGGGGTGGGGCTCTGCCGCTGCCCGTCTCCCAGCCTGCAAGGACACGGAAACCTACATGGTCCACAGACACCTCGGCTCACGGCAGTGTGGAGACGGCTCGCTCCGTGTGTGCACTCACGGGGTTCTTCACAGAGCCCTGAAGGTGACATGGCCTCGGCACGGCACACGCGTGTCAACACGTGCTGTGTCTGCTCAAACACAGGGGCTCGCGTGGGACGCCAGACACAAGCCGGCTCCGACACACACCACGGTCTTCGGCTGTCGCTGTACTTCTGAAGTCCCGATGGTCTCTCTACAGGGCAGCCCGGCTTCCAAGGGCCACTCCCAGAGCTGGGCAGGCCGCTGTCGACCGGGCGGCCCCCACCGATGCCAGCACCCATGTGTCCACGGGGAGTAGCCCGGACGAGCCACGGGGAGGGTGCCACAGACACAGCTGGGCAGGGAAGCCGGGCGCGAGGAGGAGCTGAGACGCCACTGACACGAAGCCGAGGGGCAGGTGAGCCCGGTGTGCAGTGGGCCCACGGGAAGGGAGCGGGGGCTGGGGGAGGCGGAGAGCCGGCTCCACGGCACACGCGGGCACACGCGGGCACACGCGGGCCTGCCTGCTTTCTGGTGTGAAGCGACGCGGCGGCAAAGCCCGGCATCACAGAGGGGCAGACGCTTCCTGTAACTGTGTTTACAGGAGCCAGGACGGTTTTGCCTGCGGTATCCTAAAGCGATCTGTGGGGTCGGAACGCGCGGTAACCATGCTTCCAGCAGCCGGGCAGAGACGCTCAGAGCCCATAGGTGAGAGCGAAACACTGCGCAAGGAGAGGCGAGGCCGGAAGCCCCGGTGTCTCAGAGCACCGGCCTGCAATGGGAATGAAGTACGCGCTGCCCTCGGCATGGCCTTCGGACCGTGTGAGAGACGAGCCACGGGGCCCGGGGAGCGAACGCCACGGCCCTGCTGCTGGGAGTCCGAGTCGCCACTGGCAAGGTCTGCTCACGGCCGCACTGGGGCAACCCGGGGCCAAAGCACAGTGGGGTGCCGGGCCCCCTGGCCTCCCTGGGTCCCGGGGGACCCACTCACCCCCTCGTGGTGCGGAAACTGCCTCCCGTGTTAGTTCCCTTTTTCTAGCAGTGAGGTGACGAGCACCAAGCCAGCGACTCCCTGGACCGTGGGGTTCGCCCACCCACGCCGGGGCTCGGGAGGCAAGGGGCAGCCAGCGCCCGGCACGGGGGGCAAAGCCAGGTCCTTCTGTGCGTGGGCGCCGAGGCGACAGAGCTGGGAGCTGTCGAGGGGTCTCCACTGACAGCTGACAGCAAGCGGCGTGGGGACGTGGCCCTCGGCCCTCGCTCCACGAAGTGGGGTCCCCAGAGGAAAGCCGTGTGGTGGACGGACACCTATGGTCAGCAGCACGCACAGTGGTCAGGCCCAGGGTTGGACAGCACTGGGCCACACAGGCACAGCTCATGCAACACACATAATCCACCACACACAACAGACATGTGTATCACATGTAACACACAATGCACATCACACACGCACACAGCAGACAACGTGTGCATCACACATACTACACATCACACACAACACATGCACATACACAACATTTACATGCAGCACATACAACATACACAGTACACCACATATTAACATATACACTGTACACACGAGATACGCCACATACTAACATGTACACGGCACACACTGTACACACGAGATACGCCACATACTAACATGTACACGGCACACACTGTACACACGAGATACGCCACATACTAACATGTACACGGCACACACTGTACACACGAGATACGCCACATACTAACATGTACACGGCACACTGTACACACGAGATACGCCACATACTAACATGTACACGGCACACACTGTACACACGAGATACGCCACATACTAACATGTACATGGCACACACTGTACACACGAGATACACAGACCAACAAGCCACGGTCCACCACACACCCTGACCACACAGGCATCCACCAGGAGCTCAGAATTCAGAGAACACAGCGAGGGGGACGGACGCCCACGGAGCAAGAGAGCAACCCAACGAGGGCACAGGAAGCTCGCGGCAGAACGTGTGACAGCCAGAAGCCGAGCGGGCAGGCGCCGCGGCGGTGACCAGTCCAGGTGAGCCCCTCACTCAGAGCCCCGGCTCCTCACTCGGACGCACCCACTGCCCGGATTGCCAGGATCCGGCTGCACAGGACGTCTGCGTCTCCAGGGAAGTGGCCGGCGAGGACTCCGATCTGTGGCCAGGACCGGGAGCCCCGGGACGTTGCTGCGGGGGCACAACCCTCGCTGCGGCTGGGGGAACCTGCTGCCCAGGCGGGCATCCTGGGCCCAGCGCTGCTCTGAGGTCCTCCTCCCTGGCAGGTCCCACAGGGCCTGTGACCCTGGGCATGGCCACGGCGCCCACTGATGCTCTGGGCAGTCCAGCCCAGCCTCTCTCTGCTCCCTGGCCCCCTGGAAGAGGGACACTCACAGAGCTGTCTGTCACCCCCACCAGGGCTGCAGCCCAGGCCACCCCGGGCAGCCTCCTGCCCACCCTGAGCTACTCTGAGGGCGAGGATGCGGCCCTGCTGTGTGGGCTGACCCCTCACAGTGCCCCTGGCTCCCGTGGGCCAGCAGCCTCATGGCTAACGACGCCCTACTCTGTGCCAGGCTTGGGGACTGGTTCATCACCTCCCTGGTCTCACAAGAAACAGCGACTGCCCCAGCCCCATCGGGAGGAACGCAGAGGCTCGGAGGAGAAGCGGCCTACCTTAGGCACGGGTGCGTGTGCAGCCGGGACAACCCACCATGCAGGTCAGCAACGCCCTCCCCCGCTGTTCTGGAGGTCAGACGCCTGCTGTGGGGCTCATGGGGCCCGAGCCAAGGCGTGGGCCCTGCTGGCTCCTTTGGGAGGCCACACGGGAGCCCCCGCAGGCACCCACACTCCTCGACCTCACAAGCTCCTCCCCCGCGTCTGTGGCCAGGCCTGCAGCCCACTCTGAGCCCTCGGCCTCCCTGTTAGAAGGGGCTCAGGTTTAAATGGGACCAGGCAGGAAAATGGGCTATCTCAGCACCCTCTTTTTCTGAAAAAAAATTTATTATTTAGAAGTCAGAGTTGTAGAAAGAGAGGGAGAGAGATGGTCCATCTGCTGGTTCACTCCCCAGATGGCCACAATGGCCAGGGCTGGGCCAGGCCAAAGCCAGGAGCTTCATCCAGGTCCCCCAGGTGGGTGCAGGGGCCCAGGGACTTGGGGCATCTTCCACTGCTTTCCCAGGCCATTAGCAGAGAGCTGGATCAGCAGTGGAGCAGCCGGGACTTGAACCGGTGCCCCTGCGGGATGCAGGCAGCACGGGCAGCAGCTTTGACAACTGCAGCCCAAGTGTCCCGACTCCTCACAGCTGCCAAGCCCCTTCTGGGCAAGGCGGCGCCACAGGAGCAGGGACTGGGCTCACCACGCACCCCTCTGCACACAGGAGCTACGGCAGGAGGGTCTCACACAGACCCAGCCTGGGCAGGACCGGGGAGCGGAGATCACGCAGATCCCTGACCCCGGCCCAACCCTGACCACGGGGCCGACTGCGCGTCAGGGGCAACGCGGGCAATGGCCCTCATGCTCCGTGCTGGTCACGGAAGCCACACGCTAAGCTTTAGGAAGACCCGCAAGGTGCCGAGAAGGCTCCGTGCGTGGACAGATGGTGAACACGCGTGCAAGGGGCTGAGCACAGGCATGGGCACCCGCTCAGAACCGGGGCGTGGTGCACAGGGGCTGCGAGGACCCTCAGAGCAGCTCCTCCAGGACGCCTGCTCCGTGGCTGGGGGTGGCACGGCCTCCACGTGGACGCCTGTCCTCCCACCAGACGCCGCTGCTGCTGCTGCGTGTGGTCTCCTCCGTTGTCAACTGGATCTGACTGAAGAATTAAAATAACCCACTTCCACCTTCGCGTTACCCTTAAGTGCCCACGTGTTCATTCCGACTGCACCTGAAGACGTCTGGGCGCCTTCCAGGGCTGCGGTGAGCCACAGAGCGCGGTGTCAGAGCGCGTGTAATTTCCAAACCCCCAGTTGTTAATGAAATCCCAAACACTCAGATTTTAATTGAACCAGATAAAGATTAAGAAGCTTAGCAGCAGCTGGCATTACGAATTAGTTCTCGGCAGAGTTTTAAGTTGTGCTCGAAATCATTGCTTTTGTAATCGTCCTAAATTGCCCTTTATCTCGCTAATTCAGATATGATTCCCAGGGACCGTCCGGGCTGCTGCTCCCCGGCCTGAGGAAGAGGGTGTGTGGAGGCCGCGCAGTTACCGTGCGATGTGGTGATCGGTACAGCCCGCACTCATCAGAGCCCGAGCCGGGCCTGCCTGGGGCCTGTTTCAGGGAGAGCTCTCATTCCTTAGAGCAACGGCTGGGAGCCACGGACCCGCAGCAGGGCTCTCGGGGGCCGGACCGGCAGGAGCGCAGCAGAACAGGTGCGCCTGCAAGGCGAGTGAACGCACCCCTGTCGGGGCTGGGGTCCCCCCGAAGGAAAGGGAAGTGGGTTTGTGTTTCCTGGAAGTCGCTGTGCTCCCATGGGGCCTTGAAAATGGGCAAGACACGGGCTGCCCTTCCCCGACACACCCAGGATCCCCGAAGGACGAGGCCGCCCGGAAGTGCTGGTGGGATCCACTGTGGGGACCGGCCGGCTCCAGGCTGGTCCTTCACTCTCCAGTGCCCTCGGCAACCCCCACCCCCGCCCCAACACACACCTGCAACGGGGCTGAGCACGGCAGGCTGCTGTCCCCCAGGAAGACCCCAGAAGGGGAGAGTCGAGGTCCTCCATGGGCACTGGCGCCCCCACCTCGCAGGAGGTCAATGGGGTTAAGGGTGGGGCTGGGGCCGGGCCTTCCCACCCACTCACGGGAAGGCCGGGGTGCTCGCGGTGCCTAGCTGCCTGCGATCGCCAATGTTCTGTCTCTGCTGCGTAGGGAATGTTCTAGAATGAAGGGTGTGTGATGTGGGCTTGTTCCCCTGGGGTCTACTTCTTGGTGCCTGCTGGAAACATGTGTGTGTCCACTGAAAGGATGTGGCCCTGGGGAGCAGAGGGACAGCCTGCTGTGGCCCCGGCACAGGGTCCGTTGATGTTGGGCAGGCAGGGGACAAACCACAGAGGTGGGCAGGAGGCGGGGACACAGGAGACAAAGCCAAAGGGACAGACGCAGCCCAGGCGATGCAGGAGGCACAGGTGCAAGGGAGGGGCCCAGGCGGAGCAGGGGAAGGAGGAGAGCTCACTGTGGCTGAGGCCGGCGAGCCCCGTGCCGGGGTGAGCGCCGGGCGCCTCCTCCCCATCTAGGAAGAATCAGAGAAGCTGCTGGGGCCGGAGTCCAGCCACAGCCATCGGCCGAGACTCTGGGCTTTGGGCCTTGGCACACGCTGTGCACTCAGCCCACGCCTCTCCCCACAAGATCCTCACACGGCTGGTTCCTTCCCTCCACACCATCGAGTGTCCCCCATCCAGTGTGACCAGAGCGCATGGCTCTGCCCCTGGGGTCTGGCCGCCCCACGGCTGCGTCTCCCCAACGGCTGGGCTGCACGCGCTGCTTGGGCGCCCCGAGGCCCTGGACAGCGAGGGTGCGGCTCCTGACAAAGGACACGCCGTCCCCCAGGCCGCTCTCAGCACTGCTGCTGTGTGCGCACCCAGCCGAACATGGTCGCCCTCCGAAAGCTTCAGGTCATCCGGCCACACGCACGCGACTTCCAGCCCTGGACACAGCCGGCCAGGCCGATGCTGGTGCCGATTCCACAGCTTGCCTAGGTCATTTCCGGACTGAGTCCTCGTCACCACCCGCACGGCCACTGTGGGTTTCCAAGCCTCCCGTCAGATGGTGGGACAGAAGGTGAGGACCTCGGGAGAGCAGCGCCGGGGCCCGGCATCAGCCCTGGCACTGCTGGGAGAAGCCACGCCTCCTTCCCGGGGCCGGCCAGGGCAGGCAAGGGGTTCCCCCCAGTAAGGGGCTCCCCCGAGCAAGGGGACCCCTGGAAAATGTGCCTCTGGGAGCTACCAGACAATGTGAGAACCAATCAATATTTTTCTTCCACCACCTTCCACGTGCCTTCTCCACATAGCCATTCCCCGTGGGCCATGAGTGTCCTGGGCCGCCCAGCCGGGGGACCCCACGGTGGGCGGCTGGAAGCAGCACAGGTGGATTAGAGAATCCATCCAGGTGCCGGCAGGGGAGGGTCCCTCCGCCTCTCCCGCCTTCAGGGGTTGTGGGCCTGGTGCTCCCTGGTCTCTGGCTAGGGGACTTGAGAATCTGCCTGTGCCTGATCAGTGCCCCTCCCTGTCATCCAAGCCCCGCCCACCACACATTCACTCCGCTTTCGCCAGGGACGTGCGCCAACATCAGCCAAGGGCATGCACTCATTAGATGAACACGCAGAAATAACGGGCACCCCAGGAGGCCTGGACGAGCACAATGTCTCTATCACACCCAGACAGGGTCCCCAGCAAACACCCACCCATGTCGGCTGCACCACACGCACCGTCAACAGTAGTTACAGGGCTCCTGCTGGGAGGCGCTGGCCCCAGGACACAGGGACTGCACTCCCAGGACAGGGCAGGCCTCATCCCGTGGGGGCACTGTCCCAGGTCTGCTCAGGCCTCACCCATGGCTGGCACTGGCCCGGGTCTGCTCACGTCTCACCCTGTGGGGGCACTGGCCCGGGTCCACTTTAAGAGAGAGGAGTCGCTGTCAGGAACCCCAGATGCACCACTGGTAAATCGGCAGCTGCCACAGGTGATGCTCAGGTGGGTCCCGACGTCCTGCTCACGTAACCCGGCCTCCAGGGCCTGCCATTAGGAGCCAGAGGCACCGGGAAATCTGCCGAGTCATAGCCGCCACGAAGAGCCCCACCCCAGCCCCATCCGTCATCCCTGCACCCATCTGCTGAGTCACACCCACCCACCCATCACATCACTCACCAGCCAGCACCCCTCCGCCCACCCACCCTCCACCTGCCTTGGGCTGAACACCAGCTCGTGGGCCTGCAACCACACCTGATCTTTCCAGAACATCACCCCTGCTCGCCCGGGGTCTGGCCTTCCCGTCTGTGGGCACGAACATCTTAGGAGAAACAGCGGCACAGAGTACGGGAGGCTCACTTCGAGGACCTCCCAGGGGCTAGGACGGAAACTCGGGCTCTGCGCCCATGGCCGGGGGGGGGGGGACGCCGACGGCCCCCCGGGGACACAGCTTCTGAGTTGCGGCGCTGGGCGGGACCTGCCTTTCCTGAACTGTATGTGGCCCCCACGGAGCCGCCCCCTCCAGTGCTGAGAACAGCGTGCGGGTGGCGGAGGCCAAGCGTATGACACACACACAAACCACATGTATGCAAGCACACACATGTGCAGACACACACGCGGGTGCTTCTAAGGCTTGCTTACGTTTAAGGGGTGGACACGGCCCTGGACTACCTGCCGCTGGGAGCCTCTGTCCTCTCCAGCAAGCCCTGCCTGTCCCCCGTCCCCGGCAGGCACCCGCGCCGGCGGCCTGGGATGGGCCCTTTCCCGAGTGCGTCTCAGGGATGGGTACGCCGCCTTTGGCACTCTGCAGTCGGCATTGCGTGGCCAGCTCCAGAGCCTCACAGAACAGCGTCCCCATGAGGTCAGGGACAGGGACTCAGTCCCCAGACACCCAGGTCTGTCTCTGTTGAAGCTGTCAGACAGCAGGTCAGATGGCGGTGGCCGCCAGGCTACAGTGAGGGCGAGTCGCTGGCCACCAGCTCCTGTCCTCACTGCCGGCTGACACTTTCCTGTCTCAGCCTGGCCTGGGGCCACTCTGCCGACTGTGGTCCTGGGCCTACCCTGCCCGGGCTGCCCTCCAGCCTCTGAGTCTCCAAGGCCACAGCCCCCTGGGCTACCAGACACGGAAGAGCCTCAGAATCGCAGTTCCAAAGCCGGGGTGGGGGGAGGACGCTGACCACTGCTCCCCACTGGACTGTGTGACGGCAGACCGGCATCCACAGGGCGTCAGTCCCACAAAGCAGAGCGGACAGATGTCACGGTCGTCCTCAAGGGTCACAGGTGGGCGCCGTGTCCGGCAGCCTGTGATGCTACACCGACTGAGGCCACAGCACCCACGGGGACGTGGGTCTCTACTCAGTGCCAGGGACGGCCAGGGACACCCTCGCCCACACTCTGCCCACCAGGACCACCAGGAGGCTCACCCGGGAGCAGGGGCAGGCGGCCATGCAGCCCGCCCACTGACCCACCAGCCTCTCCGCCAGGCCACACC
Source organism: Sylvilagus bachmani (assembly GCA_015711505.1). Classification (NCBI taxonomy): domain Eukaryota; kingdom Metazoa; phylum Chordata; class Mammalia; order Lagomorpha; family Leporidae; genus Sylvilagus; species Sylvilagus bachmani. The sequence continues at coordinate 110,038,493 of CM027394.1, read as the reverse complement.
CTGTTCAGACCAGAGCCCAGGCAGCAGACCCCGGGCCACACAGCGGGTCCCGTCGCAGCGGGGGCAGCCCCTTCAGGGACGTTTTGGCCCACACTGAGCTCGGCTGCTCCCCTCTCAGGACCACGACGTTGTCCCGCCCCTGCCACCCCCACCCCAGGCAGAGGGGAAGACTGCGGGTTCCAGGGGGCGATTCACAGAAAGCATGATGTCAGCTTCCACGTTTTTACCAATACGTCTGCCAGCCTTCCTGGATGGGACGTGTGCGGGCTGTGAGTGCTGGACCCCTGCCTACCCCAGGACAGAACTCACCCACCTACCCTGGAAACCCTCAGCTTCCTGGTCCTGCAGGCCCCTTCCCCAGGGGACGATCTCACTGGAGAATGGAGCCAGGACAAACAAGCGATGGGAACAACCCACGGAAGGCCGGGCCAAGGGATGAAGATGCAGGTCCTTGAAAACCGTGTTCAGGCACCTGGATCCAGCCACGCCTGAAGCTGATGTCAGCTCCTAGACTTTCCAGGTACATGGGCCGTGTTGACCGGTTCAGGTGGTTTGGGGCCCTGCCAGGGAGTGAGGCCCGCGCGCCTCTCCCCGTCCTGGCTCATGGCTGGCAAAGGCAGGCAGGGCTTCAGAGGCGGAAGGCTGAGCCTTGGGTCACACGCGGACCTGGTCAGCCCAGCTCTGCTGCAGACGAGGGGCTCGAGGCAGGTCCCTTGCCTGTGAGCGGGGGCTGTGGTCCACACCTGCTGCTGGCAGAGCTGTGTAGACACAGCCAGGGTGCACGCTGGGAGAACCTTGCTCAGCAGTCAGCGCTCAGATGGGTCCCCTCCTCTGTCCTTTTCACCCCGGCTCCTGCTCGGCCCCTCTGGGAGCGTCACCTCCGGCTTTGAGCAGAAGCGACACCGGCCTTCTGAGGTCTCACAAACCACGTCGCCATGACAGCGCGTGAGAGGCGTGGAGCCCAGCTCCGGGCGCCTGGTTTTGTCCTTTCCCAGCAGGCTCTCTGTCAGCCACTTTCCTCTTAAGCCGCGGGGAGCGCGTGGCTTCTGCTTAGAACACGAGGACTTCGTTATTGCCTGGAGACACGGATGCCCGGAAGCCTCTGACACGGAACCTGCCACACAGCCTCCTGTGCGGAGCAGCCGATGACGTCGGCGCCCAGCCCACCCGCCGAGTCGCTGGTGCCTTAACTTGCCGCGTGGCCTGGAGCAGCCACCAGGCCGCACAGCTGTGCTTCCCTGGCCCTGAGGTGACCACGGCTCTGATCTGCCTCTGTGGGCAGCAGAGGCTGCTGGACAAGCAGGGTCGGTACCCAGGCCCCGCTCAGAGGCCCCGCACAGGGGCTGGAGACAGCACAGCACGGACAACGAGCCACAGCCCCTCCCGTCTGCCTTCCTCTGGCCCAGGCATCTGCTGGGCTGGCTGGAGCGTGGGCCACAGCCTCGGATGCCAGCCGTCAAGGGCGCTGGGCTGTCAGCTAGAACAGATTACACCGCTCAACTGCAGGGCCCTGACCAGGAGACCGAGAAAGTCCCCATCTTTACGGACCAGCTGTAGAACGTGGCCGATCCCACAAAAACAGGCTTTTGCTGAGAAAATACAATGATGCCCAGGGCCCAGAGCGCCCTCCTGTGGAACGCGCAGCCACTGGGATTAAAGACACCAGAGCCCTCCCTCCCCAAAGCGATCTGGGTAGAGGGAGACATGCTGCCCTCCCCCATCCCGCCGGCCGTCGCTGTCTTTCCTTCTGCGAGACTCATTGAAAGCTGCAGTCCCCAGAGACCCACAGCACGGGTTTCCTAACAGATGCAACTTGGGGCAGGGTCCCCACCAGCTCTCACTGCAACCGGAGGGAGCCAGGCTCCCCCTTGCCATGGGGCCACGGTCTGGGGGATGCCCCCTAAACCTCACCTGCAGGGGAGCTGGCTGCAGGCAGACACCAGCACCCAGCATCTCTCCAGGGAGCCACTGCAGTCCCAGCAGCCACCTGGGGACCCCAGGGGGTCCAAGGCAGGGTCTTTAGCTGGCTGGGCCGAGGCCTGAGACCACTGACCTGCTCCAGCTGGAGGCCACCTGCACGCGCAGGGCAGCCCCTGTGGATGCCACGTGCCCACTGTAGGAAATGAGCAGGCCCCAAGACCAAGTCACGGTGCCCACAGGCCCTTTGTGGGGCTGCCTTTAAGGAGGAGCTGCTGTGGCCGAGTGGCTACCACTGCTGGGCGCCCCACAAAGTCTCACGACCCTACAAGACGGGGCAAGAATTCCCCCCAGTCTGCAGATGGGGAGACTGAGGCACCAGAGGGTACTCAGCTTCCAGCCAGGGGGCGTGGAGGGGAGCAACGGGGGTCAGCTACGTGGGGCATCCATGACCCGGCTGACAGGACCGTCCCCAGCTCAGATGTTTCGAGAAGTCTCACATCAGATGCACTAAACATGGCATCAGTTAGCTTCCTGTTCTTCCAACTGGTCTACCTGACATTAACCCTTGGGCACGTGTCACTCACACAGAATCAAAAAGCAAACACACACACACACACACACACACACACACACACACCACATCCCCGCGGCTGCCTGAGTGTTGACAAAGAAGGAACAGCTGTGACTCTGAAAGCTGCCCGTAACGAGCAGAAATGAAGCCGTCAGCTCTTGGGAGGTTCCGCCCTGCAAGCTGGCAACGCGTCCTTTCTCATTGTTTTATTTTCGGTTTTCAGTGCCGTGCGAACAGACCAATGTGCAGGGCAGTTAAAGGCATTTCCACGGCCGTGCGTTTTCTCTGCGAAGTTGCTGAGCACAAGTGCTGGCTCCCGTGCCTCCTGGAGGAGCAGCATCAGCTGCCACTCCTGGCTCCTGAGCTGTGACGGGCACACAGCTGCACAGGTGCGGCCACTCCGTCTGGAAGGCTCTATGGCACCACGCACATGGCATGGCTGCCCAAGTCGGCTTCCCAAAGCCTTGCGGTCCTGGGGCCCCAGTGGCAGATGGAAGCCGGTTCCTCAGTGTCGCCCCTCGTCTCTGTGGCCGCTCTTCCCAGCAGTCAGGGGTGACTTAGCACAGAGAGGACGCGCTGTCTGCTCCCTGCCAGCCTGGTGGGCCCGGAAGAGAGAGGAGCCTGAACAGGGACCCACCTCCGCCCCAGGTGTGATGTGTGGTCCTGCATCCCGGCTGAGTCAGCTCAGGCCTCTCAACAGCACCTCACCTTCCTCCCGACCCCGCCTCCTCCCTGAGAGGGGCCAGTCCTGCCTGAACACGACACTCACCACCCAGAATTGCTTCCAGGGGTCTGCAAGCTGCCCCTGACCTGGAGGAGGGAGGGCGTGGCCCCTGCCCACAGGCGTCCAGGTCCCGGGTGCCTCCCCTGCCCGCTGAGGCCCACAGGCGTGCTGAGCCCGCGCAGGTGCGAGCTGACGGCAGCAGAACCTCTGGCTCTCCGGGGAATCGGCACGGGGCCCTCTGATGAGCCGGTGTCTGTGCAGCAGTGCTTGGTTCCCTATCTGGGAGGACAGGCAGTGAGGAGTTGGCCCCTTCTTAACTAGATCTGTGCTTGCGGTCATTGCCCCGAGAGCACCGTCCACCGTGGTTAGTGATGTCTCTGCGTATCTTTCACTCCATGGTCACCCTTGCGGGGCCTTCACGGGGATCCGCCTGGCAGAGAAGGCTCCGGGCAGGACTCACGGGGCACCTGGGCCAGGCCTCTGCTGCCTGTGTCCTGGCTTCCTCTCCTCCCGCTCCGGGGCCGCTCAGTCCTCGGGGCCTGTGTCCTGCAGTGACCTCTGCCCACTGATGCCGATGGCCCTGAGCTGCATGGACAGGGCTGCCCCCACTGCCAGGGTCAAGGCCAGCTCTGCAGCTCAACGGCGGCATGGTCTGACGGACACGCGCGGTCTGTGCTGGTCTCGGTTCCCACACCTGCCCAACGTCCTCGTGTTACTTGGAGGAGAAGAGAGAGAGAGGGACTGAGCGTGGAGGTTGCCAACTGAGATGTCTCCTCCAGACCCACAGGAAAAGCTGAGCCAAAGAGGGAGCGGACGTGGGGGAGGGGCACGTGGAGGAGTGGGCGGGCGGCTCCGCGTCCTGGAGGGACAGGAAGGGCCGGCCGGAGCCCCAGCTGCCCGTGTCCATAAGCTTTATTGATGCACAGCCATGCCCCCGACACACCCCTCACTAACAGCCAACGCAGCGTTGGGACAATCCTGGACAATCACTCCCTGAGCTTCACAAACTCTCGCCAGCCCCACTACAGGCAAGAGCCCTGTTTCCCTCTGAAAATCTGTACGAGGGGTCCAGCCAGCTCAGATGAGTTTGTCTCCTTTACTGATATAAACAAACAATGCCTCAGAAAACATAGCCCATTCACCACACACAACCCTACACCCTGACCTGCACAGGCGTCACGCATGTTACACACATCACACTCGAGTTAAGGAGGCACCGGCACTGCACGGAAAAACTGCAAAATCTCAGAGGCACTGGACGGTGACTCGGCCCAAATCCCTGGAAGCCACGCGCCCAGGGGGAAGGCAGGTGTCACATTCCCCCCGAGTGCACACGTATGTGAGGGGGGAGACAGGTGTCGCATCCCCCCTTTGGTGTCTACACCTGTGCGAGGTCTTGCCAGACCCCCCAGTAGAAACCCTAGAAAACACAAACACGCAATTTACACACAAAAAAGAGGGGAGCAGCAAAGAAAACAAGCCCACTTCTCCAGGGCTGGATCAACACAAGGCTGCATGACGCCACTGTGCACCTGTCCAGGGGAAAGTGTCCACAGCAGTAACCGTGGGCAGAACTGTGAGCCCGTGGACAGTGGGCAGGGGGCGTCACCGAGGCTCTCGCCGGAGAGCAAATCGGCTCCACCTTTCTGGATCCATGGCGGCAAAACGACCCGAGTCTGAAGCAGGGATCCTAAGTGCCCAACGACTCAGCGCAAAGAAACAGGGATCCTAACTCAGTGCCCAACGACT
>CM027394.1:110016925-110033029 GCA_015711505.1 Sylvilagus bachmani | reverse complement strand
GACTCAGCGCAAAGAAACAGGGATCCTAACTCAGTGCCCAACGACTCAGCGCAAAGAGACAGGGATCCTAACTCAGTACCCAATGATTCAGCGCAGAGACAGGGATCCTAACTCAGTGCCCAACGACTCAGCGCAAAGAAACAGGGATCCTAAGTCAGTGCCCAATGACTCAGCGCAAAGAAACAGGGATCCTGACTCAGTGTCCAACGACTCAGCACAAAGAAACAGGGATCCTGAGTCAGTGCCCAACGACTCAGCGCAAAGAAACAGGGATCCTGACTCAGTGCCCAACGACTCAGTGCAAAGAAACAGAGATCCTAACTCAGTACCCAACCACTCAGCACAAAGAAACAGGGATCCTAACTCAGTGACCAAGGACTTAGCGCAAAGAAACAGGGATCCTAACTCAGTGCCTAACGACTCAGTGCAAAGAAACAGGGATCCTAACTCAGTGCCCAATGACTCAGCGCAAAGAAATAGAGATCCTAAGTGCCCAACGACTCAGCGCAAAGAAACCGGGATCCTAACTCAGTGTCCAATGACTCAGCACAAAGAAACAGGGATCCTAACTCAGTGACCAATGACTCAGCACAAAGAAACAGGCAGCTGGGCCTTGGGGTGCGTCCACGAGGGCTCCCAGCCTGGGCCCCTTCCCACCCCCACACACCCTGCAGGCACACACAGGCTCACGCCCGCATACCACAACATGTACACACACACAATACACTTGTACACACCACACCCACACGCTTACACACACTTGCTCACACATATACACGTGTGAACAGAGTTAACACCCATTTTCTTGCACATGTACACTTGCATGCATGCAAATTCCACACATTATCTCACACAGAGCAGACGCAGTCACACATGGGCACACGTTACCACACCACGCTTACATGTTGCACGCCTGCTTCTGTACTTACTGCCTGCACACACAAACATCTCTCACACACACACAAACGCGTTACCAGATGTTCATTAGGGTAAGGGAAGAGGAGGTTACATTTTTTCTTTATGTTTTTGTTTTTCCTGTCTTCAACTTCTTTTTGAATTTCAAAAATACAAAATGTTCTATTAGGACCAGAGGGATAGAAGGAAAGCTAGGTTTAATAAGTTTAACAAAGGAAACCGTATTATTTAAGAGTTTCCTCCTAAAGGTTGATCCAGCTTTTATTTCATCATTGATTTTGCTCCCACCTGGCCTGACCCAGCTGTCTTCCGCTCCTTAGAGCGGCTCTCTTCGAGCCTTGTTCTCAGAGGATCAAACACTCTCAGACCCAGGATTACGGGCAGAACTTGGGGATTTTGCACATCCTGGGTTTCGTGTTTCATGTGTCAGCAGCAATGTCCCCTTGGGATGGACCCAGCCACAGGGCGGGGGTGGGCGTGGGGGGTCTGTCTCCTAGGGGGTCGGACAGCAAGTGTGGTCTCATGGACACCCCCACCCTTGACACTCACGCGTGTGCACACACACACACACACACGCGATTCCCAGCCACGTCCTGGAAGCCGGCAGCAGGTGCCCCTGGGGCTCCCCTGGCTTCTCCCTTGGAGGAGGGGGTGGCTCCCAGCTGCTAAGAACTCACTTGTGTCTCAGTGGCTGTGGGCTGCAGTAAGCAAATGGATCTTAGGTGGGGTGGCTGTGTAACAGCTGCCACTCACTGCTCACGGTGCTGGGGCTGGAGTGCACGATCAGGGCCCAGCCCAACTCCCTGTCCCAGGAGGCCTCTTCCTGTTCACAGAGGCCATTTCTCACAGCCTCCTTGCTTTGGGACCAGCAGAGGCAGCTCGCTGGGGTCCCCTTAGCCAGGGCTCCAGGCTCAGGGGCCCATCACCCCTGAGGTCCCACCTCTCAGGACCATCACCGGAGAGCCAGATGTTCAGTCCATTGCACACGGTCAGAGTGTCACCTTCCCAGCCAGGTGTCCATGGCGCAGCCCCCGGGTGGGGCTGTCCTGAATGCCAGTGCCGGCCAGCTCAGAACCCCGGGCCCGGGCCATCTGCCTCCTGTTCTTCCTGCATAACTCAGTCAGCAAGGTCTCCTCACTAGGAAATGGAAGCCAGCAGTGCTGACCACAAGATGGTAAAACTGCTCTACCGGACGGTGGCGACAGCAAGGAGAGCAGGCCGTGCCTGGGCCCAGCCTCCTGCTCTCCCCGCGCTGGGAAACACGGAAGATGAAGCTTGGGGAGCTGTGAGGAGCCAGCAGACCCCAGACACCCATCAAGAGCAAGTACAGCTGACACCTCACACACGGGAGCCCGAGTCAGCAGGTCCAGGGGGGCAGACATTAAGACCCTGTCTGTGACCTCCAGGGGCTGAGCCACTGGGCAGAGACACATGGGCAGATCCGCGCTGCCTAGCAACACAGCCCGCCCCCTCGGGACTGGGTTCCAGAGACGGCGTTCTGCCTGGGGTGAGGCTCTGCCTGAACTTACCAAGCAGAGGAAAAAGGCTGCACGGCCCAGCCAAAGGGCAGAGTGGGTCAAGAAGTGCCCCTGGCAGCTGCGAATGCAGGCAGAACCTGCTGAGGAGGGGACAAGGATGTCCCCACCTGCTGTCTTCATCTGGGGACCTCAGTGCATCCGGCAGAGAAGGAATCCTGAGGCTGAGACTCCATGAACCCCTGCCCCAGGCACAGGGGACGCAGTGGGGAGTGAGGGCCCAGGGGTGAGGCCAGGCGAGCCCAAGCAGCAAGGCCTGCAGCAGGTGAGGAGCAGAGTGAGGAGGCGGCTGGGGAGGACGTCTGAGCTGCATCCTTCCAGCAAGGGCGGCCTGGGGCAGGCCAGCGCAGTGGCCCAGCAGAGGCCCTGGGATACCTCTGAGCAACAGGAAGACAACAGAAAGCAGAGGCGTGTGGTTAGGCCTGTGTGGGTGCAGGCGGTAGGCCACAGAAGCTGTGTGGTTAGGTCGTGAGCCCCGGGGCCTCTGTGGGTGCAGGCGGTGGGCCACAGAAGGCGTGTGGTTAGGCTGTGAGCCCCGGGGCCTCTGTGGGTGCAGGTGGTGGACCACAGAAGGTGTGTGGTTAGGCTGTGAGCCCCAGGGCCTCTGTGGGTACAGGCGGTGGACCACAGAAGGTGTGTGGTTAGGCCGTGAGCCCCGGGGCCTCTCTGTGGGTGTAGGTGGTGGACCACAGAAGGCGTGTGGTTAGGCCGTGAGCCCCGGGGCCTCTGTGGGTACAGGTGGTGGACCACAGAAGGTGTGTGGTTAGGCCGTGAGCCCCGGGGCCTCTGTGGGTACAGGCGGTGGACCATAGAAGGTGTGTGGTTAGGCCGTGAGCCCCGGGGCCTCTCTGTGGGTGTAGGTGGTGGACCATAGAAGGCGTGTGGTTAGGCCATGAGCCCCGGGGCCTCTCTGTGGGTGCAGGTGGTGGACCTTGCGGAGTTCAGCTGGGCTAATTCTGGTATTTCTCCAAAGGGTAGGTTTGGGGAGTGAGAGCGAGGCCCAGGTGCGGCCTGGTGGCCAGCCGGTAGGGAGGAGGCACATCTCCAAGGGCCCTCCCATGCCCACTGTGCACAGGGTTCCAGGACGCTCATATCATGAGTTGTTTTAGCAGCTGCAGAGGAGACCCTGATGGGGCCACTCTGAGGAACATCACTGTCAGCCACATGGCCTCTCACCGCTGGAAACCAGGGAACAAGGGGCGGCTCTTACAGTAAGAGAGGCGGGAGCCACAACCAATCCGCTGCTGGACTCTCGCCTCTCGGCAACCTCATCCTCTTCCCACATGCAGACCCACCCTCAGCTGCTCACAGTGAGGCCTGCCATGCTACAGGCTGCACCATGCTGACTCTCCCCCAGATAAGGGTCCTGGCCACTGGCACCAGAGCCAGCTCCTCCCCACTCCACCCACCGGGAAGTGAAGTTCATCAGATCAACACCTTCTGGTTCACTGACACCAGCCAGGCTGGTGACACTAGGGACCCTGCTCCTCCTCGGAACCCCAGGCAGCCCCTGGGCTTGGATCAAAAATGGTGTAAGGGGACCCAGCATCTTCTCAACTGCTAGGGTCTGCCAAAAATGCCCATTCTCTCCCCAAATCCCTTCCAACTGCATTTTGAACATCGTCCCCTGGGAACAATCTCTGTAGAAGCTTCAAGAAGCAGGGCACCAGGTCCACAAAGACTGTGACCCCACACAGAAGGGGCAGCCCACACAGCCAGGTGGGCCACGGCAGGAATCCGTGCCCGCAGCCCACACACATGACAATCACGTATCGATAACAAGGACTTCTGGGCCACAGCCACACCACCCGACCACCACCTCATCTGCAGAGGCCCACAGCTCAGCAAAGCAGTACAAGAGGACACATCAGTAAAATGCTGTCAGCCCAGCAGTGTGACTGCTGCACACGGGAGCACACGGGCCCTTGTAGCTATCAGCTCCCATAGGTCAGCAAAATTCTGCAGTGAAATGATGAGTGGCAGACGGAGCTGCCCAGGGAAGGGTGGGGAGGGTGGGAGAGACAATATGGAACAAAGTAGAGGCCAACAGGGAGGTCTGCTTGGCCCCCAGGCCCCAGGTGAACAAACACCTGGCTTGCCTGGTCCAGGTGCACAGCCACGGAATGACAGTTAACTCAGTGGCCATTGTGCTGACCGTCAAGTCCCAGCACAGGCCCTGGATCAGGGAACAGCACCATGGGCTGAGATGTGAGGGTCCTGTGAGGCTTGGCTAGCACCCACTCTGCAGTTCCAGGTCGGAAGAATCAGTGCTGGAAAACTCAGCCTTCTCCCCACTTCGTCAGAATGCTCACGAGCTATAGCCCTCAGAAAGCACACAGAGGGAGACGCTGCCCAGTGATAAAACTCCCACTGCAACAATCGTCACTGTCATCCAGTTATGCTCTGGACACCTGAAGCTACACAGAAGGGCAATTTCATTAGACTGAGATCACTTGTCTTGCTTTACGTTGATAATGGCTTAATAAATAAATTGGGAACGCCCTAACACACAGGTGCAAACACACTTTGACTTTTCGATCTCACATACCTCCTTCTCCAATTATTATGCTTTTGTATTGTCTTGCTTGTCAGTTTAAACCTCTCCCTGCTCCAAAAGGTGGGAGAAGAATCCACTTCCTTTCTCTCACAAGGAGTCCTTCCTGGGAAGGTTTCATGTGGATGCACCAAGACGTCTGCCTCTTCCTCCAGTTCCATCATGCATTCTCTCCTCACTTCCCTAGTCGCCCTTAGCACACACATGCATGCACACATGTATGTGCACACAACACACAGTATGACTGCAATCTGGGCAAACAGAGAGGAACATAGAAGAAACATTATACCACTCTGCATTTCAACAAAGCTATTAAGCAACAGAGGTGGGAGTAATGGATGTGACACAGTTCAAGCAGAAGGGGAGGGGAAGATTAGTAAAATGAGGCCTGATAAGAGGCGACAGTAGAATTAGGAAGCTCTGAAAAATTCCCACAGGCAAACAAGCAATCTGGGCAGAAGTCAGCAGCCAAAACAGAAACAGCACAGGGAAGCTCACATGTCCAGGTGCCTTACAGGGAGTCCACTGTTGGTGCTTAGGGTTGGGGGCGGGGGGCAATGGGCATGGCACAGGGAAAAAGGGAATATGGCAAGAGGACCATTACACAGAGGGCCTGGAATGGAACATCTGGAGTTCAGTCTGTGGGAAGCAGGAGCCTTTAGAGGTTTGGGATGGTGTAAGAGTCTCTGGGATCCCCTAATTGGCCAAGATGACTGACATTAGGACTCCAGGGACTTACAAGTGTCTTGAAGTAAAACACCAATAATCACAGCAAAGTGAATGCTGTGACATGTTAATGAAGATGGGGCTCTTTCTGGCCCCCACACCTCTCTCCATCAGACAGCTCCAATTCTGTAACCTGCTTAGAGCCACGGTGATGGATTGACAAGCTTGGTCTCCATTGTCTAGGACCACCCTCCTGATCCTCCACAGATGCCCACCTGTCGAAACAGCTGACTTGGGAACAAGGAAAGCAGCAATGCCACTGAGGGGGGCGTGGAACACCAGCCGCAGCAGGTGCAGGGATCATGGTGCAGCCCTGCCACCCTCCTGGCAGGGAAGGCAGGCAGCAGGAGTATGGAGAGGCACTTCCTCCCTGCTCAGTTGGGAACTCACAATCCTCATTTCCCCCAGCCACAGGTAAGTGCTGAGATTAGCACCTTGATCAAAACACCCATCCACCACAGATCAAGCTACTCACGTGGATCTAATCTCGAAGCCCGAGGGCAGTGAGAGGCAAAGACACATGTGCAGCACCGGGACAAAACCTCGGGGCGTGTTCAGTGTGAAAGTGCAGATATGCACTTCTTCTCTTACACTGCAGTGTAAGAATCAAACAGAAATAAAACTTTAATTTATGCCCAGGAAAATAAAAATAGATGAATAGGATCCACGTGAGCCTGCTAGAAGAGGATTTTTTTTGGTGCCAAAAGACGGGCACTGGGAGCTTTTCCTAAACAGGTTATCATTTTAACATTGCAAAGCACTAGACTTACTTTTAAATAGCAAAATGACAATTATCTCTGCAGGTCCCGTATCGCCACTGTGCAGTGTTCCTGCATAACGAACGGACTGTCAGTGATACAGCAGGATGAGAGTGTCTGCGCCATGCTAGCCTTATCAAAATCCAACCGCATTAATCCTTTTCCTTACATCAAAAATCAAATAACTTCCCGGAGAGAGGCCACAGTGTCACCAGCAGTGGTTCCAGGGGGAGACGGCAAGTTGAGATTAAACGGTGCAATATGCTAGGGAAAAAGGAGATAAGGATTCGCCTGCACCCATACGGAGGCTCAGAACCGAGGATCCCCCAGAGGAGCACAGATGAGGGTCCCAAGTTGCACACGGTCTTACCAGGGACATACGCCTTCTCTGAGAAGGACTGGGGACATCTGCAAGGAACAATGCATTCATGGGGGTTGGCATTTTCCAATGAATGTTTTGAGCCACTTGGCATTTAAGCCACAAGGCAATCATACTACTCCAAACTGATAAAGGAGGGATGCAGTAAGAGGATTCCTAGATGGCTGCATGGAGGGGCTGCCTTCCTGATAAAGCAGCACCTTTCAGAGCGAGGAAACAATGCAATTTTCTGCCCGGTGGAGAGGAGCAGATAGTCGGGGGGCAGTCAGCAGCCTTCTTATCTCAGGAGCAGCCCCTTGGCTCCCCAGGGCTGGAGGAAGTGATTAATTAGTGCCTCCTTGAAGCTGCAAGCTCAGAGAGCTGTTGGGGGCCTTTCTGTGTGTGCATCCGACAGTGATACCCTTCCAGAATGCTCCCTTCCGAGCCCAACAATGGGCACCTGTCTGACGCTCCTGGGCCCAGCAGGCCAAGTGGACGGAGGCTGGCCCCAGAAGGACTCTGCTCTTGGAGCTCCGGCATGCAGGGAGGAGGCACCATCAGTGACTCAGCTCCAGGCAAAAGGAGGGAGCAACTGACCCCATGGCAGCTACACTGTGCTCCTGCCCCGTCCACCTGGCCTGGCTGCTCTCACGGGAACAAAGCACGTGACAACCCCGGAGTCGGCCTCCCTAAACTGAGCCTGGCCACGTCGAGGGAAGAAACCCCCAACAGTTCATTTTACTCCTCAGTCGTGAAACCAAGATCCTCTCCCATGATGACAGACCCATCTCGTGAGTGGCACCTTCCTCCAGTTCTGGGCTAAGGCACTGCCTCCAGGGACAGGGATGGAAAATCAAGTTCTTATTGAAGTTCCGTGGCCTCCCACGCCCCACGAGGATGGCAGGCGAGAAGAGCTGAGGGAAGGTGCTGGACTACTGGCCTGGGAACCTCCAGGCTGCCCTGTTCCCTAAGCCAGCAGAGCTGCAGCCCGGGGCCCCACGGTAACTCACACTCGCAAACGAATCCCAGCCACAGCTGTCTGGCTTCTCCTGCACCAATTCGGCAAGGCCGGCTGCAGAGGGCTGTCTCCCATCACCCCGGTAGCAGGAGTGCCACCGTCAACACACTGTTTATCCCAGCACAAGACACGAGGCCCAGAGGACGCTGGGAAACTAACACACAGGGAACACGCACTTGGCACAGTGACGCCACACCTTTCCGCCAACTGCATGGGCCTTTGCTCTGCCCCTCCCCCAAACCCACAGCCCAGGTAAGGCAGAGGAGACAGGGGAGTGGGTGGAGATGTGAGTGCCCCTCCACAGACCCCCACCCTGGTTCATCCCGGGAAAACATGGGGAAGTTCCAGAACTGTCTGGAATTCCTCGGTGACAGTAACTCCACTCTCATTTCACAGGCTGCAACAGAAGCCTTCCCCGGCCATCCTGAGTGACGACCTGTGACTTCCAGAGGATGTCACGCATGTGGTATTTAACATGCCCTGTCACGGGCTCAGAGCAGTGCCCTGGGGCCTGCTGCAAGCAAGAGGTGCCTGTGGGGGGAGGGGACCTGCTGAGTGTTTAAAACTCCCCAAGAGAAGCCCATTCGCCACTCAGGAGCCGCCTCAGCCTCACCCGGGAGCCCTCGCTCCCCACAGAGACAGCCCTCAACACCGTCCACTCAGGCCACCCGGCCTCCCCTGCAAAGGACAGAGCAGATTTCAAAGCCCCTGTGACTCTGGCACCATTACGTTTTGTGTCTTATATGTTAACTTTCTGAGCCAAGATTGCAGGAATTTTGTAATAAAGATTTATTTATTTGAAACAAGTTACAGAGAGGCAGAGGCAGGGAGAGAGAGAGACTTTTCATCTGCTGGTTCACCCCCGAAATGGCCACAATGGCCAGGGCTGGACCAGACAGAAGACAGGAGCCAGGACCCAGGAGCCTCATCTGGGTCTCCCACAAGGGCGCGGGGGCCCAAGCACTTGGGCCATCGTCCACTGCTTTCCCAGGCAGAGCCCACATGTGATGCCACCACGCCACAGTGCCAGTGTCTACAGCAATCCACCTCTCCCCACGCACCTGACACCTCCGAGAGACCAGTCCTCACCCTGTCCAGCTGCTTCGAGAAAAAGCCACGGTGAGGCCCTCTCTTCCCAAGGACACACAAGTTCTATAATTTTATGGGCTTTTGATCACAAGTTTATAGCCTTCAGCCCTGCACTGAGATTCCATTTTTATCTTAAAACATGAGAAACAGATAAGACCAGCTGCATAATCCCCTCTCTGCCTCTGAGGAAGGGGGAGAGGAAAGGTAAGTGAAGAGGACTCAGGAGCCTGCGGCGGCCGTCCAGGGGGTCCAGACCCTCAGGTGCACCGTGGTACAGTCTGATCACACCCACACCCACCACCAAATTCAGGTGGCAAAGAACTTACGCTCCCCCTGCACACACAGGGCCTTGGACAAGCCATTCTCCAATGCATTTATTCCGTTTTACTCTATTTTAAAACACGGCTGTTAGCCAAAAGGTGTCTGGCCACACAGCAGGCCAAAAAGGGACACCATCCCCCGGCACAGCCATAAACACCCATCAAACGAAGCCACTGTCACTCTCACGGGAAAGGCACTGCCTCACTGCTCTGCAAGTCTCTCCGTGCCGGGGGTGGGGTGGAGTCCAGGGTGATGGCGGGAGCCCCTGGGCGATGGCATCGCATGGTGGCCCAGGGTGAATCCTCAGGGATGTGGAAACACTCCAGGGACCGGGATGCTGTGTTTCCAGTCTGCTCCTCTCCAGGGCCACCCCGAAGACTTCACATTCCCAGGGGTCAGGAGAAGAGAGGGCTGGGGTGGTGGAATCAGAGGAGGAAGGGGAGGCCGGGAGCTGCTCTGGGCCAGGCTCCACCTGCCTAGGGGACCTGGTGTCCTCACATTGACAAAGGACACAGCAACCAGGAACCAATGGCACGAGTCGGAGTGAGTGGGCGCCAGCACCCCAGGATGTGTGCACTGTGTGGTCTCGCCGGCCCCTCCGTGCCTTGTGCCCTGTGCCCCGCCCTCCCAGCCCTGTAAGGCAGAGATCACTCAGGCAGGAAACTGCTGCATCACCGGCAGAGGACTGAGCAGCACAGAGAGGCTCCATCAGGGGTGCCTGTGACGTGTGAGGAGTGGGCCCGGCCCCGGGCTTCCCCGCCTCCTCTCTGGCTCCTCCAGAGCCTGTGGAGGGAGCTGGAGTAAGTGACTGGAAGTTCCCACGGCAGGCCCCATGCTCTGTGACAGGGCTGACGATGCACCTGCCACCTGGGCTGGCTGCGTGGCCTGGCCCTGCCCCCCTCCATGCCAGGTGCAGGGGCCCCAGCCAATGGGCCAGAACAGCAGCACAGCTGTACCCCGACCCCTCCAGCGGGGTGGGCACTGGATCCCGACGCTCTCCGCAGGTGCCTGCAGGACACGGTTGGTCCCACCTGCTGACGGCTCAGCCAGAGTCTGTCTAAGCATCATGGACACAGGAGGGAGGGGAAAGCCTTCTCCCCCAGCCCCCGGGTCTTGCTGATGCCAACCAACCCAACTCTAGAGAAGCAGCAGGATGGTGCACCTGCCACACCTGGCCCTCACTGCTGTGGCAGGTGCTTCCTGCTCTGCTCCGGCCACCTGGCCTTGCCTCAGGTCCAGCTGAAAGTCCCCAGAGCAGGAGCAAGGACATGGCACCTACAGCCAGGGGGCTGTGCCCTCTGTCTCCCCCCTGAGACACCTGGCATCCACTACCACAGGACATGTCCCCCAAAACCCGCTGTCCCCAGGCACGGACCGCCTCTCAGGTTGCCTGTCCCCAGCCCGCAGGAGCACAGGAGAGCCGGGTGAGACCTGCCCCCTTGTAGGTACCAGGGCTCCCCCCGTGAACCAGACGCAGAGGCACCCCGATGCCAAGCAGGCAACAGCCCAGGGACAAGCCCTGGGTCAGGGCCACAGCGGCGTGTCCTGGTCCACTGTGCCAATCCCTGCGCTCACGGGCACCTGGCGGCCCAGCAGCAAAGGCATCGCAGCTTGAGACACCGGAAGAGACGTTTGCAGCCAGAAGTCTGCGTGTCCACAGGAAAGCAGTTTTGGGGAGAGGACAGGCACATTCTAGAAAAGCCCCCCACCCCGGCACGTCCTCCCCCCACTGCAGGGTGCACCTCCACCATTCCACAGCACAGGGCGTGCACCTGTCCTGCCCCTACACCGGCCCCCAGGGAGCAGAGTGTCCACAGTGCACCTGGGGTCCACGTCACAGAGGAAGGGACCTTGCCCGTAGTTTCAGGGAGACCGCCCTTGCTGGGTGTGGTGGACAACCCACTCAGGGCTCTCATCCTGAAGACGACATCTGGCCCAGCTCCAGCCCCTCCGGGTGGGCTGTGTGACAGTGCCAGGTACCACCTGCCTGAGAGCGTTGCTGACCACACAGCAGCTCACGGTGGGCACCCCAGGAAAGCCACAGCTGAGCCTGGCACCCCCACAGGCTTCCACCACGGTCGCGCTCCTTGATCAAGCAGGAGACTGCCAGGCCTCATCCCAAAACTTCCAGTTCCCTGGGTGGGGTCTGTGACCAGAGACACACTCCGGCAGTCCTGGACCAGACCACAGTGTCAGCCACGCTCCCACGTCCTAACCCAGTGGCAGCCACACTCCCACGTCCTACACCTCAGAGTCAGCCATGCTCCCATGTCCTAACCCAGTGTCAGCCACGCTCCCACGTCCTAAACCTCAGAGTCAGCCACGCTCCCATGTCCTAACCCAGTGTCAGCCATGCTCCCACGTCCTAACCCAGTGTCAGCCACACTCTCACGTCCTAACCCAGTGTCAGCCACGCTCCCACGTCCTAACCCAGTGTCAGCCACACTCTCACGTCCTAACCCAGTGTCAGCCACGCTCCCACGTCCTATACCTCGGAGTCAGCCACGCTCCCACGTCCTAACCCAGTATCAGCCACGCTCCCATGTCCTAACCCAGTGGCAGCCACACTCCCATGTCCTAACCCAGTGTCAGCCACACTCTCACGTCCTAACCCAGTGTCAGCCACACTCCCACATCCTAACCCAGTGGCAGCCATGCTCCCATGTCCTAACCCAGTGGCAGCCACGCTCCCACATCCTAAACCAGTGTCAGCCACGCTCCCACGTCCTAAACCTCAGAGTCAGCCACGCTCCCACGTCCTGGACCAGTGTCAGCCACGCTCCCATGTCCTAAATCTCAGGGTCAGCCATGCTCCCATGTCCTAACCCAGTGTCAGCCACGCTCCCACGTCCTGAACCACCGTGTTGGTCACTCTGCTGTCCTAAGCCATGGCAGTGGCCGCGCTCCCTCGTCCTGGACCACGGTGGGGGCAGGGCTGCACCCCCACTGGAGACCCGAGGAGGCTCCTTCCTGGACTCCCCAGCTTCTGGAAGCTCCGGGGCTTCCTGGCCTGTGGTCGCCTCACTCCAACCTGCCTCCACCCTCACGTGGCTGCTCCGTGGCTCTGTGTCCCCTCTTCTGTCTCTGGTGCGGACTCGGGGCCTCGCCAGACAACATCAGGGACGAACTCACCAGGAGGTCCTGATGAAGGCTGGCAAAGCCCCTTTGTCCACGGACGCCACCTTCGGCTGTCAGGACGGGGGCGTCTCTGGGGGCCACTGCCCAATCACTGCAGGACGCTGGAGTCTGCGAGTGGCCCAAGCGGTAGACACCCTGCACTCCTGCTGTATCCCTGGGGAAACATGGGCCCAGGGAAGGGGGCGCCCCTGTGCTCTGTCCCTCCCCCTCCTCTTCCCAGCCAGGGGCTCTGCTTTCCGCAGGGCACGTCGGGGGCTGCGAGCCCGCCCTGCGAAGCTGTGCACCCAGGCTCCACCGCTGCTCCGCACAGAAGGTGTCCTGCTTCCGTGTGGCCAGGAACAGACTGGAGCCCCCGGCGCTTCCCCCGGTCAGACAGGCACACGTGTTGCACACGTGTGCACGTGCTAGAGAGCGGCCCGGGACCACGTCCCCCTCCCACCCGCACCTGGAGGTGGCATGGGCTGCGTCCAGTCCACGGGAGAACCGGCCTGCTCTCCACACCCGTGCCTGGTGCACCCGGCTCCACACGGGCCTGTGAGCCCGGCACGGGCGCAGTCGAAGGCCTGTGGATAGTTATCTGTCACAGAAGGCTTACCTTGATCCCGCCCAAATCCCACAGCTGTGAGTCCAGCAGGGCACAGCACGCGGCAGCAGCAGCCGCCGTGGCCGTCCAGCGTGGCTCAGCCTGCGGCCCATCCCAGGACCCAGGCAGAAGCCGCCCAGTTCAGGCCTGGTGGCAGCCACGGACAGCACAAGGGACGCTCGCACTGGCTGGAGCCGTGCACTGCGGGCGCTCGCTCCCCAGCCTGGGTCTCGGGCCCCATCACTCCCTCACTCCACGCCTGCGTGGGAAGCCGAGGAGAACCACTGAGGCTCTGTGTGGCTGAAGGAAGCCCCCGCCCCAAGCGGGCAGTGCAGGGAGCCCCCAGCACACAGCAGCCAGGAGTGACGGCCACGCCCACCCTGTGGGCTCCTGCATCCACAGCCCAGCATGTGGTCTCAGACCCTTCCCAAGGAGGCCCACGAGCTGCCGGGAACGTGGCCCCACACGAGGCACAGAGTGAGCAGTGGAGGACCTGAGCCGGGAGATCACCCCCCCCCCGGGGGGGGCCCTGGTGGCCCCAAGCAATCGCAAGGACTCTTAGGAAAGGCAGGGAGAGACAGCCGTGGGGGAGGCTCAGACACTGCCCCGGCTGCAGACGGAAGGGACGCGGGCCAGGGGACGCCGATGGCCTCCAGCCAGGGGACGCCGATGGCCTCTAGAGCTGCAGTGGGCGGCACAGAGTGCACGCCCCCACCCCCTGCCCCCGCCCCGCCACGGCCCAGCCCCCAGCGAGCCGCCAGCAGGGGGTGCGATCTACAAGTCCCGGGACCTCCGTGCTGTCAGCATCGCTCCGGGAGGAGGGAGGAGGGGGAGGCCGCACGGGGGCCAAGCCCTGCAGAGCATCGACGGACGCCGGGCCGGGCTGCGGAGGCTGTGGGCGAGCGTCGGCCCCCTGCCCCAGCCTGAGGGGGACACTGGCCGGTTCCTAGGACGCAGCGCCCCGAGGCAGTACCGCCGGCCGCCAGAGGAGGGCAGCCCCGCGTCCTCGGGCCCCGGGCCTGGAGCCAGGACACCCCAAGTCCAGGGCTGGGGACCCCATCGGTCCCAGGGCCAGGGCTGCTCGCAGCTGACGGCGCTGCCCACGCCGGCGTCCACCCCCGCCGACCCCGGAAGGGACAGTGTGCCGAGGAGCGCTGGACCGCCCCTCCGTCCAGCCATGACCTCCCAGAGGGGGCTGGGGGACCCTCCAAGGGGGGAGGGGAGGGGGAGGGAGCCAGAGGAGAGGAGGGGGAGGGGAGAAAGGGGAGGGGCGGAGGGGAAGGGGAGGAGGGGGAGGGGAGGGGGAGGGAGCCAGAGGAGAGGAGGGGGCCAAAGGGGAGGGGCGGGGCGGGGGGCGTGGGTACCAAGTCCCTCAGGTAAACTGAGGCAATCTGGTTGCCACTTAAAACCTGAATGAATGGACCCCCCCCCAGGGCAGCGCCGCGAAGTCGCCATTTCCGAAGGAACAACTTCCAGGTCTCGGAGTCCACGGACACGGAAACCGCGCGAGGGCGGAGCGAGGCCGGCTCTGGACAGAGGCCTGGACCGCCCCGGCCGCGCCCACCGCCCTGTGCACGAGCCGGGCCCGCGCCCACCGCCCCGTGCACGAGCCGGGTCCACGCCCACCGCCCCGTGCACGAGCCGGGTCCACGCCCACCGCCCTGTGCACGAGCCAGGTCCACGCCGGCCACGCGGGCCTCGAGCCTCCTGCAGACCGCTCAGCCCGGCGGCCGCGTGCAGACCCAGCTGACCGGACACGGCCGGCCCGGCCCCGCGCACGCCCTCGTCCCGCACTTACCCGCGTCCAGGCGGCCACGCGCGCTGACCCACAACGGTCCAGGCCGCGACCTCGGCGCGGGCGCCCTGGGGACAGCCCCACAGCGCCCCCTGCAGGCCGGTCTCTCAGGCTCCCGTCAGTCAGAGGAAAAGCTCCGCCTCCCGAGGGCTTTGAGGATGCCCGGATGCTGGGCGGGGCTGTAGTTGACAGCTCCCCAAGTCCCGCCTCCCCGGTCACGTGACTCGACGATGCCCGCCTGCAGGCCGCAGGTGCCCCCAGGTCCCCGCTCCTAGGGGCTGCGGGGTGCCCCCGGCCTGGTCCGAGCACGCGGGCGCCCTGGGTCAACCCCGCGCCTGACTCCGGGCTCCCGCCTGGGGCCCCCGACACCCCGAGTGAGGCCCAGGGTCTGCGCCCCAGCCCGGGCTGCCCGGCTCCTCCGAGCCCACTGCCATGGCGAGGGCCCCGCCTGGCTCCCCCACTGTGAGATGCCCCCGCAGCCCCCCAGGGCGACCCCCAAGGGACACGGGCAGGCAGGGGGAGCCTGAGGCTCGGAATCTGAGGGCTGCAGTGCGGGCCCCTGGCTTTCCCTGAGCGGGGTGGGCGCTGCAGAGGACACGCAGGACACGCAGACAGCGTGCGTCTGCCGCCTGCCACCCTCATGTTACAAAGTGCCTGCTCCCCCCAAGACATCGCGTCTGAGTTCCGGGCGGGAGGAGGAACGGAGATCAACGAGCAAATCTCCCCCGCAGCCGACCTGTGTGAGCGGCCACGGGCCAGGAGGCGGCCACGGGCCACGCTGGTGTCGGGCATCAGGCCGTCCTGGACTGGGTCCGGCAGAGGGGCTGCTGGGAGGCGGGACGCGGGCCGGCACCGCGCCAGCGAGCTGCTGCCATTCACGGACGCACCCGGTGGCTCCCGCGCCGCGTTTTCTGGCCACTCATCAACTGCACCCCGTCCCCACCCGGAGCCGCCATGCCCTGGCCGGGACGGCACAGTCGGCCCTGGCGATGGCGCTGCGCACAGGCCCTGCCTCCTGGTCTGTGGCGGCCCGGGCCGTGCGGCTGCATATGCGATGGCTCAGCTGCCCCCGGGGTCACCCGTACCCTGCTCCCTGGGAGGGCGACGGGAGTGGCCGCCTCCTGGTGTCCATCCCCCCATCCCCCCATCCCCCCATCTCCCCCCTCCCCCATCTCCCCATCTCCCCCCATCCCCCCAACTCCCCCAACTCCCCATCCCCCCATCTCCCCCATCTCCCCATCTCCCCCCTCCCCCATCTCCCCATCCCCCCATCTCCCCCCATCCCCCCAACTCCCCCATCTCCCCCATCTCCCC
>CM027394.1:109990472-110016425 GCA_015711505.1 Sylvilagus bachmani | reverse complement strand
CAGAGGAGCAGGGGAGCAGGGAGCAGGGGTGCAGGGGAGCAGGGAGAGGGGAGCAGGGGAGCAGGGGAGCAGAGGAGCAGGGAGAGGGGAGCAGGGGCACAGGGGAGCAGGGAGCAGGGAGCAGGGGAGCAGGGGAGCAGGGAGCAGGGGAGCGGGGAGCAGGGGAGCAGGGGAGCAGGGGAGCAGGGAGAGGGGAGCAGGGAGCAGGGGAGCGGGGAGCAGGGGAGCAGGGGTGCAGGGGAGCAGGGGAGCAGGGGAGCAGGGGAGCAGGGGTGCAGGGGAGCAGGGAGCAGGGGAGCGGGGAGCAGGGGAGCGAGAATCCATGATCCAGGGAGGGGCGAATGTCCCACCATTGGAGGCAGCTTAGACTGGGGCAGCAGGAGCCGGCGGGGCCAGGCATCTCCCTGCACTGTGCGCGCCACACAGAGGACGTTTGGGACAGGCATTGGTACATGCAACCCAGACAGGAGGGGCGGAGACGGGCACGGCCCCGGCCTGGAGACGGGCACGGCCCCGGCCTGGAGACGGGCACGGCCCCTGCCTGGAGACGGGCACGGCCCCGGCCTGGAGAGGCGCTGCAGGGCTGGCCGTTCCACCACGGTCCGCTCGCTGCAGGCGGCTGAAGCCCTGTGCCTCTGACCACGCCTGAGTGGAGCTGGGCGGATTCCAGATGCTTCCACTTACCTAGAGCCAGGCTCTCCTGGTTGCCAGGGGAGCTTGGCAAGGGGGTGGCAAGGTGGCATTGCGGGTAAAGCCACCAGCTGCAGCAGCAGCATCCCACATGGGCGCCGGTTCCAGTCCTGGCTGCCTCATTCGGATGCAGCTCCCTGCTGATGCACCTGGGAAAACAGCGGGGGATGGGCCCCTGCCTCCCCGTGGGGGCCCCGGGAGAAGCTCCCAGCCGGTGGTTCACACTGTTGTTGCCATTTGGGGAGAGAACCAGTGGGTGGAAGGTTCTCTCTCTCTCTCTCTCCCTCTCTCTCTCTCTCTCTGTAAACTCTACCTTTCAAATAAATTAATCTTTACTATAAAAAACTCAGCAAGACTCTGAATGTGGAATTTGGGCTCTAAGTTCCAGCATCAGCAATTTTTCTTTTTTTTTTTTTCAGTCAGAACAGTGGCCCCAGCTCGTCCTCCAGGTGTAAGTGTGCACACGTGTGCTCAGGTAGCCCGAAGCCACGACGCTGGTGGGCTCCAGGCACAGCTGGATCCAGGTGTGCCACAGATTTCTCCCACACCTGGGCCCTCTCCCTGCATTGTGTGCTGGTGTCGTTCTGAAGGCAGCTTGCACAGCAGGTCACCAACAGAACTGACCTGTCCAGCCGGGGTCCTGGTCTCATCAGAGCAGCCTGGCCGCGACAGCCTCCCTGAGCCGGCCTTGCAGCTGGGGTGATCTGACTGGCAGAGGCCGGGTGCAGCTGGCCAAGCTGAGGTCAGGACAGCGTAGGATTCCCCAGGGAAAGCTGAGGGCCCATTACCAAGAGAGGGGGACGGGGGCAGTCGGGGGCCACCCACTTCCATCAGACGAGCAACTCGGACCTCGGCTCTGAGGGCAGGGCCCGGGGCCCCTCCCCAGCAGCACTGGGCACAGCTTGGCTGAACGTGTGGCCCTGGTGAGTGGACGTGTGACTGTGTTCGGGGGCCACATTTTGGGCAGTGAAGCTGATGGCTCAGGTTCATATTTCTAGAATGTTCCTTTTCCTTCATGTAGGCATAAAGGCCTGCATTTAGCCTTAAAAGAAAAATTCAAGGCTTGCTCTCCACGTGCCGCCGAGCGTCCGTGGGCCCCTTGCCGGGGACGCCGCAGGCCTTGGGCCAGGGCGCGGCAGGGAGCCCCCGCCTCCTGGTCTGTGGTGCTCCCTCACTCCCTGCTCAGGTCATCGAGCAGAGGCCGCAGGAGCCGGCGCGTGGAGGCAGTGCTTCTAAATCAATACGAGAATGATGGCAGTGACATTCCACCTTCACGGGGTGCAGCACAAACAGCGACGGGCCGGAGCAAAGCTGAAACGAAATGGAATTTCGAGGGTGATGGCGGAGGGGGCCGGGCCGAGGGCCTTTATAGCAGAACTCACATGCATTCGAGAAAATCTCGCCCAGATCGAAGGAGCTGGCGGGGTTCCAGGGGACAAGCAGACGCTGAAGTCGTGTTTACCCAGAATGCTTCAGTAAACTTCCAATCTATTTACAGGTGTGCATGACAAACTGCCTTGAATGTGTGAGTTATTGCTTCTGCTATAAATGAAATTAATACTAAGAAGTGGAGGAGGTGTAGAAATCCCGCAGCACTGAGGCCGGCTGAGCCTGGAGGGCGGGATCGGTTCTCGGTTGCTGAGTGTGGGGGGCCTCTCGCCGACCCTGGCGGCACAGCCGTTGGCCAGACACCCTCCCGGGTCGCAGGGACAGGCAGCAAAGACGACTTCTTTGCACAGATGATTAGCGAGCGGCTGAACCCGGGAGGAAGGGGCCGCTGTGAACAGGAGCGCACGTCTCCGTGACAGGGCGTGTGAAGGCCACGGCGCTGGGCCCCCGGCCCAGGGCAGCCGCGCGGCACAGGGCGCTGAGCTCTCATTTACAGACGGGAGCACGAGGCACCACAGCCCGGGAGGATCTCGCGGCTGCTCAGAGGCGATAATGGAACAGGTCGGTGATGCTCACTTCTCACCTGCAAGTAACCACAAGGCCACCTCGCGGGGTGCCGGCAGGTGCAGGGGTGCTCCCGGCTGGATCGATAGCAGCCGCGAGGCCTCGTGAGACTTGGGGCCCCTCCCGGGTCATTGCTGAGCACCTGTTTGCCGACACTGCCGCGGCAGGTGCAGGGACCCACACTCTGGGTAGTGCTGTGTGGCTCGGGGCTGCTGCTGCTGGGAGACGGGCGACAGAGAGACGAACGGCTGTCGCCGCACCCCCCACCCCTACTCGACAGGCCCGGAAGCGTCAGACGAGCCTTCACAGGGTGTAGAGTGGGATGGCTGGCGGTGAGGTCTGTTTTCCCAAAACTTGTGCACACACGCACCACGCCATGTTCTCTGCAGGTTTCTTCCCCATTCATCAAAATACGAAACCTGAATAATTCACCCCAAACTCACATCCAATGATGTAAAACCTCACTGTGATTGACAGGGTGGAAAGGGAGCATGCGGCCCGCCAGCCTCTGGGTTTCCCATCACTCTGGCGAACACAAAGGAGGAACGGGAGCCGCGAGCAGGGCGAGGCCCGGCCCCGGCATGCGGCCCCCGGGCTCCGCGGGCACGTGGGAAGCCGGGAAGCTTCTAATTATTGGAATAAAGCAGCGGTTTGAATGTGATGTCAAGGAGCTGGCAGCGTGACGGTCCCCGGGCACCGGGAGCTGTCAAACAATTGAGCCGTCGGCGCCGCACCTGGCAGGGCCTTTGTTTCCACAGATGCTGGCTGCCGATCGCCGTCAGACCTCTAATGAGCTGCGTTTGACTGGGAGAGGTGGCCCCTCACAGGCACTGAGACCCTCAGACTGGGAGGGGCCGGGGGCACTAGGGCTTCCTCCCGGTTGTGGGACCCAACAGCCCTCTCACCTGGTGATGAGGTCATGAAACCCAGCTGAGTGGACTGGCGTGGCCTGGCCTCTGCTGACCTGCATTGGTGTGGTTCATCTCGAGTTGGCCTCTGCTGGCTTTGGTCTAGCCTGGGTTTAGCCTGTGTGGACCTATGTTCACATGATCTGGCTGGTGTTGGCTTATGCTGCCCTGTGTCGACCTGCCCTGGCCGGTGTCGACCTGCCCTGGCTGGTGTTGGACTGTATGGACCTGTGTCGACCTGAACAGTACTGACCTGTGTTGACCTCCTCTGGCCAGTTTGACCTGCTCTGGCCGGTGTTGAACAGTACTGACCTGTGTTGACCTCCTCTGGCCAGTTTGACCTGCTCCGGCCGGTGTTGACCTGTGTTGACCTGCTCTGGCCTGGGTTTGGTTGCCTGCCTCAGACCGGCCTCTGCTGAGACCCCCTGGAGTCGGAACTCTTGCCCTGAGGCCACACACCCTCCTCTGAACGCACCTGGAAGAGCTCCGGGGCAGGCATGGGAGGTGCCAGGAACTCCACGGGGCGACTGGGATGGCCGTGAACAGTGCTCCGGTCGAGTGTGCCCAGGGTCATCTGAGAGCCAGGACTCGAGCAGGGCGGGCGGCCAGGGGCTGCAGGGTCCTGCAGGTGCAGGGGCAGCCCAAGTGGGCAGGAGCCGGGGCTCGTGCGTGCCTTACGTAGTCCTGGCGCTGCTCAGCCCTGCTGCAGAACCAACCCAGAGCCAGCACCTGTCACTGCCGGGGTGGGCGGGCAACTCCTCCCGCACAGCACTGACTCTGGGTTCTGGGGAGGACGTGCTGGGTGCGGGAAGCTCCCCAGGCCTGTCCATGCCAGGCTTGCTGTGGCCAGTGCAGGCACAGCCATCCCAGCTCTGGGGAGGCGACTTCAGTGTCGGTGTGTCCACGGGGCACCAGGGATGTCCACGCTGCTGGGGAGACTTGCTGAGCCGAAGGTGTGGGCTCCAGTCCCCGTGTCTTCGTTTGTTTGCTGTGTGACCTCCAGCAGCTGCGTTCACCTCTCTGAGCTCAGCTTCCCATTTTGCAGAGAAAACAGTGGGGACTGCAGGCAGATGGTGAGGGCCGGAGGGTTCTGTGGGTGTCAGGCGGGAGCACCCTGCTCCCGGGGGCCCCCACCCATGCCTGGAGGTGTTCTGTTCTCACCGTTGGCAGAGGTAGGCGAGCGCTGATCCTCCCCCGGTGGCCGGAGGCCAGCAGTGCTGCTGAACCTTCCATGATGCACAGGGCGGCCCTGTTGGGGGACCTGTTGCCCCCCAAAGCCAAGGGTGCCGTGGTTGGGGAGTGTCTGTGGGTGTGCCCACGTGTGGCTGCCCAAGCTGACAGTGGCTAGAGCTCCCAGGTCCAGCCCAGAGCTGAGGGTGGCCCTGTAGGCAGGGTCAGGGTGTGTGCTGGTCTCCCGCAGGTGCACAGTGCACACACACCCTGGGCGCTGGTCTCCCGCAGGTGCACAGTGCACACACACCCTGGGCGCTGGTCTCCCGCAGGTGCACAGTGCACACACACCCTGGGTGCTGGTCTCCCGCAGGTGCACAATGCCACGCACACCCTGGGTGCTGGTCTCCCGCAGGTGCACAATGCCACACACACCCTGGGTGCTGGTCTCCCGCAGGTGCACAGTGCACACACACCCTGGGTGCTGGTCTCCCTCAGCTGCACAATGCCACACACACCCTGGTGGCTCCAGTGGCAGGGATCTGTTTTCTCTCGGTTCTGGAGACTGGAAAGCCTGAGACCACAGTGCCAGCCCCCTCCCCACCGTGCCGGTGCACGCCCTTTCCCCACGGGGTGTGTGGAGGGGGTTGGGACCCCTCTCCTCTCCTTGGGAGGCCCCTTTTCTGTCACTGGTCTCCACCCTTCCGCCTGCCTCCAACCCCGACTCCCTCCTCCCACGGCCCCGTCCTTTTGGTGGTCAGATTTCGGAGAACACGATTCGGTCCCTAGCAGGCAGGCTGGTGGCTCACGCTGGGACTCTGGTGTGGCCAGCTCCGGGTCCTGGGGATCAGCAGGACACACTCCAGAGGTCACTGAGCATCTCTGTGTCTTCGTCCCCTGGCCTGAAAACTGGGGACAGGGAGAGCACAGAGCCCCCCCCCCCCCGCTGAGCCAAGCGCTGCATGAGGGGTGCGCGGTGCCCCGCCCACGCCTGGCCCCAGTGTGTAGCTGTGCACGTCGGAGGGTCCAGAAGCTGGAGGGGGGTCTCCCCAGGATGGAGGCAGCGTGCGCCCCTCTCGGGGGGTCCACTTAGAGCAAGGAGCCCGAGCTGCAGCTGCAGTCTGCCAGCTGCACTGGGGTTCTTACTCTTCCGGTTGCTGCAGGCCATTCAGCCCATGTTCTGTCTTTGCTGATTGCAAGGCAGGCTGTCGGGCACCCTTGCGTGCAGCTTGGACGTCCGCTTTTCTGTTAGACAGAAACCTAGGAGGATGGCTGGGCCCCGTGGTAGGGGCCGTGTCTCTGCCAGCGTCTGCCCGATGGCTCTGCACAGAGGCCGGGCCACTCTGCATTCTCATCGTCAGCGAGCTGGCGTGCCAAAGTTCCACTTGCCCCAAATCCTCGCCAGCCCCTGGGAGGAGCTTGTCAGGTCTCTAACCTGCGCTGCAGGTGTGGGCAGCATCTCACTGCTGCTCTAACGTGCACTCCCCCGTGACTGACAGCTCCTCCCCAGGGAAGGGTCTGCCCTCAACTCTGCTCTCTGGGCCCTGGCCAGCGGCCAGCACGCAACTGGCTGGAGTCCCCGTTCCCCAAGTGAACACGTGTGTCCGTGATGAGGCTCCTAGGGACACAGCAGTCTCATGGCGCACGGAGCTGCTGTGTTCCGGTGTGGGGGCGAGTGCCCAGACCTGGGGCAGCACGAGAGGGTCTCAGGGGGGATGCCCAGGGCCAAAGCCCAGGGGTGGGGGAGGGTCAGAGTTGAAGGTCAGAGGTGGGGGTGGCCAGGATGGGAACTCAGGAGCTAAGCAGAATAGGTCTAACCCTTCCTGGCCTCAACTGATTGGACCAGCAGGGACACTTTCCACTGGCCAGGAGCAACCAAACATAGTCTCCCTTTGGATAAGTCACTGGCCAGCGGCTTGGCAGCCAGTGGGTCTGTTGGACGGGGGATCATCTCCATCCTCCTGCCTGGGGCCTGGCCAAGGGGTGAGCCGAACAGGACGAGAGGACGAGAGGAGGTGAGAGAGGTCAGGAGCCCGCGACTTGTGCCAAACACAAGCACCTTGCCGGCAGCACAAAGTAAGCCCACTGCTTCCTCGCAACCACGTGAGCAGAATTCTGGCGTGCAGAGGAGGCTGACCACGCATCGGTGTGGACGTCCACAGTGGCAACGCCGCAGGGCGGGCTAAGCGCAGCTGTGAGCGCCCTCAGTCTTGGTACTCCCCAGCACAGCCCTCCCAGTCTCTGGAGCTCCAGGAACAAGAGGGACAGTGACTCTCAGGAGAGCTGCGTTTCCCACCACCGGACCTCGCCCAGAATCTGCACAGCCCGCGGCTCTCGAACGCTAGGTGGCGCTGTCTGCAGCCCCGCGCCCTGAGCGCAGGTTTGGAGGCGCGGGCCTGGCAGGGCCGGGGGTGAGGGCTGGGGTCCTCACCCTCAGGGCAGCTGTGCCTGGTGTCGCCGTCCAGCCCCAGGCGGGGCCATGCGGGTGAGGAGGCGCGGGCCCGAAAAGCGCACGGGCGGCGAGACGGCAGGGCAGCGGTGCCGAGACTGCGCGGCACAGATGACACGCCTTTGGGACAGCTCGCCCGTCTGAGGGTCCTGGGCCCTGCAGGGGGACAGCTTCCCCTGGCGGCCCACCCACCCAGCTGGCTTCTGCTTCCGATGCTTCCCGTCGCCAGAGTCTTTCCAGTCCACAGAGCTCCGGGCCAGGTTCCTCCATGGAACTCGGGGAGGTGGGGGGCTCCAGGCTCCCACTGGCTCGCTGAGAACCGATGGGTGGGATGGAGTGGGAGGCCCCAAGAGGGCTGGCGCTGACCGTGGCTCTGCCTCCTGCCCTCCTCCTGCGGCAGTGCCCGCCCCTTCTGGGGTTTGCTCTGCACTGCGCGCCCTGTGTGGCCGGTGACCGCTCCACCGCGCCTCACGTGGGACCCCCCTGCCCCGAGGGCAGGGGCTTTGACTCGGGGGGCCATGGTCAGATGACCACACATAGGTCTCACAACGCGGGTGTCTGAGCATGGGTCTCACGGCGCGGAGGTCACGGCCTCTGCGTGCCCAGGGGCTCTGACTTCGGGGGGCCATGGACAGCATGGAGGTCGCGGCCTCTGTCCACCCGCACCTTCCTGGGGCTGCAGGCCAGAATCCATTTCCTGCTGTTTCTGGCTCTTACAGGCCCCTTGCCCCTGCCTGGGCTGACACAGGGTCTGTCAAGGTCCTCGCTCGACTGTGGCCACGGGAGGTGACACCCACGGGGTCTGCACTTGGGGGTGCGTCTGCCCCAGGTGGGTGAGCTGCTCCTGTCCCACGCCCATCCCACGTTTTCCAACTTCCAGCTGTGAAAACTTGCCCGTTTTCAATGCTCCCCCTCCCGTTCTGCCTGGATGCTGCTCCTCCGTGGGTCAGTGGGCAGCCGGCCCTGCCATCCACGGAAGCCCAGGGTGAGGGAGCTTCTTCGACGACACCCAAGGGACCCTGCCTCGTTCGTCTGTGTGACCCAGATAACCGGTTAAGTGTGGCGGGGCTGGCGAGAGCCGCTGCTTTGAGAGGGAGTTAGTCAGAGTGTCAACTCCCTTTAAGGCAATTTCTGCTCGATCTGATTTAATTTGCTCTGAGTATGTGTGAGATAGATTTTCATACTGAAATTGATGCATGGACCCTAAGTGAGTTCTGAGCCGCACAAGGCGTGAGTGTGGGGGCGGCGGGGCTCCAGGGACCCCACCCGTCTCAGACCGACGCTGGAGCTGCACACAGAGGAGTTTGCAGGGCTGATCATGGCTGGGTGGGCAGGGGAGGTCGGGTGCAGGCCCGCGGGCCAGCGCGTACTGCAGGGCTGCTGCTCCCGGATGGACGGGAAGCAGACGCCTGGCTCTGGCCCTGGGACTGGGGTGTGGCTGGGGTGTGGCCGGGTTACCCTCTGTCCTGGCCTGGGGATGGGTGTGGCCGGGGAGGGGCTGGGTTCCCCTCTGTCCCGGCCTGGGGACTGGGGTGTGGCCGGGGAGGGACTGGGTTCCCCTCTGCCCTGGGCTGGGGACGGGTGTGGCTGGGAGGAGCCGGGTTCCCCTCTGTTCTGGCCACTGTGCTGTGCCTCTTCTACCTGGTTCTCTCTCACCGTCCCAGGGCTGGGATGGAGTGACACGTGCCGGTGCCCAGGGTCCACTCGGGCCTGGGAGTAAAAGGTAGACGAGGTCCCTGGGAAGGCTGGCCCTACTGAGAGAGGGGAGAAAACATGAGAAAGTCCCCTGGGAGCCCCTCCCACGCACACACACACACACCTGCATACTTCACATGCACATGCACACATGGACGTGTGGGCACATGTGGACACAAAACACCCACACAGAGCACACGTACACATATGACATGCCTGCACACAGATGTGTGGCATACATGCACATAAACACTCATGCATACACTGCACACATGACCTGCTGCACACACAGAGACCTGTGGACACCCAAAACACCCATGCATGCACAGATACAGCACATGTGCACACACAGCACTTGACACACACGTGTTCATGGAACACGCATGGGCACACAGACACGCGCTGTCATCACTGAACCCCTCCTTTAGCTGCTCACAGGCGTGTCGGGAGGGGGGCTGTGCTGAGCACGGAGTCCGTGGCTGGACCTTGTGAGAGGGACACGTGCGCTCAGCTCCCGCACCTTCACGCCCAGCCATGCCTGGGCCCTCGACACCTGGCAACGTGGACTTGTCCACAGCCAGACAGCAGCTGTGCCATGAGTGGAGCCTGGACCGGGCCCCGCCGGCCGCTCTCCTCTGTCGTGGGCAGAGGGGAGCTGTGCGCCCCAGTGTGCAGCCCTGACCTCTGGGCCACGCACCCCAAGTGAGGGGGGAGGAACGCTGGGGACACTCGTGGGGAGGTGGAGGGGCTGCTCCTAGCACACGGGCCTGCTCGGGACGCGGCTCCCGGGGGCCTGGTGTCCCTGACACGGCCAGGCACGCGGCACGCGCAGTGGGGACTGAGTGACGAGATGGGCGCCTCCCTGGGGAACGGGAGAGTCCAGCGGGGCATCAAGCAGGGTGGGGCCTCCTGCACCCCCTCCCTCCCGCCCTTCTCTGCTTGTCCTTCTGCGGACGGAGGAACCACGGTTCTCGCCTGCTCGGTCCCGAGTCCCGAGTCCCTCTGGGTCCTGCTGGGCACTCACAGCCCTGCAGGGGGAGGCAGAGGAGGTGCGGGGGTGGGGAGGGGCAGGTCTCAGATGCACAGTGGGAGGGGCCAGCGTTGGGGTCAGGGCCACCAAGCCCCACCCTGGGCGGTTCTGCCGCTGAGATGGTGCCGTGGTCTGGCTCGTGTTTTCTAGCAGAGGGGTTAGGGAGGTGAAAGAAAGAGGCAAACCGACTACTTGTGTTTCCAAACCTCAGAGGTCACGGAAACGGAACTAAAAGGTGAGATTGTCTTGGTGCAAACGGAGTGGGAATCCCAGTAGACAAGGAGTCGGCTGCAGCTCCCGGGAGACGCGCGTTACCAGAACACCACGCCCGCAGGCCAGATTTTTTTTTCACTTTAACGTCAACTCCTGTTTTCACAAAATCTTGAGGTTCTCTGCACCCCATGGTATCTTCTGGCCTCTGTCACTTCGTGTTGTGCAGTATAAATGTCACTCATGAGGCATCGCACACACCTGTACGCAGGAGGCCTCTGAAACCCAAGGTCGGCTCTACACCATTCAGCCCAGCCACGTTCCCAGGCCGACTGGGTCTGCATGCAGGGCAGCACGGTGTGGCCACAGGCAGAGTGCCAGGGGCCAGGGGCTCCCACTGAGGGGTGAACCTTTTGCTAAGCAGCCCCCCAGGGGTTTGCATCTCTGGTCTTTGTCTCAGGCTCCATGCCTCTGGCCCCCGGGCGCCGCGCACGGCTGCTCCTTGCTTCACCTTGCAGTGGCTGGAGAAGGTCAGGGAGGCCGCGGTCAGGACGGCCCCGGGGCCTTTCTCGGAGCCCCTGCAGAGGTGGTCTTGTGGGCAGGTGCACCTCCCACCGTGCCTCAGCCACGGCCATAGCCCCTTCTATGGCACAGGAGGACTCCCGGGGGACCTCCCCTTCCCACTCCTGGTCCACGTGGCGAGGGTCGGATGGGCAGGCGGTGCCCAGGTTCTGAGAGCACAGTCAGGCCAGGCTGTGCCCACGACAGAGCGTGCAGAGAGGAGGGGCCACGTGCTCCCTTCCTGGGGAGCCTGCAGAGGAATGCTGGCTTTCAAAGCCCACCGAGCCAGGATTACGTCATAGTTCACACTGCGCTCGGGGTTCAGAGTGCCCCAGGTCCGTAGCATGTTCTGGGTCCATAGCGTGTTCTGAATCTGTAGTGTGTTCCAGGTCCATAGCATGTCCTGGGTCCATAGCATGTTCTGGATCCCTAGTGTGCCCTGGGTCCATAGCGTGTCCTGGGTCCATAGCGTGCTCCAGGCTCCAGGTTGGTCAGCCAGCTTCCCTGGTGACTTATCACATGGCCAAGGTTCGGACTATGGCTCCAGAAACTCCCCTCCCACCATGGAATTTGGGTCAGAGCCTCTGGGTTGTGAACAAAGGGCCCAGTGGAGAACACGGGTATTCTGGGGACGGGCGCCGGGGCTCTGCCGAGCCTGAACGTGGATGGCCCCTGGCAGCCCCGGCTAGTCTGGTTGTGCTAGAGTGGCACACATTGGCCCATTCACGCCGACAGCTCGCAGAGAGCGGTCTCTGTCGGGTGCAGTGGCCCAGCCTGTCCGCTGACATCTTGGATGTGCGTGCACCAGGCCACTCTGTATGCCACGCCCTCTGCCTGGCTGACAGCGCAGCCGCAGCCTTAGCGGCCTCCACCACTCGTCCAGGGACTGGCTCTGAGAGATCCTGTCTCCGCGGGAACCCGGTCCCACACAGTCAACAAAACAACCGCAGAGCAGGTGTGTGGGACCGACGGTGATCCCTGGTGGATCTGCCGACGGGGTCCTCCTGGTGAGTCCTCCTGGTGAGTCCTGAGGCAGGTGGATGGCTAATTTGGGCTGGCACCCCGGCTGCCGTTTCTCTGGGAAGCCCAATCAGCATCCTAAATGGCACTTGTCAAAGGGACCGCTCTGGGCATGAGGATCAAAACGCGGAAGCTGGCAAGCCAATCTCGGAATCTTGTCTTCCCCGTTTGAAAACGTCACTCAGTCTGGATTCTGGTCCGGGTGCGTTGATGCATCCGGAGGTCCTTGCGACTGTGAGAGTGAAGTTGACTGAGTCTCGGACGGTCTCTATCGCGCTGAGGTGGCAGCCGCCATGTGGCTCTGTCCCAGCCGGATTCCAGGAGCGAGACCCTGGCCCCGACACCCAGGAGTCTGTCTCCACGCAACAAAACGTCCACCTCCACCTGCGTGCGGCAGTGTTAACTACAGGAAGTTCAGGGCAGCTTTTTATTATGAGCTGTGTTTTAAATTGATGGCTGTAATTAACACCTGTATTAATTCTGCATGAGCAATAAAAACGCACCCTGGGAGGCCACCTCGGGCTTGTGTCTCAGTCACGGTGCAGGGACTAACGCAGATTGACAGCACGGTAACCACAGACATGGGGGCGAGACAGCCGACTGCAGGTCTTTTTCTAAAATGACAGAATGATGGATGAGGGCACTCTCCTGGCGCCATTACGTGTCCAGGTCCCGGAGGTCGGGACGAGCCTATCCCCAGTGCCCGCCCTTCCGAGCCCGGTGGTGCCTGGAGTGCTGTGAGTGCATGGCGCATTCGCAATGGTGTCTTTAATCCCAAGTGCCCTGAGCGCACATTTAAGTTCGGGAAGCTGGCGTGAGCGCCCGTGTGCCGTTTCTCAGCCACCGTAACCACAGTTTAAACACCCGATGGCCGCATGCTGCCGGCATCTCCCACACCGGACAGGGAAGATACAGAACACATGCAGCATTCCGGAAAGTTCTATCAGGCAGTGAGGGCTGACCCTTCAAGTCATGCCCATTTATCTTGCACTTATTAAAACGGGCAGGTGCTGGCGCAGGGGTGGGGGCTCCTGTGCAGACGCTGTTCTTAAGGCTTGTCAGTCTCGGTGTACGCCACTCTGATGGCCACAGCCCCCGGCAACTCTTGGCCGGCACTCCTGCTGGTCTCTGGGATGTCCTTCATTAATTAACCCTTCTCAACCGCAGGCCTGGCCAAGCCTCCTGGGCGGGATTCTGCCCTCGACACTGATTTTGCTGTAAATGAGGCCCCGTGAAAGGGACACGCCAGGAGCAACCCACAGGTGGCAGGTGGGCGTTTCCCGAACAGGAGACCAATCTTCCCGGTCACCTCTGACACGTGGATGCTCACAGAAAGCTGGTGGAACCCTCAGCTCGGCCCTCAGGGCCCAAAATCTGCTGGGTCCCCGGCTCCTCCGAGCATTCCCACAGGGACTCGTACGAGACCGCCTGAGTGTACTTTCTCAGCTCTAAGATCAAGATGTGCCCAAGGGAAGCTGCGCGAGGATGGGGAACTATTCTGCCAGGCGCCTGGGGCCCCCACACCCAGAGTGCCCAGGGGCGCGCGCAGGCCCCTGTCCAGCCTCCTCACTGTCCTGGGAGTCCCTCTGTCTCCTCTGACAGCAGACACCACAGTGAGGCCCTTAGAGGGGGCTGGGGAAGCTGGAGGGTCCACCTCGGTGGGGTCACTCGCTGGAGGGTCCACCTCGGTGGGGTCACTCGCTGGAGGGTCCACCTCCATGGGGGTCAATCGTTGGAGGGGTCCACCTCCATGGGGGTCAATCGTTGGAGGGGTCCACCTCCGTGGGGTCAATCGTTGGAGGGGTCCACCTCCATGGGGGTCAATCGTTGGAGGGGTCCACCTCCGTGGGGTCACTCGCTGGAGGGTCCACCTCCGTGGGGGTCACTCGCTGGAGGGTCCACCTCCGTGGGGGTCACTCGCTGGAGGGTCCACCTCCGTGGGGTCACTCGCTGGAGGGGTCCACCTCCGTGGGGGTCAATCGTTGGAGGGTCCACCTCCGTGGGGTCACTCGCTGGAGGGTCCACCTCCATGGGGGTCAATCATTGGAGGGTCCACCTCGGTGGGGTCACTCGCTGGAGGGTCCACCTCCGTGGGGTCACTCGCTGCTGCAGCTGGGAAGGGCACAGAGACTGTCGGGTTCTGATACCATCGTCTCTGCTGTGTTTTGACCAACTGCCGAGACTCTGCGGCTTAAGATAACACAGATTTACCACTGCATGGTTCTGTGGGTCAGAGTCACCGGTGTCGACACGACTGCCTTCCCCTCGGGGGCTCCAGGTGGGGACCTGCCTCCCGCCTCCCCCACCTGCAGGGGCCACCTGCCCTGCCTGGCTCCCGGCCCCACCGTCCTCCATCCCCAAGGCCAGCAGGGCGGGTGCAGAACCAGGTTGTAGACAGGACCCAGGTCGTGGCCTCCACTGTTGTGGCTCCTTCCCTGTGGCCCTCCTGCCTCCCTCTTCCCGCCCTAGGATCCTGAGGGAGACCCCGGAGCAGTTTCCCCAACGTTGTGGGTTTGGGGATTCAGACAGGGCTTCTTGGGTGGGGGCAGTGGTGGTCACACCCCAGAACAGGATGGCCCCAGGGAGCGGGGTTCCCCCATTCAGGGTCTAGGGGCTGCAGCTGTGGCTCAGCACAGGTTTCCCCCGGGGGTTCCTATGGCTGTGGGGGGAGGGGCTGACAGGTCACCCCATCGAGGCGTCTTTCTCCAGCAACAGATCCCGACTCAGCCCAGCCTGGGGGTCAAGGCTCAGCCACGTGCAAGAGGAGCAAGCTCGAGATAGGGGCGCCGTGACGGGGGTGGGGCGCCTCTGATGGGGGTGGGGGACCCTTTATGGGGGTAGGGGAGCCTCTGATAGGGGTGCGGGACCCTTGATGGGGGTGGGGGTGGGAGAGCCTTGATAGGGGTGCGAGACCCTTGATGGGGGTGGGGGCGCCTTGATGGGGGGTGGGGGCGCCTCTGATTGGAGTGGGGGGCCTCTGATCCAGGGGTGGGGGAGTTTCTGTTCTTTCCCGTCGTGCCGGGCCTGGTGTTCCTTGACCACACGGGCTCTGCCTCTTCCCTCCCCTCCGGGACACGTCAGGCCTGCTCACCGTCCTTCCTGGGCTCTGTGGCAGCCCCGTGTGGCTCTCGGTTTACTCCTCAGCGCGGATCTCCCGGACCAATCACATCGTGGTCGATGACAAACACATCTGTCTGATGAGACTGGTTTTCCAGCGTGATAGTTGAGGAGATCATTAATGAGGCTGAAGCCGATGCTACTTCACATTGCGGTACTGAACGTAACATCACAGCATCAGCTAATAAAGCCAACTCCAGCGCGGTGCTGGGGAGCGAGCTGCAGGCCTCATTGTCAGCGGCCCCTGCCTGCCCGATTCCCTGCTCGGTGCACTTGCGTGGTGGCCGGCTCTCCGAGGGGAGCGAGCTCACGGGCTTCTGCATGGAACGTCCTGCCCCTGCATCTAAATGACCGCCCAGACGGTTCCCGGTGGGTGCGGAGTTGTCGTCTGACCACGGGTGCTGCGGTGGGGTCACTGCCCAGGAAGGGAGGCAAACACCTGCACTCTCACGGTCAGTCCTAGGGACAGGGAGGACTCCTGCCCGCCGGGTGGGACAGGGAGGACTCCTGCCCGCCGGGTCTCTGCACCAAGGTCCACGAGCTGCCAAGGGCGAGGTGTATTCACTGAGAGGGCAGTGTCCGTGGGTGACCCCAGAGGGCAGTGCAGGCTGGAGCTGAGCTTGGGGAACCCCATGGGCGTCGCTAGCATGCCACACGGCCATGAGGGCGCCCGAGTTCCCCTGACGCCGGCTGTGGGCGGTTGGGACGTTTCCCGGGAGTGCGGCCGGGTCAGAGTGCAGGCTGCTGGCTGTTTGCTCGGTTGCAGCAGCAGCCCGGCCATGGCGTGGCGAGAACCTCCAGCCGTGAAGCCAGCTCCATGGGGGCACCGGACGTCCCAGGACCTGCAACAGAGCACCTTTGCCAGGCGCGCCCGGGATGGGTTTCCGAAGGCATCCGGAGGCATCCATTAGGAGTGGAAGTCGGTCGCAGGACACGTTGTGGGGCAGTGGCAGAGACTGAAGGGACTCTGTGTTGAGCAAAGACAGAAATGCATAGCTCAGAGACAGCTGGGAAGGCTGGGCTGTTGTTGGCCTCAGGCGTGGCGGGAGCCATGGTGGGAATTCTCAGGACTCTCTCCCGTCTTTCTTACGGCTTCTCTTTCCCAGGTTCCTTTGCGCTCACGGTGGCAGAGACCGCCGTGGCTCTCAAGGCCGACCAGCTGGGACCTGAGAGAAGACCTCACTCCCAGGAATGCCCGGGAGTCCAGTGACTGTCTCGCTGGTCCATTTAGTGTAAGCGATGAGCTAACCATGGCCAGAGGGGTGGGCGAGGCAGACTCTCCCCACTGGGCCTGGGGTCAGCCCTCTGAACTCCTGGACTGGGGCAGGGAAGCTCCCATCCCAAAGGAAGGGGGCTCCTGGCTGGTGAGTGCCAGGAAGGGGGGCACAGCCGGCTTCTCCCAGGGCACCTGTGCGTTATTAGAAAGCCGAGCAGGCGGCAGAGTGAGGGCTGCAGTGTCTGGGCTCGTGGTTTTCATTGAACATCTTCCCTTCAGGGGAGCCGAAGACGTCTACCCTGGCCCCTCTGAGCTCCTATGAGAAATCGGCGGGGCGGCATCGCCCGTGGCCGCCGTGGGGGCGCTGCAGAGTGAGCTTGGGTGCGATGTGCTGTGGTCGCGGATGGCATGATAAATACAGGATACCCAGTTAGGCTCGAATTTCAGGTGAACGATGAATCTTTTAGTGGAAGTGTGCTCCATGAAATATTTGGGATTTACTTATTTTTTCTTTTTCAAAAATGGGTGCTTATCGCATGGGGCACAAGCAGACCCAGAAATGATTCGCTGTCTGAAGTCACATTAGACTGAATCATTCTGCTTCTCTGCTGAATCTGGCCACTTGCGGTGAGTGTGACTTAAGACTGACACGTCTCCCCCAGCACAAGGCACTGCTCCCTCCTCCCTTCTGCAAGTGCTGGGGAGGGGGGGGCTCTGGACGCCTGGAAGCCGCCTGTGGCTCTGGGGACCCTC
Source organism: Sylvilagus bachmani (assembly GCA_015711505.1). Lineage (NCBI taxonomy): Eukaryota > Metazoa > Chordata > Mammalia > Lagomorpha > Leporidae > Sylvilagus > Sylvilagus bachmani. The sequence continues at coordinate 109,999,653 of CM027394.1, read as the reverse complement.
CAGAGCTGCTGCCCTGGCCCTCTCAGAGGGAGAAGGGGAGTAGCTCCCACAGAAACCTGGCCCAGGGATGAGTCGTCATCTGAAGGGAAAGGGGAGTCAGGTGCATTCTGTCAGGAGGGGTGCGGGGCGGGCTCCCAGCTCCCAAGTCCAGGAGGAGCTTTTGTGCTATGTAAAGAAAATCGTCTCGGACTTAACAAAGGGTGGGGGACTTCATGCCACTGGCGTCAGGCCCATGGCCGTCTCCGGGAAAGGCCTGAGCACACGCGTGTGTAGAGACTTCACTCGTGTGCCCATGAACACGAGCTGAGTGCTTTCTGTGCCTCCGGGTCTGGCTGGCCCTGGCTGTGCAGGGGCTCCCTGACAGGCTGGGCAGCCCGTGAGCCACAGGCGAGGAAGGAAGATGCTGGACGTCGGATGCGAACGAGGTGCTGAGTCTGCTGCGGATGGCTTCCCTGAGCCGACGGCGCCGAGGGTGGGACCTGCAGCCGCTCCTGCATCTTCTGTGCCTGCGTCTGCGCCTGCCGGACACCTGGTCTGTGCCTCCACCTGTGCTGGTAGCTGCACCCACACCTCCATCACCTCCATCTGTCCACACCTCCCCGGACACCCCTGCTAACCTCCATCTCTCTCTCCACTTACCCCTGAGTCTTTGCCTACAACCTCACCTGCACCTGTATCGTCTGTGTGTAGACAGGTGTGACTGAGTACACGCTTGTGCTCACACCCACCTAGAGGCAGAGCGCAGCCACACCCAGCACCCTCTCCTCCTACCACGGCAGATCCTGGGTGGCTCACGTGATTGGGCCACCCACAAGCGAGACCTAGACTCTGGACTGGGTTCTCAGCTCCTAGCTGGAGCCCTGATTCTGCTCCAGCCACTGTAGGCATTCGGGGGTGACTGAGTAGATGAGGGTGCGCTCTCCCTCTCCCTCTGTCTCTCAAATTAAAAAAATTAAAATACCAGGAAAAAGAATCCACAGGTCCGTCCTCAGACAAACACGAAGAAAGCTCTCTGTGCAGTCCGGTGCCAGCCAGCGCACGGAGAGGAATAAAGGAAGCGACCTCCCGCACCAGGAAGCTCCCGACCCCGAGCATCGTGGGGGTGGGAACCCTTGGCTGAAGGCTGAGGCCAAGCAGGTGTCCCGCGGTCTCGAGTCTGCCGGCACTGTGGCTGCTAGCCTAGGTGAGGACAAGCCAGCAGGAGGGACCCTGGCAGGTCACCTCCGCCAACCCATCACCCTTGCCGGGACAGATAACAGCACCACGTGACTCTGTGCCTGCTGCCACGACCTGGGACGAGGACCCCGCCTGAGCCGTGTCTGCCTGGACAGGACAGTCCTGGGTCAGTCACCAGGCAGTGGCCGGGGACACGCCTGGGAGGGCTGTCCCGGCGGTGATGGCCTCGAGCTCGCCCGGGACGGCTCCCGAGCTGCGGCGAAGGACGGCCTCCTCAGCTCTAGACGGTCGGTGAGTTCAGTTGTTTGGAATTTCTCCTGAATCAGCAGAATAACAACTGTAAAAGCTGTTATTTGGACTTTCTGACATGTTTGGATACAGGCAGCATTTTAGATAACAAAACTACGTTGTAGCACTTCCTGTGCGTGACCGTACAGTTACGGTTTTGCAGGATAATGTATTTTAAAAACTTTTAAAAATTTATTTGACAGAGTTAGACAGTGAGAGAGACAGAGAGAAAGGTCTTGCTTCTGTTGGTTCACCTCCCCAAATGGCCGCCATGGCCGGAGCTACACCAATCCGAAGCCAGGAGCCAGGTACTTCTTCCTGGTCTCCACCCAGGTACAGGCGCCCAAGCACTTGGGCCATCCTCCACTGCCCTCCCAGGCCAGCAGAGAGCTGGACTGGAGGAGGAGCAACCGGGACTAGAACCCGGCACCCATATGGGATGCTGGCACCGCAGGCAAAGGATTAACCAAGTGAGCCACGGTGCCGGCCCCAATAATGTATTTTTAAGATGCTCATCTCGTATGTTCAATAATCACGCATCCTTATGACTGCATGATGGGCCAGCAGACAGCACAGACTTTGTTAAATATCAAATAAAGCCGTTAGCCTAAGTGGCCCCAGGAAACAGCCACACTGCGAGTCACGGCCAAGTGTGTGTGCACCCTGGGCACAGTCTGGAACTCGTGTGCAGCCTCAGGTCTTTTAAACTAACAAGGTGTGAGGGAGGGAGGCACAGACACCGGCTCACCCTGCAGGCTCCTTTGGGAATCCGTCTGTGGGACTTCACACACAGCACAGGTAGGGTCCAGCCCTTCTGATAGTTCAGGCTGATCCCACAGAGATGAGAGAGCGGGCTCACAAAGACGCAAGCCAGAGACTCCTCATAGCAAGAGCCAGCAAAGGGTCCAGGAGCAGCCTGCTACCGTGCATCAGTGGTGTGAACGCTGGGCGGAGTGTCATACAGCGCTTTAAAGAAACGCCTTCTGGCAGCACGCGGGACTGGCTCCCTCCAGCTCCCCCGAAAGGCACCAGGAACACTGGGCTGAAACGGGAAGCAGTTTAGAATGCTTGATGCGCTGGGGAGACTCACTCAGACCTGCAGGCCCCCCACCAGTGACCACAGGACATCCTGGACAGTGCCAAGGGCAGGGAGTTGGTTTCACTGGGAGGGGGTTTGCCCACCAAGGACTGGATGAGGGGTGGGGAGAAGGCCACGCTCGGCTTGGCCACGGCGACGTCAGTCTCACGGAGCTCCTTCCTGCCAAGCAGGGCACCTCCAGGTTGCCCCCCAGGGTGGGTGATGGGACGGTGCAAGCCTTGAGGAAGGTGTGGGAGGGAAAACCTGCGTGAGCGGCCCTGGGGCTGAATCCCCGCGGCCACCTCCCCTGCATGGCCGCACGCTGAGGGTGACCGTGAGGTGGTTCTGGTTGGCAGTGTCCGGGGAAGCCCAAAGAAGCACAAAGAAATGAGTCCACCCGCAGTGCAGGCGTGAGGAGCCCTGACAGGTGCAGCCCCCGGTGACACGAGAGCCCGGCGTCGCCACTGCTTCCTGACTGTTGTGAACGGAGCTGCAATAAACGCCGAGTGCAGACGTCTGGGGCAGCGTGTGCTCCCGGCTCTGGGACCACTGGGTTCCGTGGGGCTCTCGGGAAGTGTGAGGTCTCCCCCCGCCCCATCCCTTGGCTATGCTCCCGGCTCTGGGACCGCTGGGTTCCGTGGGGGCTCTCTGGAAGTGTGAGGTCTCCCCCCACCCCGCCCCTTGGCTGTTCTCCACACCGTCGCCAGCGCCTGTGGCCCTCTGTCTTTCTGATAGAAGCCCATCTGACCAGAGTGAGACGATAGCTCACGGAGGTTTGGATTTGCGTTCCCCTGTAGGTTCGGGATGCTGAGCGTCTTTTCCTTGCCCGTCTCCCGTTTGGATGTTTTCCTTTGAGAAACGTCTGCTTAGATCTACGGCCCCTTCCAAATGGGGTGACCTGGGGTTTACCCTTGCTATCAAGTCCTTCCGGGTATGTAGGCTGGCTGGTGACTCCGCGGGGTGCAGCTCCCACGTCCGCCTCCCCTCCGCCTCCTCACTCTGTGGGCTCTTTCCTCAGCTGGCCAGGAGCTCTTTACTTTGCCAGAAACTCATCAACTGAAGGGGCCATCCACACAGCGCCTGCGGTGGAAACCACTCAGCCACAACAGCGGGTGAGGTCTCGTCATTCCCGGCATCGTGGGTGGAGCCACTACCCGAGGTGAAATAAACCGAGGCCGGCGCTGTGGCACAGCCGGTAAAGCGGCCACCTCTGATGCCAGCATCCGATACGGGCGCGGGTTTTGTGCCAACGGCTCCATTTCTAATCCAGCTCCCTGCTAATGGCCTGGGAAAGCAGCGGAGGGCGACCCAAGTGCTGGGGCCCTGCACCCACGTGGGAGACCTGGAAGAAGCTCCTGGTTTCTGACTTCAATCTGGCCCAGCCCTGGCTGTTGTGGCCATTGGGGGAGTGAGCCAGCGGATGGGAGATCTTTCTCTCTGCATCCCCCTCTCTGTAGCTCTGACAGTCAAACACACGCGTCTTAAAATCTTGAAGCCTAGCACAGAAAGGGAAGTACACCCGGTCTCTGTGTGGGCACAGCCAGAGGTGATCGCACAGAAGTTAAACACACAATGGTGACTTCCAGAGGCTGGGAGGGAACGGGAAGGGGTGGGGTCGGGGGAGGTGGACTGGGGGCTTCAGGCTATGGCAGGTAGCAGGGTGCGTGCTGGGGGTCGACCAGGTGACTGTGGGGAGTGTTCATCACTCTGCGCACACACCCCAGAAGACAGGTTTTTAAAAATTAATTTATTTATTTGAAAGTCAGAATTATACACAGAGAGAGGAGAGGCAGAGAGAGAGAGAGAGAGAGAGGTCTTCCATCTGTTGGTTCACTCCCACCTGACTGCAACGGCCAGAGCTGCACTGATCCAAAGCCAGGAGCCAGGAGCTTCTTCCAGGTCTCCCACAAGGGTGCAGGGGCGCAAGGATTTCAGCCATCTTCTACTGCTTTCCCAGGCCATAGCAGAGAGCTGGATTGGAAGAGGAGCAGCCGGGACTCGAACCGGTGCCCATATGGGATGCCGGTGCCTCAGACCAGGGCCTTAACCCGCTGCACCACAGCGCCGGCCCCAGAAGACAGGGTTGGTAGTTCCTCCATGAAGAAACGATGCACGTCAGTGGAGACAGATGTAGTTACCGTGACCGGACATACGCAGTTACACCTGGGTTGAAAGATCACATGTTACGCCAGAAACACGTGCATGTTCCCGTGTTTGCTGGAGATTCAAAAAACTAAAATGCTTGGCTTTACCATTATTGGTTACAAAGTATAAAATGTTTAATTTGTTGAAGGAGCAACACAAGGACCAAAGCCATCAGGGGAGAGCTGGGGAGTATCAGAATCAACCAGCAAATGAGAACAAAGTGAGTGTGGAAAGAGAGCCAGAAACACAGGTCCAACTTCCCGCGGGCAGAGGGGTTGGCAGCACAGAGAGCGAGCTCCTGGGAGACGCAGCGGAGAGCATCCAGGATGCGGCGCAGACACCGGGAACCGGACGAACGGCTGCGAGAAGAACCGGCACAAGGCGTGGAGCTGTTCAGAGGCCCTGGCCACGGAGAAGAGGCGGTGGACAGGAACAGAATGGGAACACGTACGGCAGAAGTTTCCAGAACTTAGGAAAGACTTTGATTCACGAATCCAGTCATCATTTTTAAGCAAAATAAAAACAAAAAAACCAAAAAACAACCAGGTGGACACTTTTTGGCGAAACTGCAGAAAGCTGACGACAGAGAGCCCTCCAAGCACCCGGCTCGCATGCCCACTGCAGCCCAGGAGGCCACCCGTGGGCTGTCCACACGGCAGCTGGGTGGAGGAATCCTCTCTGCAGCTGCCTGCGGTGTAGACGGCAGCCTTCCCCGTTCACGTCCTCCTCCACCTGGAACCGGCTGGGGTGTGGTTTCCCTGCAGGAAGTCCAGGGCACAGCCCCCCCCCCCCCCCGCCACAGCTCTGTGGCGCCCGCTCCACCCCACGTGGCTCCGGTGTGGCTCCCAGCGTCTGCCCTGGATCCTGGCTCTTTCCTCTGCACTGGCTGCAGCTGTCGGGGCGGCTCCGAAGCTCTGGGGCATCTGGGAGAGGACTGACAGGGCTTTGGATAGTGAATCTTTAGATCCACGGAGGAGCGCCGTGTTTATCTGGATGCACCAATAGCACTCGATGCTGCCACCCGGAGGGAGGTGTTGGAGCCCTTGTTAGATTTGTCCATGCGGATCCACCTCCGTGCTGCCCCTGGGAGGAGTGCTGCGCATCCTGGTTCCTGTCTGCTGCTGCCTGGGAGCAGACGGTCCAGGTGAGGCCAGGCGCTCGCGAGGGAGCTCTCACGACTATGGCACTTGCTGGTTTTCAAACCTTTCTCATGTATTTTTCTTTCGTTTCCTGTGAATCCTGTCTGTTTACGCTAACTTCCTGTTCTATTTATGTCACTGATTTCTGCCCTACGCGTGTTCTTTCTTCCTTCCTTCTCCCGAGCTGTGTTGGGATCTTTTGGTGATGTGTGTAGGTCCCTCGCCTTCCACCTAGGTGGGTGAATGGGAAGGCACTGCTGTGTGACCGTGACTCCCTGGAGGGACGTCAGAGGCTCCCGGAGCCCTGAGCGCTGGGGCTGTGTAGGCTCCTGCTAGCTCTGCGGTTCCCGACTCAGCTCACCTGCGTCAGAGACGACTCCACGCGGGGGCCGTTCCCGGAGACGCCGGCTCCGTTCTCCAGGGCGGTGCCTTTAGAAGCTTCTCCACTTTCTCTCACTTTTTTTTGGTTTGTGTCTCTGTATAATGTTTTGAACATATGGAAGATAGTTACAGTAACTGTATTAATGTCTTTTCCGTCTTCTTTTTAAAAGATCTATTTATTTATTTGAAAGGCAGAGTTACAGAGAGAGTGGGAGAGACAGAGAGATCTTCCATCTGCTGGTTCGTTCCTCAAATGGCCACAATGACCAGGGCCGGGCCAGGCAGAAGCCCGGAGCCAGGAGCTGCGCCCGGGTCTCCCACAAGGGTGCAGGGGCTGAAGCACTTGGGCCGTCTGCTGCTTTCTCAGGCGCATTAGCGGGGAGCAGCTGGGATTTGAACCGGTGCCCGTGTGGGAAGCCAGCATCGCAGGTGGCGGCTCTACCCACTCGGCCACGGTGCTGGCCCCGCTGTCCTTCCCTCTGAATTCCGACTCCCCTTGCGGGGTGGTTTCGGGAGGTTACCCGTCGGGGCAGTCTGCCCACGCTGGTGGCCGCCCGGAGCTGCCACATCCTGCAGCTGTGTTTGTGTTGTCACCCAGTCTCACGTGGTCTCCCCTGCAGCACAATCCGTGCACTCGGAGGCAGCCTGGCCCTCCGGGTTCCGCTTGCCCGGTTTTAGATGGAGAACTTTCCTGAACGCGGCCCAGTGCCCAGAGCTGTGAGGCCTCTGGTGACATGGCTGGGGTCGAGGGCACTGCTCCTGGCCCCCGTGAGTGCCGGCCACTCTTCCTCCAGTCCTTCGGGGGCTCCCTTCCCAGCCACAGCAGCCCCCTGCGTGTCCCGATGTCCCCGGCGGACTGCTCCGGGGTCCGCTGCGGAGCCGCCACGTCCTCCTGTGACACCGAGGCTGAGGAGGCACGCGGGGCCGGGTCTGGGGTGTGGGGAGCACGCAGAGGTGCGTGTCTTCCCGTGGCGCATCATTGCGGCGTTGTCTTCACTCCGAATCGTGCAGTTACCTGAGATTTCTCTGCCACGAGCCCTGCGGTCACTGGCGATGGACCGAGATGGAGCCGATCAGCAAACAGGACCCGGGTGGAGCTGCGCTCGCCCGGGCAGCCCGTTCCCGGGTGCTCTGAGATGGAGCTCTCTTCTTTCTTCCGTGTGGGCGTACTATTGCTGCTGCACACAAGTACAATTGATTTTATGTATTGATCTTGTATTTGGCAAATTCAATAAACTCATTTATTAATTTTAATGTTTTTAGAGCACTCCTTGGGCTGTTCCATGTTCAGCATTACATCACTTGCAGACAGAGATGGTTTTGCTCCTTGTCCAGTCCGGGTGCCCTGTTTCAGCTTCTTGCCCACCTGCCACGGCTCAGACCACCGCATGAGGCTGGTGGGCAGGCGTGGGTCTATTACGCGGACCCATGGGTTAGCTGGGTTTCAGGACAGGGTCCAGCCGGGCCAGGGAGGTGCCTGTGAGAAGCATGGTGGCGGCCGAGCCCTGCCCCAGCCGGGAGGACTGAGCACAGCGGGGTGGGGGGTGGGGGGTGGCCGCCGTTATTCTGGCAAAGTGCGGCTGTACCGTGAGGCGCTATTGGCTAAGCAGAATAAAGGCGTCGTAAACTCCCCGGGGAAGCAGCGCAGTTGCTCCTTTCTGTGGGAAGAGAGACTACGTTCTAAGTGGTATGTTTGGACGCATCCATTCTCCCCACTGTGCGTTGTGTGGGTGACAGACAAGGTGGAATTACCCGGTGCAATGAGCAGTGTGCCCTCGCGGCCTCTGTGTGCGCGCGGAGCTTCAGAGGCCAGGCGGTTGTCAATGACTTGGAGTATCTCACACGTGGAGCTCAGGCCTGAGCCACCGCGGCAGCTGTGGCAAGAAAACCAGTGCCGGGTGCAGGGAGACAGAGCCTGCGCTAACCAGGCAGAAGCAGCCCCCCCCCACCCCGCCAGCACTGTCACTCAAATGTATTGCCAGGAGAAGGGGTGGGAGATGGGAGGGGGTGGGACTTTAGAGGTAATTGACCCTGTGGGCGGGGGATGGGGCGGGGCTTGAAGGTTAATGACCCAGTGGGTGGGGATGGGGCGGGGCCTCGGAGGTTAATGACCCAGCGGGAAGACGGCCACTGCTGAGGCCCTCCCAGCAGACGCGGGCTTCCAGCGCTGGGTGCACCATGCCAGGGTTTCCACGGAGGGCGCCAGTGGGACCCCATGGAATTCGCCTCATGCTGTTGGGAGAAGCATGGCCTCATTGTCCCCACTCGTCTGTTCCTTGTCAAAAGCTGTGTGGCTTTCGCCAGCAGTTTTAAGATCTGAGAAGAAAACAACATCTTGAGAGCCAGAATCCGGAGGTTGGAGCGGGAGGCATCCCGGACTCAGCTGTCGGCATCCCAGATGTGTCCCTGGAGCAGGGCAGAGCCTGCCCGTCTGTCCGGGGGAGCCACTGACGCGGAAGGAAGGCTGGCAGCCAGCGGGCAGCCCTGCCACCTGCCCACGCGGCAGCCCCTCCTCGGGCTGGACTCACGTGGGCAAAGGGAGCCAGGGGAAGAGAGGGTGAAGTGACTGCATTTTTTTTTAAGATTTATTTTTTATTTATTTGAAAGGCAGAGTTAGAGAGAGAGAGAGAGAGAGAGAGATCTTCCATCTGCCACTTCACTCCCCTGATGGCTGCAACAGCCAGGACTGTGCCAGGCTGAAGCCAGGAACCAGGAGCTTCATCCGGGTCTCCCACGTGGGTGGCAGGGGCCCAAGCACTTGGGCCACCCTCTGCTGCTTTCCAAGGCCATTAGCAGGGAGCCGGATCAGAAGTGGAACAGCTGAGACTTGAACCGGTGCCCACACGGGAAGGCGCTGTTGCAGGCGGTGGCTTTACCCACTACACCACAGTGCTGGCTCCCCACCACCGTGTATTTTTACAAGGCGTGGACGCTTGACTTGGATTCCTATGAATGAAGTTAGGGATGGGCCATC
>CM027394.1:109956736-109990372 GCA_015711505.1 Sylvilagus bachmani | reverse complement strand
GTGAGCTTGGGTCCGGGTCCTTGGTGATTGGGGGGGGGTGGGCTTGGGCCCGGGTCCTTGGTGATGGGGGGGGGGTGGGCCTGGGTCCTCGGTGATCGGGGGAGGGTGAGCTTGGGCCCGGGTCCTTGGTGATCGGGGGGGGGGGTGAGCTTGGGTCCGGGTCCTCGGTGATCGGGGGGGGTGGGCTTGGGCCCGGGTCCTCAGTGATCGGGGGGGGGGTGAGCTTGGGCCCGGGTTCCCGGTGATTGGGGGGGGGCTTTTCTAGAGGCCCGAGTGTGCCCTGGATGCTCTGGTCACTGGCTGTTCTGGGCAGACTGGGGCCTGAAGACTCCGTGTGGCTTGGCAGTGGCTGGCGAGCGCTGGCAGTGCCGGCCTTCGGGGGATGGGCATTTGTTGGGGGGCTCTGGGGACTCACTTCCCTCCCCCCCTCTTCTGCCCTCCAGGTCGGCCTCTTCCCAGGCCTCCCTCCTCCCCTCCACGGCCCCGCGATGGCGGCCTCTGCAGGAGCGCACGCTCCTGTCCTCGCCTTCCCGGGACACCCCCAGGCTAACTTGCTGTGGACTCTGGCTCAACACCCCGCCAGTGACCTGCGCTGAGTTCCCTGCTGGACTGAGCCTGGGACAGTGCCCCTTGCCTGGGGCCCTGGGGGGAGGCGGGGCCTGGCTGTCACCTGTGCCTTTCTTGGCGCCCGGAGTTCTGGGAAGGGGCATGATGAGCGGTGCTTTGGGCTGGTGAGGGCTTACGTGATGGTTACATCTTCTCCTGTCAACCAGCGGCAACCTGCGGGTTATAATTTGGCACCCACACAGCGCCAACTCCCAATCAGCCTTCAACGGACAGCCCAGCATGCTCCTTCCCCCTTTTTTTCTTTTTTTGACAGGCAGAGTTAGACTGTGAGAGAGAGAGAGACAGAGAGAAAGGTCTTCCTTCCATTGGTTCACCCCCCAAGTGGCCGCTATGGCCGGCGCGCTATGGCCGGCGCTGCACCAATCCGAAGCCAGGAGCCAGGTGCTTCTCCTGGTCTCCCATGGGGTGCAGGGCCCAAGCACTTGGGCCATCCTCCACTGCACTCCCGGGCCACAGCAGAGAGCTGGCCTGGAAGAGGGGCAACCGGGACAGAATCTGGCACCCCGACCGGGACTAGAACCTGGGGTGCCGGCGCCGCAGGCGGAGGATTAGCCTAGTGAGCCGCAGCGCTGGCCATAAAGATTTATTATTTTTTATTTATTTGAAAGGCAATGTTACAGAGAGGCAGAGGTAGGGACAGAGAGGGTCTTTCATCTGCTGGTTCACGCCCCAGATGGCCACAATGGCTGGAGCTGCGCTGATCTGAAGCCGGGAGCAAGGAGCTTCTTCTGGGTCTCCCACGTGGGTGCCGGGGCCCAAGGACTTGGGCCATCCTCCACTGCCTTCCTGGGCCACAGCAGAGAGGTGGATCAGACGGAGTAGCTGGGACTCGAACTGGCGCCCATATGGGATGCCGGCACTGCAGGCTGCGGCTTTACTGGCTACACCACAGCGCCAGCCCCAACCCGTTTTGAATGTCATTGAGACTGGTTCTTCTGACCCACCGTGGCGCTGCCTTGATGGCGGTCATGTTGTCACCAGGCGTCCATCGGGGCCTCCTGGGTGACCTCTTTGGTCCATTTGATGTCATTCCCCAACTTTCACAAACAGTCCTTGCTTTTCGCACGGCTGTCCCGGGGTCACCTGGACGTCCCTCTGCAGAGCCTCAGGCCAGCTGCTGGCTGGGACCTCTGCTGCCCTTTGTGAACGGAGCCTGGGCAGGGCGGGTGGCCGGGGGCCTGCGAGGGTGATGGCGCCTCTGATGGGAGCGGTGGACAGGGCTCCACACGTAGCCATCCTGTGTCTGCGTCCAACACGCGTTATTCCAGGGTTCCAGGATGAGTGTTCCTTCCCTCTGCTCTGGTTGTCCTGTGCCGAGCAGGGGCGGTCACCCCACGCCCGTCACCCACCGCCGCAGTCCTCCTGCCCTGCCATGGAGCCGCCCTCAAGGATGCTCCGGGGGTCACAAGGCCCAGAGGGAAGCTGAGAGGTCCAGACCCCCGTGGGGTGAGGGGGCTTCCGCCCCACTACGGAGAGCACACGCGCACCTCCCAGACACTCTTGGTTATGAGTTAACTACAGAGATGGGCTGTGGTCCGTTCCCTGGGGAGCCTGCCTCCTGGCCGGCTGACTCCCGGCTGCAGGGCTGCAGGGGGATCACAGCTCTGGGCAGTGGGTGGGCTCCCGCCAAAGCCTTCGAACGTTCGCAGCGAGATGTTCAGTGGAAGATTGTCTAACTTAAACATGGACGCTCCTCAGACTTCACAGCCATTAGGGATACAACAAAGACAAATAGCCCCCCAGATGTAAGGACACAACCCCGAACACCCGGGGCATGGAACTCCCCAGGAGGGCGGTGATAGGAGGGGAGAGCCGTGCGGCGAAGGCGGGCGTCAGTGGGCGGTGCCACTGCAGCTGCAGGTGGCTCGTCAGGAACAGTCACCCCTCCCAGGGCTGATTCTGCAGGATTTGCTCAGTCAGAAGTAAAGCAGCTGATCTGGATCGGGTGAGGGAGACGCTGCTCCCGGAACAACTTCTACGCGAGAGGGCAGAGGGGAGCAGCCGCAGCCGCGGTGAGCCAGGCACCACGGGCACTCACGCGCCCTCACGCGCCCGGACCTCAGCCGGCAGGCCCGTGCCGCGCCGACTTGCCCTGGTCTTTCTGACTCAGGAAGATCCTCAGCTGACTCAGCCAGATTAGCTTTGCAAAGGTGCCTAAGCCCACGTTTCAAAGCTTAAGCTTCTCGCACGCCGAGATCCACCTGCGTGGGCCTTCCAGGCCAGAACCCCGGGTGCTTCAATCTGCTAGGTTGTTTCTTCTTAGTTTGTGGGGGAGGTCAGCCCCGTGGCACGAGTGCTGCTTGAAGGGGGATGTTAGGCTTTCTCTCTGCTGCTCAGGAAGCCTGAGTGCGAGCTGAGGTCCGTGAAGAACAAGCACTGATTTGCACTGAGCGCCTACCATGCGCTGCCTGCACCGGGCACTCACGGTGCTAATGCCATGTCCGTTTTGAGCCTAGGAGACGTGGTCAGTGCTCCAGGGACACAGAGCCCAGGGCTGGACAGGGGATGAAACTTGTCCAGCCTCCAAACAAGCCGGCTGCAGGGCGGAGGGACGGCGGGCGTGAATCCGTCTAACGCCGAGGCAGGTGCCGAGATGAGCTTCCAGGTCCCGTGGCTGTGCAGAGCGTCTGCCCTGAACACACAGAGCCGCAGCTGGCCCACCTGGGGCCGAGGTCTCCACATCGTGCCCATGGGGTGCTGTGTCACCAGCTTGCTCAGCCCACGAGCAGTGAGCCCAGATTTCTCTCCCGATGAAATTGGCCTGGCCCAGGCCCTCGGGAGACGCGGAGTCCTGCGCTCTCCAGTCTGCTTGCCCGGCCCCAGCGGGGGGATGTGCGCTTGTGTCCGGCAGAGCTGGGGTGGGGGGGGAGAGCCAGCGTCTCCGAGCCCTCCTCGGATCCGCACTGGCATCTCCTTCTCTCCCGAGGGTGTCTTGTGCCGCGCTCTGCGATGGCGCCCTTGCCGGATTTCAGTGTCGATTGTGTGCAGGCCCCTTCCGGACCACGGGCAACGTATCTACTTGGAATTTGTGGCCGTTGTTTCGGCAATGCACTACCATTGTCTCTTGTTCAGTGTTTGCCTCAAGCATGGAGAAGCAAAACAACGAGTGTCCAAGTGCTGGCGAGAAGAGCCCTGGGAGAACACGCGGTGGCACGACGGCTGCGCCCGTTCCTGCCAGGCCGGGGTCTGCTTTGGTTCCGAGCACAGCAGAGGAGCGTGGCCAGCCCGGCCCGGCCCGGCGCTGTCTCCGGGTCTCCCCAGGCTCCTGCCACACAGCCCAGGCCCTCGCAGAAGCTCCCTGGGGACCTGCTGGATCCAGGCTTCTGCCCCGGGGCAGACTTGGCTCCAAGCGGGGGAGACAGCCCCAGGGGACCCAGGGGGATCCATGCCCCTTCCCACAGCCTGAGAAGCGGCTCCTCTTCCAACAACAGTAGCCCAGGGCGGGAAGGACCCCGCTGGTGCCGGATTCTGGCGAAGCTTGGCCTACGCTGGGCCCGTTCCAAGGAGTTAATTTCCAGAAAGTCACCATGGAAACGCATTCTTCACTCTGAGCAGCACCCGTGGGACTGGCAACGGCTAGGGAGGCAGCCGCCTGGTCTGCTGTAAGCCAGCTGCGGGGCTCGCCTTCCGGAGTCTGCCTGACGGGGCGCCTGTGTCCCACGGGGGACACGAGGAAGTCACGGGCACCTGGTGCGTGGCCGCGTGCAGCATTGCTCTTGCCACACCCGCCCCTCCGCCCCGTTCCTGTCCCATCCTTTATCTGCGCTGCCTCTCTTTGGGGGGGGGGGCAGGCAGAGTGGACAGCCGCGGCCAGCGCACCGTGTTGATCCGAAGCCAGGAGCCAGGTGCTTCTCCTGGTCTCCCATGGGGTGCAGGGCCCAAGCACTTGGGCCACAGCAGAGAGCTGCCCTGGAAGAGGAGCAACCAGGACAGAATCCAGCGCCCCGACCGGGACTAGAACCCGGGGTGCCGGCGCCGCAGGCGGAGGATTAGCCTGTTGAGCCGCGGCGCCGACCTTCCTGCCTCCCTGTTCTACTAACCCCCGAACACCCGTGGTGCGGGGTGAGGACAGTGATGGACTCAGAGCCTGAGTCCCGGCCCTCGGGAGGCTGGGGCACCCGGCGCAGCATGGCGATGGCCACGCCACAGAGACAGAGAGCTCTGCTCACGGCAGCTGTGAACCTCCCGAAGGCAAGAACAGCAGGGCAGCACGGCAGGAAAGGGGGGTGGGGGGAGGTGTGTGTGTGGGTGTGAGTGTGAAGGTGAGTGTGGGAGCAGGTGTGAGTGTGAGGGTGTGAGAGTGAGAAGTGTGTGAGGGTGGGAGCAGGTGTGTGTGAGTGTGTGTGTGTGAGGGTGAGTGTGGGAGAGGTGAGTGTGCACGAGCAGGTGTGTGTGTGAGGGTGAGTGTGGGAGAGGTGAGTGTGCATGAGCAGGTGTGTGTGTGAGTGTGTGAGTGTGTGAGAGGTGAGTGTGCACGAGCAGGTGTGAGTGTGTGAGTGTGGGGGAGGTGAGTGTGTGAGAGGTGAGTGTGCAGCCTTGCTCGGGGATGGATGGAATCCAGGGCGCCCGGACTTGGTCCTCAGTGCCCCTGCCCCCTCCATCAGTGATGTTTCAGGGTCACTGTCTTCCGTGACCTTGACATTCCTGAAGAGGGGTGAGCGCCACTCAGATTGGGGCTGTCTGCAGGGTAGTGGGTGTGGCCCAGGCGCCTGGGAGGGAGTCCCTGCCACGCCCTGCAGGACTCCGTGCCGTCCACACAGCTCGTGCTGGTCCTGCGTCCCTGTGTCCACCTGGGGGAGGCGCGTCCCTACAGAGCTGCTATTTATTTCCGTGGGTATTTGGAAGTGAATTCTCCAGTGCTAGGGAGAGAATTAAGGCCCAGCTCCAGGACAGGGAAGGGTCAGTGGGTGATGGACACACAGGAGGGCTCCACGCCGGCCGCTAGTACTTGCTTTGGGGAGAGCCTGCTCGAGGCCACGCCGAGAACCCCGTCCCCCCACTTTCTCACCCAGTGCTCTGAGCCTGGCGGACGACTCACCCGAAGCTTCCCTGTGCTGTTGGCACGATGAACTTCCCTCTCGTTGTTTCTCTGTTACCGATCAGAATTCTTCTTAAAGGCTTTTCCATTTAATTTTGTTTATAGTTCCCTAAGTCGGGTCCAGCACCCCCACGCCCGTCCCGGCACGGCTGCCTCTCAGGACAACGCACATCCTGGTTTCCTCGGCTCTCCTGCGTGCGCGTGCGTGTGCGTGTGCGTGTGCACGGCCCAGCCTCACTCGTGAGAAACACGTTCACCAGCTCCGGGGGCGTTTCCCCCTCTGCCTTTAGCCTCACGGAATCCAGAAGAAACAAAACACTTTTCCGACTTCCTGCACGGCGTTGATGTTGTGCACGCGTGACTGACGGCCTTTTCACGTGGAGTTTGCGTGTGGTGATCTACGCTGGACAGACGTGCAGCCACGTGCGCAGGGCTCTCCACCACGTAGAACAATGCTCTCCCCCCAGACTTCACCCCGCTGCACCCCACCCCCGCAATCGCGGGGCTGCTTCCCACCCTACAGTTTGGCCTCTTCTAGAATGTTCACGAACAAAGCCATACAGTGTATGGCCTCTGTGTCTGGCTGGATTCACTCAGCAAGCTGCGTCGCGAGCTCACCGGGCCGTGTGGCTCTCCGACTCCGCCTCTCACATGGCTGAGCAGGGTCCCATCTTTCTACTGCGCCGCTGTCCACTACTCTTTGCCCTGTAAATGCGAATTTGTTCTAATCTCAGAAGATCCAGAATAAAGCCTCCATAAACACCTGAGTATTTTCAAAGTGCTTGGGTGAACGCTTAGAGGTCGCGTGTCTGGGCTGTGGAACACGTGGGCGTCACATCAAGCAGGACATCTCGTGCCCCACCCAGCCCCCAGCATGAGTCCCCGTGCACGCGTGCTCAGCGGTGCCCCACGCGTGCAGTGCAGACGCAGTTTGCCGTCTCAGCGTTCCCATGAGCACGTGGCGGTGTCTCGTGGCGCCTGATCTGCATGTCTTCAGGTTCTTCCCGGTTTCTCTGCAGCGTAGCTGATTTCAGGGTTTCTTGGATGTATTAGATGCAAGGTTTTCCCCCTCAAAGATGCAACTTTTTTAAAAAGACTTATTTATTTATTTGAAAGTCAGAATTACACAGAGAGAGAAGAGGCAGAGAGAGAGAGAGAGAGAGAGACAGAGAGAGAGAGAGAGACAGAGAGAGAGAGAGAGAGAGAGACAGAGAGAGAGAGAGACAGAGAGAGAGAGAGAGGTCTTCCATCCACTGGTTCACTCCCCAATTGGCTACAATGCTGGAGCTGGGCCGATCTGAAGCCAGGAGCCAGGAGCTTCTTCCAGGTCTCCCATGTGGGTACAGGGCCCAAGGACTTGGGCCATCTTCTACTGCTTTCCCAGGCCACAGCAGGGAGCTGGACTGGAAGAGGAGCAGCTGGGACTCAAACCGGTGCTCATATGGGATGCCAACACTGCAGGCGGCGGCTTTACCTGTCACAGGGCCAGCAAGTCTATTATTAGCTATGTGAGTCGCAAATATTTTCTCACAGTCCACAGCTCGTCTTCATTCTCTAAGCACCGTCTCTCAGCACAGACGCTTCTCCTTAGTGGAGTCCAACCTGCCCATTCCTGCTCTGTTCACGGTGATAGCGGTTCTGCTGTCATTTCCCAAATCAGTGGCGAGCTCAGGCCAGGCAGACTTTCTCTGTGTTCTCTTCTAGAGTTTCTGGAACGGCAGGTTTCTGTCCAGGGCTGCGTGCTGTCCCCGTCGTGCGATGTGTGAGGCCTGCTTTGTGGGTCTTGTTGTTCCCAGTAAGTGTTCAGCGGACTCAGCACCTCCTGTCGCAAAGCCGGGGGTTCCATCACATTGCCGGTGCACGTGTGTCGCGCACTCCTCGCCGCGCAGCTCACGGGCTCCGGAACTTTCTCCTGCACCTCTGTTGACAAATCCAGGCGGTTCTCTCTCCCTTTTTACACGTTAATTTACTTCTTTTATTTTGTTTCTCAGCTTCCAGGATGGTGCTGGTTGGGAGCGTGATGGGGAGTGAGCCCCGCTGTGTTCCCAGTCTTAAGGGGAAACATTAAGTCAGTCACAAACACGTCGTGGGCTCTGAGCTTCCAGTCAAGGAGGTCTCTCTGTTCCTGGGCGCAGACACATTTTATAACGAGTGAATGTTGAATTTGTTCAGTATTTTCTACACCCGTTAAGATCTTACTTTTCTTAAATTATTAATATGACTGACCCTATTGCTTTAATTTTTATTGTTGATCAAGCCTTGCATTACTTGGATAAACTCCACTTGATCAGTTTATTTGCATATTGATAATTCCAAATCGCTGATTTCCTTGAGGATTTTTGCATTTATGTGGATGAAGGTTTCCATTCCCTCTGCTCCTCTCTATCCCCTCCCCCTCCCACATTACTCCTCCCTCTTCCCTCCCCCTCTCTCCCCCTCCTCCTCCTGTCTCCTCCCTCCGCTCCCCCGCTCCTCCCCCTCCCTCCTTTCCCCCTCCGGCACCTGCTCGGCAGCTGGGCGGCTTCCGCGGCTCAGTCCTCACCCACGCCGGGGCGGTGCGGACCTGCCCAGGAAGCCGGGGCGTGTTTCGGTCCCCACCGTCCCTTCGCAGTACAGGGGTGTCGCGAACGTTACTCTCACAGGCAGGTGCGGCTCGACGTGCACCGAGCCATTAAACGGTGGCTTTTCCTCTCGTTGATGGAAGCGGCTGTTGTAACGCATTTCCTCAGGATTTAGAAAATGGGATTCAATTAGGGCTGAAACGGTGTTAAATGGAGTAATTCCACCTGTGCTTGCCTGACGGCCCAGCAGCCTGGCCGGGCGCGATGGGGCCCTGCCCGCCCCGGGCCCCCCACGCCGGCTGACGATGCCACCAGCGGGGCGGAGCCTGCCTCTCCTGGCTCCCTCTCTCCGCTTCTGGGTGACGCCTATGAGCCGGGCTGCTTTATGGATCAGACTCAATGCCCTGGCAGGAGCAATCCTCTCCACCCTCCTGCTTGGAAGGCGCGTGGCTCCTGCTGTTGGCAGTCAGGTGGCCGTCACGTGGCTTGTCAGTCTCCCTTTAAGCACAGGCGCTAAGCAAGGACACGGCAGGGGCTGGCGTGTGGCGCGGCGGTCAGGAGGCTGCCTGCGGTGCGGCATCCCTGTGGGTGCCAGAGTGCCGTTTCACTTCCCACGCAGCCGCCTGCTCGTGGCCTGGGAAGGCAGCAGAGACGGCCCCGGTGCTGAGCCCCTCTGCTCACCTGGAGACCCAGAAGAAGCTCCTGGCTCCTGGCTTTAGCCTGAGCCTGGGGCTGTCGCGGCCAAGTGGGAGTGAACCAGCAGATGGGAGGTCTCTCTCTCTCTCTCTCTCTCTCTCTCTGTAACTCTGTGTTTAAGAGAAACAAACAAATCTTTAAAAAAAAAAACAAAGAAGGAAAGGATGAAACGGAGGAAGTGGACTCGGCAGCCCGGGCAGAGGCGGAGATCTCCCAGGACAACGAGACCTTCGGCGACCTGGTGGGCGGCCGTTCTGACGCCTGCCCAGCTGGCCACGTCCTGGTCAGGAGCTGCCCGCTCACAGGTGGTGTCCTGGTCGCTGTCCAGCACGCTGCTGCCCGCGCACAGGCAGGGGGTGCACGCAAGGCGAGTCTGACGGGCCTTCAACAGTTGTGAGAGCACGTGGCATGAAAAATTGTGCATGGATTCCAAAAAACGTATGCACCAGAACAAACACCTTCTAATTCTGTTTTCCATGAGGTTTTCCCGAAGTTCCTCACACTGTGGACCTGGAGACAGGAACTTCTAGCCACTTGGGAAACAGCAGGGGGAAGGCAGCCGGGCTCTGGGGCTGCCCCCCCACCCAGGCTCAGGCCCCCTGTGCTCTCCCTGCAATCTAATGGCGAGGCGCACTTGTAACTGTTACTAACGACCTGCAGCCTGTGAGAGAACATCTCAGTATGCCTAAGAGTGATTCCACCAGGATCAACTGCCTGTAGGGTCCACACTGCCTGCCTGTGAAGAGTAGGGTCCACACTGGCGTCCTGAGAGTGCAGGGTCCACACTGGCGTCCTGAGAAGGTGCAGGGTCCACACTGGCGTCCTGAGAGTGCAGGGTCCACACTGGTTTCCCGAGAAGGTGCAGGAGGGTACAGCAGTTTATTCTTACTACCCTGAGATAGATGCAATGGCCTCACTCCGCGGCAACACCGGGTCTGGGTGATGGGAACCACCAACAATGCTTTCCTTGGGCCCTGGGAGCAGCCCTGCCTCCCGGAGCTGTTACGTCCAGGTGACTTCATGAATTTAGGGACATGCGGGTCACCTCCCCTAGTCGCAGGAACTCAACGGCCAGGTCTTTGTAAGGAAACTGAAGGTGCGATCCTGCAAAGACAGGAACGAGCAGGCTGCCCTCCCCCTGAGCCTGGGCCAAGCACCCACTGGGACAAGGTTTGGGTTTCGTGATCCCGTGGGCAGCCTGTGGGGCCTGTGATCCCTGGAGGGGCCTGGGAAACCCTCTCAATTCTTGAAATGTGTTCTCTTGTTGCAGTCATGCCCAGAGCTGTCCAGTCGAGTTGGCCACATCCCATCAGCTCCTGGGATCAGGTCACTCACTGTCATAGCAAGAGCCGTGAGCCTCTCCTTGGCTCCATCAACTTGCTACCCCGTGGACTTAGGGGGTGCTGCTCTAACTCAGACATGAGTCTTGGGGCTCAAACCACTGCGGGCAGCACGTGGGGGCCCCGGATTGCAGTCCTCCTGCCTTGGTTGGGAGACGGTGCCGCTTGGCCGTCCCGGAGCCCTGGAACGCTCAGAGCCGTTGTTACACAGCACCATGGCCCAGCAGAGCCCTGGCGCGCGGTAACCCCGGGAGACCGTTCCCCAGAGGATGGGTCCGAAGCCCTCTGCCGGGCCTTGCTATGGAAGACACGGGGGCGCCACTGCCTGGCACGTGGCCCTGCCCTCAGGGTAAGGCGCTGGAAGCTCCCTCAAACAGCTGGCTCTCATCTCCCAGGGCGCAGGCCCGGGCAGGACAGCAGCCTACTGCCCTGAGCCTGGCAAGCCCAGCATCGCCTGTTCCCTGCTCTGTGGCTCCTCCTGCGCTCTCAGAGGGTCAGGGGAGACGTGGGCCACACGTGGGCTGCAGCTTTCACAGAGGACAAATTGCATCGACAGCAGCAACAAACCACGGCTTCCCAGCTGCACAGCTCCCGGCCCTCGCCAGAGACGCACGTCGGCGACGTTCCATCACGCACTGCAGAGCACACACGCGTCCAACGTGCGACCCGGCGCTTGAGACCTCGGGCAGGCTTAGATAGCAGCAGGGTGGGGACAGGTGATACAGACTTCCTCTAACGCATCTCCGCGTTCGCGTTAGACGACACTTCTGTCGCTCGGTGCAGGTCAAGTTCCGGTCGCACCGTGAGCTTTGGAGAAGAATGAGAAATTGATTTTCCCTCCCGCACAGCTTGGTGCACAGACTCCTCGCGTCTGTGCGCAGTGACACAGGGAGGAGGCGCCGCTGCACAGACTCACCGAGCAGTCTGCGTGCTCCAACCCTCCAACCAGTGCCCGTGGGCCACGCTGCACGTCTTGCACCCAGCATCCCCTGGCCCAAGGGTCTCAAGGTCAAAGGCCCCGGGGACAGGTAGTGCATGGGAAGGAGCAAAGCGTTCTGGGAGACTCCGTCTGCCTCTCGCCCGCGAACTCCCCTCGGGTGGGAAGGCAGCCACGGGGCTGTCAGATCTCCAGTTTCCACGAGGAGCCGGGACGCCGCCTTTGCTGGGTATGTGGAGTCTCCCATGTTTTAAATTCCGGCAGGTCAGCAGAAGGGGGGAGTGGAAACATTGCAGAAGCGAAGCAAAGCAGGCCAGCGGCCGACCCCTGGCTGCCAGCCTGCTCCTCACGTCTCCACTGGTTCCCGGGATCCTGTTGGAGCTGAACTTTCCCCAAGCCCCTTTCTTGGCAGATTAATTACCCGGAGCACCTGCTCTGGACATGGCAGCCCTGAAGCTGACACCTGGTTGCCCTGTTTTTACTAATACTTCTTGTTACTCAATTTGCTGCCTCCCGGATGGTTATTACGGTCGCCTGGTTTGACAGGTGTCTTGGTGCTGCTCACTTATCACTCGATGCGCTTTGGGTCTATCCCGCTCCGCACAGGCTCAAAGACCCGGCGGGGCTGGAAACTTGTCACCCGGCACCAAGAACTTATTTCCTGGCCTGACGGCTCCATGCCCTCTGCAGCAATCGCATTTAAAATGATCGTTCGTGTACTCGGTGTTCGGGCTGCACTCTGGGGCTAATGCGACGTGACTTGCGGTTCAATCAGTGATTCCAGGAAACTGGTCTCCCTGAATGCTCCCACAGGTAGCCTTGACTTCCTTAGTCACGCCCCGGTCCGGGGAGGGTGCTGCTTGGAGGGCAGCTGCGGCTGGTAGACAGGGTCTCGCCCCAAGTTTGCGTATCTCGGGGGCTCCACCCCTTCTGTCGTTCCTGCCTCTCCTCTCCCAGGCCCACGTGGAAGCAGCGTAACGCGTACATCCAAGGTCGCCTCATTTCTAACTCATGTGGTTGTCACTTGAGAAATTAGTCCAACCACACACGGACACCCGTGCTATACGGCATCTGGAGGAACCTGGGAAGCCATTTCCTATCCCTGTCCGGGACGACATGTGCTAGGGTGAGGGACACAGGATGCCGACGGCTGCTGCTGCATCCAGCCAGTTGCGTTTACAAACAGAAGATCTGCTCTCGTAACGAGGCGTTCGCAGCGAGCACTGGACATTGAGCGCGGCGGCTATGGCTCGTGGTGCCAGGAAGAGCGGGCTCCCTGCAGATCAACGATTTTATTAAAACGTGCAGGCCCAGATCCTCCTCCTGCGAAGAGGCTTTTTAATGAGGTCGATGCTGGAAAAAGCTGAGGAAATGGCGTGTCGGTTCTGTTAAGTCACAGTTGACTCTACAGTTTTTTCCTTTTCTCCCGCAAATCCAGCAAGCCGAACAGCCAGAGCGCTCGAGCATCACGCGGTCTTTGAAACGGGCTACTTGTTCTGGAAAGCTCACGGGACTGAGGCCCTCCCCTAACCCACCCAGGTGCAGACCCCGCGGGGCGTACGAGGCAGCTCCGGGATGCCCGGAGCCCTGATGCCGGGAGGGCCACGCATCTGTCAGAGCTGCCAGGAGACCTCCCGAGACCTCCGTCTGCCAGGCTGCCCGTATGCGCGTCCGTGTGTGCTGCGCGTGCCTGCCCACGGGAGTCCTCTCGGCGAGCTCAGGGCTGAGCTGAACGAGGCCTTGCTGGGAAGGAGCCGTGGGAGGGTGTTTGGACCTCGTACCTAGTTCCTCAGGCCGGGCCATCTTGCTCCTGAGTCTGACGCGGAGTATTTCTCTCCTCTGTGAGAAGAGGGAGGAGCACCTGCCTGGGAGGCTCCCACGCCCAGCCCCCTTCCCGCATTTCCCACCGCCGCTTCCCAAATCCCGCACGGTGAGAGCTGGTGTGGGGATGCGTGTCCTGCTCAGAGCTTCGGCCGACCTGAGGAGCAGCCATCTGTCTCCGGCCGCGCTGCCGCCGCCTGCGAGTCTCAGCGCGGCTTCAAACCCGTGACCTGCCGGGTGCCTCTGGCAGGGAGCCCTTCCGAGCGTTGCGGTACACTGTCACAACGTTATGTCACCTCATGTGCCTCTTCCAGTGAGCATCTCCTGCGGCCGATCCCTGCAGACAGCCTGTGGGAATCCGCCAGGTGAGTGCACCTGCCGGGGCTGGGTTTGGCCACAGGTGTGGGCCTCCCAGCGAGGGCCCTCAGTGGGAATGACGGGGCGGGGCCTTTCCCTCGGGACCCTTTGCGGAAGGTCAGGGGGCCGTTCCGTCCCGTAGGCCCGAGTGCACGGTGGTGTGGAGCTGCCTGGGGAAAAGCCACTGCGGGAAGCACCCAGGGTCGCTGTCTCCCGTCAGGGTGCAGGCACAAGGAGCACTCTGGGGACACCCCCCAGAGTCTGCGTCGTGGCACTGAGAGAGGAGAGGACGGGCGTGGCCCCACGCACCGACACCGCAGGGCACGGTGCAGCCCTGCACCGCTGGGAGGCTGGGCGGGAAGACGAAGCTGGAAGGCGCGGGGTTCTGGAACGGCTGGACGAGTCACAGCGCGTCCAGCGTGCATTCAAACGGCTGAGGAGGTATTGTCCCGAGTCCTCGGCCCCAGGCCATGGGATGACCAGGCATTGTGAGCAGGCCTGCCCCGGGAGAGGCGTTCCTGCAACCGTCCAGGGCTGGGGGCTTTTGGCCTCCGAGGGCAGCCCAGGAGCAACCACGGCCTGTGCTGTCCTACGCATCCTCCTCTGTGGCTACGAGGGAGGGGCTGGGCCCTCGACTGCAGGACGCTCTCCCCACATCTCCGGCTCAGTTTCCTGTGGATTTTGGGGTGGTGGGTGCTGGGGTCACAGAGCATCCTCGGAGACTTGAAGTTTCTCAGGTACAGAAAATGCAAAATTGGATGTGGGAAACATGTCAACTTTTTCCTCTCATATTATTTGCAAGAATTATTTTTAATTATAGAGGGTTTTTTTTATTCTTATAAAAATAGCTCAAGAGGCCAGTGCTCTGGTTAACCATCCATCTACAGCACTGACATCCCACATGGGCACTGGCTTGAGTCCCGGCTGCTCCACTTCCGATCCAGCTCTCTGCTCTGGCCTGGGGAAGCCGTGGAGGATGGCCCGGGTCCCTGGGCACCTGCACCCGTGTGGGAGACCTGGAAGAAGCTCCTGGCTCCTGGCTCTGGATCAGCTCAGCTCTGGCCACTGTGGCCATGTGGGGAGTGAACCAGTGAACATCCCCCCCCCCCCCCCGGGCTCTGCAGGCCCGGCTGTCTCTGGACTCCTCCTCATCCGCATGCAGACATGTGCGAGCGGAAACGCAGGCTTTGTCCTTCCTGAAGCAGGGCCGTTCTCTGCCCAACACAGTCCGGATTGCGCGTCCCTGAGGTCTTCTAGGATGAGCGCATCCAAGCTGCTCCTCTCTGCCGTTCCAGGAAACCCCGGCGTGTGGGAGCCTCTGCCACTGTTCCACGCTGAGACGTCGGGCAGGTTTGCAGCGCCAGACTGGGGAGCTGCCTCCTGCCTCCGGTCTTCCCGGTCACTGCGAGGAGCCCTGGTCCGGCTGGGCGTGGCCCCTTGAAGCTCCTCCCCATCCCCCTGGCATGGATCCTGACTGGCCCGGGGGTGGGGGAGGCCCCACGTTCTGGGTTGCAGCCCCCACCACCTGGGATCACGTGGCTGCCTCCCACGTGCAGCCGTGAGACCACCGTCTGGTCCCAGCGCAGGTTCCCCTCTCTCCTGCTGTTTGTCTCTCTTCACTCTGCAAAGCCACACCCTGGTGTTGATCCCCAGCAGGAGTCCTGGCTGGCGGGTTCCACACATCCCCAGGGCCCGGGAGGCACCAGTGCTCCGTCTCCCCAGCCCTGTCCTGGCACAAGGTCTCCGGGTGCCCACGACACCTGGACAAGTGAGGGCTCCACAGAGGAGTTTCCGTGGCCGGCTGGTGAGTGTCACTGTGAGTGGATGTTTGGAGCTAATGCTTGCTTCTTCGGAAACAGGTTGACCTCAACTTCAGTTTGGCCAACAGGAAATCCACTCCTTAAATCCAGGCGAACACGTAGGGCAGCACCATCTCACCCATGGCCCGTGTAACTGGAGGCTGTCTCAGTTCCAGTCTGCACACGTGGGCGCCAGTGTTTTAACTGTAAGAAGCCATATTAACTTCGTAATAAAATTGAACACAGATGACTCTCATCTGTGGTTAGTGCATGACAGGAACTCACAGGGAAAGAGCCCCAGACCTGCGTGGAAGCAGCGTGTGCTCTAGGCACAGTGCGTGTTCAGCTCGCGGTGGATCTGTGCTAGGGACTGTCTCCCATGCCCCATTTTTCTCATAAAGACTGTGCAGCTTCTTTAATCAGAGTCCTGCTTGCCTGGGTACAAATTCTGCAGCAGCAGAGTCCCAATTAATGACAATTTCCTGCAATTAAAGTGATTTTCCGTCAACCAATCGGTCAGTATCTGCTGGCCGGGTTCCGGTGCCGCCGAGCTGGAGGTGGGTGGGGGAGGGCGGCCGCAGCACAGGCATCCTGGTCCTCAGGCTTGCACCATCCTGCTCCGTGGCTCTGCAAAGGAAACCGCACACGCTTGTGTCTTTGCATTCAAGATTCACGTGCGTGAGACGCCAGGTCTACGCGCGACAGCAGCTGTTCACGTCTTCTCTCTTGAAGACCAGCTTTGAGCAAAAGCAATATCCACGCTGACAGGGCTTGCTCGGCATAATCCGTGTTACCTCCTTCAGAATCGGGAGGCCTGGGCGCACCCCCACCCCGAGATGGGGGGGACGCACCATGCTCAGCATTCACCTCATGATTTTAAGAAACATAAGAAATATTCGCAACGGTGAGATATCACGGGGGCAGTTGGCAAGATGAATTAGAGACAATGGTATCTGGCTTTTGATTTATGGCACAGAAAATGTAAATACGTTCCTGTGCACATTACTCAATCAGGGAAACCGCGGGGACGGTCTGCGGCGCCCCGGCCCTGAGCCCGCGCGGCCACTCTCTGGGGACCGCCTGAGCCTCCTCCTGCTGGAGATCGCGGCCTCTCGCTGGCAGCGGGGGAGAGGCAAGGGCTGAGCCTGTGAGTCTGCCGGCAGCGCGCGGCCGAGTTCCCTGGCTGAACGGCCCCGTTAGGCAGATGGCTGCCCAGGTGGGTGCAGACGGCGGCAGGTGCTCAGGCGTTTCCCCACCGCCAAATCCAGCCGCGATCCTCACGGGCTCCTCGGTGCCCCGAGCTGAACCGCGGAGCTCTGGGAGACGCTGCCAGGCGCTCCCGTGCCGCCCCGTGCCCCTTCCTGGACGTGTCCGATGCGATCTCGGGGCCCAGCACCTTCTGTGGCAGCGGCTTGGGCTCCACCAGCCACTCACCGTGACCCCGGCCAGGTGAGCCAACGGCGCTGGTTGGTGCAGCGCCCACGAGGAGTCAAGACTGAAACAGGAAACTCAGGACAGACACGCATGCCCCGTGTCAGCCGTAGGTCATGAAACTCCCGGCCTTCCACGCAGCACAGGGCCACCACGGCCACGGTCACTAAGGTTCTTGTGATGACCTGAGCCATGAGCTGGACACAGCCCGGCCCCAGTGCTAGCCATGGCCAGAAACAGCTGGGAGGAAGGATGCTGTGACGTCACAGCTCCAACGTGAGACTCAGACAGACGTGTGTCCACCGAGTGCCCGCCAGGGACTGTCCACGTCACATGCTCCAAGTTCAAGTTCACCCGAGACAGCTGCAGTGGGTCCCCCGCGGGTTCCTCAGCTGGGCATCTGGTGCTCAGCACGGCAGTGATGGGACTCGACTTCCAGGAGGCAGGGCCCAGCCCCATGGAGGCGCTCAGGTCAGGGGGCCATGGCCTTGGGAGGGATCAGGCCCAGGGCAGCCCTGACAGGCAGGCTGTCAGCCCTCTGCTGGGCTTCCTGAACTTCTCCCACACACGCTCCCGCTGCTGGGACGCCAGCCCCAGGGGGTGACCGTCCGGCTCTGGACCCCCAGGCCCAGGAGCCCAAGAAGCCTCTTCTCTATTCAGGGCCCCAGGCTCGGGTGTTTCCTGACCGTCAGAGAGCAGACTGGCGCAGTCGTGACCCCACTGCCGAGCGCCCACTTTCTTCTCGTCAACCCCACTTTCCAGGCCCGGACCCCACGGACCTGAGAGGCCGAATGATGCACCATGGAGACCCCGTGCCCGGGCAGCGGCGCCACTGGCAGCCCTGGTGGTGGGCATTTTCTTCCCCGGCTGCATCGCGGCCCCTTCCCCTTCTCGGATCCCGGTAGTGGTGGGAGGGCGGTGGTGAAGGCCCTGACAAGCAATGTCTCCAGACTCAGGGAGGGGTCGTCTTGACCGCTCAGTGGGCACCAAGGGGTCCCCAGGGCTTCCGACCTCCGTCCTCCTACAAGAGCACCTCTGCGCTCCATGCCATGGCTGACACCTGAACCCCTGCACTGAGCAGGGCCGTGGACTCCTGGCACCGCTGGCCTGGCTGAGAATATACACCTCAGGACTGAGGACCATGCAGAGCGGCCGGTGTGGCTGGACAGGAAGACGTCGACTCACCGTGCTGCCACTGACAACCCTCATGGCGCACAGACTCGCTGCGGTGGGGGTGTCACTCACGCTGTGCAGGGCAGCCCCTCCCCAGCTGTGACAACCAGCATACCCCGATACCCCCGGGCAGGGACGCTCTGCGGAGGGCCGTGCTGTGGCCTGGCCTGGGACGCACAAGCCCTCAGGCTCCCACAGAAGGAAGCCTCCTTTCTCCCTGGCGGCTCCTGCTCCTAGGACCCTCCAGTCTCTCCTGGGCCTGCCTGCAGGGTCTCTTTCCTGTGACCCCTCCCCTGGCTGGTGCCTCTCCTCCTTCAGAAAAATGCTGCTGTCCAGATTCTGACACCATCCCCAGCCCACCAGTGCCAGGCCCTGTGCAGGGCAGACAGGAGTTCAATGTTAAGTTCACGTGCAGTCTCGGGGCAGGTGGTGGCTTGGACACGGAGGAGGGGACCTGAGGACGGGCCAGAAGGGGCAAGGGAAGGAGGTGACTCCCCTTGGTCTTCGACAGAGGTGTCTGGGAGACAGGGATGCTTCCACGCCACGTGGGGCTCACCACGGATTGGAACCACAAGTGTCCTCAGAATCGTGACTCCGCCATCTGCGGAGCTCTGGGCCCCCACGTGGAAAGGCAGAGAACGTGCGCTCGGACAGGATCCAGCCGAGTGCCGTCTCCCTGGGCCCCTCCGGGCTTCTCTCAGGACGTGGTCCAAGCCCCACCTCTCCAAGGCCCTCTGGGACTCGCACGCTAGCTCCCATGCTGGGAACCGGACTCCTGCCCGGGGCACACTTTGGCAAGCACCCGTGGCTGCCTGCGTTCCACTCTGGACTGGTGTGGGGGGTGGCTCCTGTCTGCCTCCTCCGTGAGGCTGAGACCTCAGCGAGCTCTGGAAGCAAGGGTGAAGAAGCGAGGAGCTTCCCGGCTCCCAGGTCCACCGCTCTGGGTTTCAACACGATTTCACTCCGTCCTCCACTTTGTCAATCACCCGTTTTGTTTCCAGAGCAGAGGAATTCTGGGCAACTTGCAGCTTTCACCTTCAGAACACAGTGGGGCACAGCTCGGCTGCTCCATCCTGGCCGTGGGGCTGGAGACGCCAGAGCAGGGTCTCGTGCACCTGCCGGTTTTGCATGCCCCGAGGCTCTGTGCCTATCAAGTCCTCAATTAGCTTAACCTGCCTGCTCGCCGCACCAGGCCGGCTGCGCCGCATGTGGGGCTGGGTGCCTGGCTCTTCCTTCTTGGCCGCCTCAGGAGGTCCAGACAAAGCACGGAGAAGCAGTAAGGAGAGCCCAGCGCGTACCGGACCGCAGCGGCCAGCCCAGCCACAAGGAGGCGGCAGCCTTGAAATTAACAGGGCCCGATCACAGAGGATCCAAATCTCCTACAGCGATGACAAAACCTCTGGCATTTGGAGCCAATACGGTATCAGAAATCGATTTTCTCTCTCTAGTTTCCTTGGGCCCTTAGGTTGATGACCACAATGCAGTCACGCAAACGCAGACCGCGGTTGCTGGCTCTCTCCGTCGCCCGTGATGGAGACCTCATGGTTAAGCCTCCTCCTACTGTGTTGTTGGACGAAAGAGGCAATCGAAGGAATGAGACACGCATCGGGGAGACGTACCGCTCCTGGGGGCTCCCCGGGGAGGGAGGGGGATTCAGAGCAGGACGGAGTCAGGTTTGCTCTCTGGGTTTCTTAGCCTTTTCCTGACATCAATGGAGACCATGCTCTGTGTCCCCAGGGGCCAGCGCGGCCCAGGCCACCGAGCGCAGTGTTGTTCCTGCTCGGCCATGGCGCCGGCTCTGGGGTCTGCTGGAGCGGCCTCTGCTCCCTACAGACAGCCACGGCTGGGGAGGGCCGGCGTCGGCGGGGGGAGGCGCCAGGGCTCAGACTCCAGGGAGGGGTGGTGGACGGTGGAGGGAGACAGAGATCAGACTGGACAGGGGCGCCCGACTTACGGGGATGAAGATACTTTGGATGGACCTGAAGAGGAGGCACCTGCTGACCGCACACCCTGGGCCCACTGCATCCTCAGATGCCAGTGCCCAAGGCTCACCCCTGCACACCACGGGAACCTTGATTAATGTCTTGGGACCCGCAGCTCCTCCCACTCAT
Organism: Sylvilagus bachmani; assembly: GCA_015711505.1. NCBI lineage: Eukaryota > Metazoa > Chordata > Mammalia > Lagomorpha > Leporidae > Sylvilagus > Sylvilagus bachmani. The sequence continues at coordinate 109,970,481 of CM027394.1, read as the reverse complement.
CCCCTCCGCACATACATCGGCCCTGGGTGGTTCCAAGGGGCGACCGAGCCTCGCTCTGTGGTCCCTACCGGGATTAAATTCCAGGAGACCCAGTGCAGAGTCTGAGACCTGAGCTGCTCACGGAGAGGCGGGTCTATAAAGAGCCTCAGGAGGACACAGACCTCGCTCCCGGGAGGGTGCAGTCGCTGCCCCCTGTGCCCCCTGCTGACTCCCCCCCCCACGCCGGGTATCGGAACCCACCCTCCCTACAGAACACAGAGGCGGTCAATCTGGGGACAGTGGGTGACAGGGCTGGGACAGATCGGCCAGCGGGCAGGGCTAGGTCTGGCCGGCCACTGCCGTCCCCCCCGGGCTGAGAGGCAGTGCTCGGCCGTCTCCCCTGCATGTCTCCCGAGGCCCCGTGCTGGCCGGCCCCTGGCGTCCTGGGGGGTGGCACTGAGATGCGCTGCAGCCGTGCGCGGGAAGACGCGGAGGGCGGCGTGATTTATCTCCGTGAGCGTGCGCTGCGCGGTGACAGCGCAATTAGACATTCTTCCAGCAGACACATTAAATATATACTCCCGCATTAGCGCGCTCTGTCTCCCATCAGCCTCTGATTGATTCTTTATGCTTGGATCTTTGCCTGTTGATAGCCGTATAAACCAAGCTCCCACTGCACAAAATCCAGGTGACAGGAGGGACGGATGGTTTCCGTGTGTTAACTAGGTCCAGCGCGGGGAGGGCGCGGCCATACGCACACACACACAGGTACACGCAGGTGCGCCTCCCCCTCCCGCACGGGCGGGGCCGGGCTCTCCCCCCACCCCCTCCCCAGGCGAGCACTAGGGGCGGTGGTCGCGGGGCCTCCGCACGCCTGATGCAGCCCAGCTCGGCTCACAGCCTCTGCCAGCTGCTACCTCACAGGAAGCGGCCACGAGGACTTTCGCCACGAACACGCTAGCAACTTCACACACGCGCAACCCCCCGTGCGTGCGCTCTCTGGTCTCCATCTGCGCATGCGCAGTCCAGTCCTCCCCGACTCCCCCAGCACCCGCAGGGCGTCCCAGGCCCCTCTCTGAGCCTTCCGCGGTGGTCTGCCGGAAGCTGTCTTTACTAGACGTCCTGAGCACCTGGGGCTTAGAGTTGAGTTTCGTGTCAGCCTCCAGCATTGAGGAGCAGGCCCCGCCCTAGCCACTACCGTATTTTTTGGAAGTTTCCGGGTGTCTCTCTGGAGGGGGCTCCGCCGCGCCTCGCTCCGCTGATGGGCAGCTGGTGACCCGCACCGCACTTCGTCCCCAGGTGTGCGGGAACCTACCCAGGCCTTGTGGCACAGGCGCTGTGCACCTGGCGTCGCTGCACAGGGGTTTGCGGCCCACAGCAGGGATGGGGGTGGGAGGTGGGGGTGGGGGGGTGGGGTAGCGCGGTGGGGGCCTCTGCAGCCCCTCGCTCAGCACCGGCTCTGCGCCCTTTCCTCCAGTGCAGCCTGGGCCTGGAGCGCTTGGCTCTGGAGCGGGTGCTGCCTGCGAGGAGGGCCGGTGGACGGGCCCTGGCCAGGGCAGGGCCAGCCTCGGGCAGGTCCTCATGTGGGGGGCATCCAGGTGCGGGGAGGAGCAGAGGACCAGGGCTGAGGTCCCTGTGGGCGCGGGGGGGGGGGGGCTGCAGCGATGTCCATTTGCCTGGGCTCCGAAGACCCTGGGAGGCCGCACCTGGGCCCTGTGCTCCTGCCTGGGGTCGGACCAGGTGGGCGGTGCGGGAAACACGACCACCGGAGACCACCGACGGCTGAGGAGGGACCGAGAAACAGGAAGGAAGCGGAAAGGGGGCCTAGATCGACATGGGTCTGGGGAAAGGGGGCTGGGACCTGGGGCGGGAGGAGGGAGGGGTCTGGGGGTGGACCTTGTCCCGCAGGGCAGGGACCTGGGGCGGGAGGAGGGGACTTAAACCTTGGCAGCCCCTAGACTGCCAGCATGGAGACACCAGCGCGTGGCGTGCAGAGCAGTGAAGGGCGGAAGGTGTGAAGGTGCCGGGCGCTCACGGTTGGCCAAGCAAGCTCAGCTTGGGGTTTGTAACCCTGTGCGCTGCGAGCTGCTGGCGCTGTCCTGCTGCAGTACCGCTGAGCTGAGCTTTCTGGTCTTTTCTCAGGGCAGTGAGGGGCCGCCCGTGCAGGGTGTGCGCGCCAGCTCCTGTGGGGTGCAGCTCTTTCTCCAGAGTGGGGTGGGACAAGCACCCTGCGGAGGGCGGATGCCTTGTCAGCCCCAGGTTACAACTGCAGGCTGCGATATTTAACATCGCACCGCAGGTGCCAGGCAGATGTGGGTATTGTTAACTAGGCTTTCTTAGGTAGGAAAAATCCTGTGCTAGTTTGGGTTGACTTTTGTAATGGATTCTGGAAGCTCCCCTTCCGAGATCCCCAAATGAGACACGGGCTGGGCTGCCGCCCCCTCTCTTGTTGCCTGGAAGGTGCTAGGAGTGGAAAGGCGGGTGGAGGAGCAGAGGTGCTGCGTGCCCATGCCAGCCGCCAGGCCGCGTTCAGAGGCTGCACGGAGTCTCCACAGCAGGGAGATGGCAGACACCAGCCCCCTCCCAGCACCTGCTCGGTGGGCACGGCCCCCGTCTGTCTCACTCCTCATTGCTGTTCTGATCTGCAGCCTTCTAGCTGGACATGGGTACAAGGGAAGCCAGGACTCCTAGGTACGTCTGTGGGTACTAAAAGTTAGTGGGGAAAGGGAATTACAAGATAGTTTGTTTTGCGAGCCAATGTTGTGGCACAGTGGGTAAAGCCACTGCCTGCCACGCCGGCATCCCACGTGGGTGCCAGTTCATGTCACTGGCAGCGCCACTTCTGACCCAGCTCTCTGCTAATGGCCTGGGAAGGCAGCAGGAGATGGCCGAGAGCCTGTGCCCCTGCACCCGCGTGGGAGACCTGGACGAAGCTCCTGGCTCCTGGCTCTGGCCTGGCCCAGCCCTGGCTGTTGAGGCCATTTGGGGAGTGACCAGCAGATGGAAGACCTCACTTGCTGTCCCTCCCTCTCTCCCTGTAACTCTGACTTCAAATAAATAAATAGACCTTTTAAAAAAGAAGAAAATGCATATTTTGCAAAAACTAGGCGTGGACTTCCAATTACCTTTTAGTGCCAGTCTTCTTCCGTGACCTGTTTGAAGCACCCTCGTCCAAACATGTACACCCAAGTACACACGTGCGTGCGTGCACACACAGCGTGTGTGGAAGAAACTGTTCAAACTAGACTCTGGCACCTTAGAAAGCTACGTGCGGACCGCGTGCTTCCCGCTGCTCTCAGAGACTTCCCGGTGCGGGCGTCCTTGCTTCGCGTCGGAAATTTGAGAAATTTAAAGAAATGCTCATCCGTGTGCCCAAACGTTTAGCTGGATGGTCACCGCACTGTGGTTTAAATAGCAAAAAAATTAGAAATAACCTGTACGGAGGCATCATTTAAAAATTATGATGCAGAAGAAAACTGTTTGCCACCCTGGGGGAGAAGCCCCTGATTGACCCCGGCTGGGGAGCTGCCGGTCCGGGATAGGATGTGTGCTGTCTGCCGTTCCCGGAAGCCTGTGGCTGGGCTGCGGCTGTGCCCGGCTTCCCTGGTGTCAGAGGCCTGCGTCAGGCTCCCACAGTGCCGTAACCACCAACCAGACCAGCTCGCTGCCTTGGCACGCCTGGAGGGCAGTGGGGTGGAGCCCCCACAGCGGGGTGTCTGTGACACTGGCCTTCTGGGGGCTCTGGGGGAGGAGCCATCTCCTGCCCTTGTGGCCTCCAGAGCCAGTCCTGGCTCCACGGTGCTGTGACCTCTGCTCCCCACGTGACCCCTGCCTTTCCTGACCACGACCCTCGTGGGAGGAGCCTGGGGATGAGGGTTGTGGTCCTGCAGGCTGATCGCCCATCCAGCTGGCAGGGCAGGTCCCTCAGCAGGGTCAATGGTCAGCACTGGCGGTCCTGGGAAGCGATGGTTCTGTCTCCCACGGCGATGCCTCTGCCGTGGTGCCCAGCAGCCCTGCTTGTCCTGTGCCCGGGTGCCCTGAGTGACCACGGCTGCTGTGTGTGGACAGGCTCCCTGCTCTCCCCGTGCGTGAGTTCGTGTGTGTTAACTCAGAGAGAAACGACCCAGGCTGTATGTGTGGCCATCGCTCGGTGGTGGGGTTGCCAGCGTCTTCTCTCCGCTCGCCTCTGCTTCCCCGGCTCCACGTTTGTTCCGTGTTACAGTTCCTATCACTCATCCAGAGCTGAACCCTCTCAGCCACCACGGGACTCATCTGTGGTTCTGTAAGGAAACCAACAAATTTGGAAACCAGTGCAGCACCCGTGTTCGGCAAATGGTCTGAAGCTTCAACTCTAGCAAAGCTACAAAAAGTCAGGGTGTTCTTCTGTTCCCACGCCGGTTCTCGTTTCTTTCCTGTGATGCCAGTGTCACTAACTTATTTGCAAAATCTGGAGCAACGGAGATTTCTCTGAAATCCAAGAGCTTTTTAAAAATTTTTTTAACTTCTTCTACAAGGACTCCTGACCTGGTCGTACATCAGACTCTCATAGCTGAGCACTGAGAAAAACGCAGAGTCGCAGGCCTGTCCCGCCCCCACGGGCCCTGGGCTGCATTGTCCTGGGACGCTGCCGCGTTGCCTTCCAGGGACCGACGGGCCTTCCGGTTTTGCCCCGAGAGCCTCACATCCCTCTTCATCCTCTGTCTGTCTTGCCCTGGTCTTCGAGGCCTAACTCTCAACATCTCACACAGTTGATCCTCTCCTGCATTGCCCGGATTCCACCAGGCGCTAAGCTCCCCATAGAGACTTCGAGTTACGTGGCTCCCTTCCTGCAAGCCTGAGCTGACCTGATGGGCTGAACCCCCAACCGGAAGGGCCGGGCTGGCGCCTTGCTCAGTGCCTGTCCTCCCGTGAGCCCCACCACTGGCTGCCACACCGCTCCGGTGTCTCCTTCCTTTCGGCCTGAGAGTCTGCGCTCAGGACTGGAGCCCGCGCCCGTCTCAGCACACGTGTCCTTGGGCCCGGGGCCCGCGCCTCGCCTCTCCCTCATCCTCACTCGGGAGGCTCCTGTCCACTCCTCCATCCCATCTGCCACCCCTGCCTCCAGTCTGGGTCCCCCTTGCTTCCCATAACCCCGTGCAGGCCCCACTCTAATTATGGCCCATCTTACCAAGTCACCAACGCTGTCCTAGAATCCTCTAACATCCTTCCATACGCTCTGTGATTGTCGGGTGAAGTTCTCACGCCTGCTGGTGGATACAGATGCTCCACGTCCATCCTGCTTAACTGGACAGAAACCGCCTGGCCACCCACTGACCTTGAGCCCCAGCCCAGCAGTCTCCGCCCTTCACTGGAAGGAGTCACACTCGCTGTCGTGGCCACGCCTTCCTCGCCTTCCCCCTTTCCTCCTTCTAGATCGTTCCTGGCTGGCCCAGGCCTCGACCCCTCCTTGACCTGTCAATCCAGGTGGCCTCCTCTGTGGCCTCCTCTGTGGCCTCTCTGACCACTGCATGGACTCCGTCTCCTCCTTTGCAGCGTCCCCTGTTTCCTGCGAGAATCCGATCTCGCCCTTGGGTTGGGAGTTTACATAATTGTGCCTCCTCCCCACCCGGCTCTAAGCCTGGCGCCTTACACAGGGCAGCGGGTCGGCAGCGTGGGATCCGTGTACATGTCTGCCGTGGGGCAGAAGCCTTCGCACTGAGACCCAGTTGGCACCCAGAACAAGGTGGCTCGGGGGGAGGGGGCTGGCACCATACGTCGTGCCGGGACCGTCTTCGGTCTGTGTGTCCACAGATACGTGTGTTGGAACTCGGTGACCAACACGACGTCATTAGGGGTTGTGGCTTCAGGAGGTGATGAGGTCACGAGGGTGGGGCCCTTGGGTGGGGTTAGGATCCTATAGAAGAGGCTGAGGCTGTGGCTCCACCTCCCCGAGGCAGGGGGCAGCCTTGAGCACCGGCTCCGAAGGGGGGCTCCAGGGCCCCGACCTTGGGTGCGCAGCCCCCAGTGCTGAGGGAACGGAGTTTCTGTTCTTTGGAAGTGGCCTGGTCTGGTGTTTGAGTCCAGGCGCGGATGCACTAAGACACTGCTGCTCCCGCGCAGGTGCAAACACAGGTGGCACCATCATCCCCACTGCTCCCCAAAACTGCTGCAGCTGAATGAAGGTGAACCCCGAAACGGGCCTGAGAGTCCTGGGAGGGCGTCGCTGCCAGGCACGGATGGGAACACTGAGGCAGTGCGCCCTGCAGCTTGGTTCAGAGAACCAATGTCTCCTTATTCTACTCTCCTTCGGTCAGAACACGCCGTCTCGACAAAGGCACGCGAGATGGAGTCCCCACCAGGAAGCTGCTGCGAGTTTAAGATGGATATTCTGCCGTCAGCAGCGTGAAGAGTTGAGGGGTCACGGAGCCACTTTGGGAAGCTCCACGACCTCGCAAACCAGCTGGGGCTGGTTGTGGCCACTCACGTGTGTGCTTGAGGTGAGGCGAGGGACTCTCTGGGTCCACTGGTGCTGATTCCCAGGCTGGGCCCAGCCACTGGCTGCAGGGCCCGCAGCCCACGCAGCGTCCCGTAGCTGTCTCCGTGCGCGTGGATTTCGGCCTCAGTGGCGCTCTCCGTGTGGTTTGTCCGAGGGCGGGAGTTCGTCTCCCAGGTAAATGGTGGCTGTTCGGGAACTGCAGACGTGTAAGCGGTTTAATCACGGGAACGCGGGGTCGTCAGAGCACGCTCTCTGGGAGACTTCCTTTTAAGTGCCATCGGGCTCCGTCCTGTGTGCATCCCCGCACACAGAGGGGCCTGGAGGGGTGGCCGTCTCCAGCACCCCCGCGAGAGCCTGCAGCCGGCCCAGCATGAATCCAGCAGGGTCTGAGTGCCGGTGTCCGCTGTGCGCTCCCTGGGAGCCCTTCCTGTTCACGCCACCCCCTGTGGCCCTCGGGCCCCCGCCCTCCGTGCTGGCAGCCCTGGCTTGGCCCCGGCCTCTCTGGTGCAGGATGGAACGAGTCTGTCCTATGTCGAGGCACATGGAGCCACACTCCCGAGAAAGCAGCACTGTGAAGACTGGGGATTTAGTGGCTGAGACGCATGAGAGTCGTTGGAGTGTGGACAGGCCTTGTGGTGGGGACCCCTGCACCCATGGTTCGATCCCCGGCTCCAGCTCCTGACCCCAGCTTCCTGCTAACGCAGATCCTGGGAGGCTGCGGTTTTGGCTTAAGAACTGGGTCCCCGCCACCCCTGTGGGAGGCCTGGATTGAGCGCTCGGCTCCCAGCTCCTGCCCATCAAAGCCCCAGCCATCGCAGACATTCGGGGGCGACCCGGGAGATGGGCGATGTCTGTCTCTGTCTCCTATAAAGAAGCCGCCTGAGTGTTATTCAGGGGAAACCAACGTGGCCCAGGGCCAGGGGTACCGCTTCTTCCCGAGCTGGGAAGGCACCAATTCCCTGAGCCTCGTCCTGCATCTGTGAAGTGGGGTGGACCTGCCCCAGGCCCGCAGTGGCTGGTGGGGGTGGTCTCCTGTCTCAGGACAGCCTGTGGAAGCCGAAGCGCCCGGTGAACACTGGTGGTCTCCGTCCCAGCTCTGTGCCCACAGCCCGGTGGTCTTAGCAGGCAATCGAATCTAGCTGATAGACTGTGGTGGGGATTAAAGTAAATGTGACTTTGTACGTGGAGCCTTCTGGCACGATGCCTAAGTACACAGTGAATGATGGATACCATGATCGCCATTTTATAGACTCCTCAAGACCCCAAATGAGCTACTTTTAGCATCATTTTAAAGATGAAGCTGGTTTGACATTCACCTGTATAGACGCTTCCAGAATCCATCTTCTTCCGGCCCTCGCTGCCTCCTGCTCCTCAGAGGTGAAGGGTGCAGGTGGTCAACCACCCCCAGCACCGTGTTCTCGAGGGCCTGGCAGTGCACTTGTGCCCGGCAGCATGGGACCCAGTAGCTTTTACCTGAGCAAAATGTGGCCGTGGGAACCAGCTCTCTGCCATGTCCAGGCCCTCTGCTCTGCGCATGGTGTGTGGGGTCTCTGGTCATGGTGTGTGGGGTCTCTGGTCATGGTGTGTGGGGTCTCTGGTCATGGTGTGTGGGGTCACTGGTCATGGTGTGTGGGGTCTCTGGTCACACCGTGTTCTCTGCTCTGGTCGTGGGGTGTATGTAACCTTGTAGGCCTCCCCCTGCCCACCGTGTCTGTCCCTGTCCTTTCTCACCTGGGCCTCCCAGCCGCCTCCACCTGTCCCCTTCCTCCTCTCCTTCTCGGTCTCCTGTCCCAAGAAGCGAGGTTGCCAGAACATTCTTCTTCAGGCGTCCACTGCTCCCTGGCCTTTGTTGTCTCCTGGGAACTTCCTGTGCTGGCTCCCGTGCACTCACCGCTGGCCTGGCCTGCTCCTGGCACGTGGTGGTCTGGGCAGGAGCCTGTGGAATGTTCTCTGCTCTGAAATGTTCCTGGTGGGGCGGGGGGGCCGAGGACCAGGCCCCCCTGGGCCGGGACCTGTGTTCGCAGTCCTCCCTGGGCGGGTGCCCCACCTTAGAGGGGCTGAGGCCTGTGCGCTGGGATGCAGCGGCCGGCTCCTGTCTGCTGCGCGGATCTGCTGCAGCCGGGACACAGCCGTGTGCTGTTTGTCTGAGCCCTGTTCAACAGCTTAGCTCATTCTCTTACTAAATCTGGAAACAATACTTGATTCGATAATTTAAATATTTACTTGAGAGGCAGAGAAAAACAGGAAAAGGAGACTCTCCTGGTGCTGGTTCAGTCCCCAGAGGCCCTCAGTGGCTGGGCCGGGTCAGAAGTCAGGAACAGGGAACGCCATCCGGGTCTCCCATGTAGGTGGCAGGGATCCCGGTGCTCTCGGGTGGATGGCCGTGCCCTCAGCACCGCCTTTAACACTTGGCCAAAGCCCACCCTGGTGGTGCTGTTTTTTTTCGAAGACTTATTTATTCATTTACCTTTGGAAATCAGAGTTACAGAGAGAGGGACACACACACACACACACACACACAGAGCGAGCTCCCCCATTTGCTGGTTCACTTCCCAGATGACTACAACAGCCAGCGCTGGGCCAGGCCAAAGCCAGGAGCCAGGAGCTTCCTCCAGGTCTCCCACGTGGGTGCCGGGGCCCAGGGACTTGGGCGTCTTCTGCTTTTTCCAGGTCATAATAGGGAGCTGGATCGGAAGTGGAGTGGCACCCATACGGGATGCTGGCATCACAGGTGGTGGCTTTACCCATTCCACCATAATGCCGGCCCCTGGCAATGCTGTTTTTTTTTTTTTTTTTTTTTTTGACAGGCAGAGTGGACAGTGAGAGAGACAGAGAGAAAGGTCTTCCTTTACGGTTGGTTTACCCCACAAATGGCCGCTATGGCCGGTGCTCTGCGCCAATCTGAAGCCAGGAGCCAGGTGCGGGGGCGGGGGGCAGGGCCCAAGGACCTGGGCCATCCTCCACTGCCCTCCCGGGCCACAGCAGAGAGCTGGACTGGAAGAGGAGCAACCAGGACAGAAACAGCGCCCCGACCGGGACTAGAACCCGGGGTGCCGGCACCAGAGGTGGAGGATTAGCCTAGTGAGCTGCGGCGCCGGTCTGGCAATGCTGTTTTGAGTAAATAAGCGGATGAGTGTTTAAGGGAGTGGCTGAGAATCCAGAGGGGACAGCTCATATGGCACCATCACATTGGGACAATGTCCACCCGCCCGAACATGTGGCCTGATGCCAAAGAGGAACTGCATTAAATCTGTTAAGTTAACATATTTTAAAAACTGTAACCGTTAATGCTAGCGAGGCTATTGTGTGCTATCATCATAAATTGCTGGTGGCAGATAAATTGGTACGGTTCCTTGCAAAAGTAATTTGAATATTCATTAAATAACCATAAAACATCATCTCAGACACAATACATGGTACGCCCCGGAATCGATCTCCAGGAAGATTTTTGTTGTCCGACTAACAAGGACCTTGCTGCTCCCACTGGGCGCTCACGGAGTCTGCCTCGGGGTTCCTCGGACATCCCGGAGGACACCTTCCCAGCGGGACCTCCTTGGTCAGGAATGTTCTGGGCGGCCCCTGGCACAAAGAGGAGGGTGAGAAGGGGCAGTCGCCCACCCGGGCTCCCAGCAGGCACTGGAGGCACAAAACCAATCACGGAGCAAAGTCCTGGGTCAGCATGACCCAGCGCACGGGCGGCTGCCGGGCCGCACACTCAGAGGGAACATGGTAACCAGGGCAACGCAGAAGGCACCGGGTGCCGTGCCGGCGTGAGCCCCGTCAGGAACCAGGGCAGGCAAACCCTCCGTCTCAGTGACGGCGGGGAGCGGTTTCCGGAGCCCGGGCAGCTTCCTCGTGGCTGTTGGTTGGTGACTTGCGTATTCTGATTGTCTTAAACAGGTGACTTCTGGAAACAGGAACTCTGACTACACGGAAGGCCAGAGGCTGGTGACCCCGCCTCGTCCCAGCTTCAGCGAGGACCCACAGGTGGCCAGTCCTCTCCTCTCCCAGCCCTCCCCTCCCTTAAAGATTTATTTATTTACTTATTTGAAAGGCATCGTTACACACAGAGAGGGGCAGAGAGGGGTTCATTTCCCAAATGGCTGCAGCAGCTGGAACTGGGCCAGGCCAAACCCGGGAGCCCGGAGCTCCGTCTGGGTGTCCCACGTGGTGCAGAGGCCCAAGTCCTTGGGGCATCTGCTGCTGCTTCCCAGGTGCGTCAGAAGGAGCTGGATCGGAAGTAGAGCTCGAGCTGGTGCCCACGGGGGGTGCCGGGCCAGAGGGGGCAGCCGGACCCTCAGCACTGCAACCTCGGTCCCCTTAGGGTATTTGGAAAGCCAATCTCAGATCTTCAGGTTTGGTTGACTTTGTAGCCTCTGAGAAGATGGATAGTACGTTCTACTTGGCTTCCCCACTTTGGACTTCAACTTGCTGAATATTACAGCTTAAAACTTGTATTTGAGCTAATTAATGGGCCCGTGTTTACTTTCTCCAACCTGATCGGTCTCTGTGCGGCGAGAACGTGGGTGTGTGGGGAGCAGGGGTTCTCTAAGCCTCCGTGCATTCCCACGGGCCCTGCCTGAGTTCTCTGCTGTTCCCCTTGAAGATGGGGTCCATCTCCCCGCCTTGCTGGAGCTGGGCTCGCTGCTCATGGATCCTGGCTCCTAACTGCGTCTCAGGGAGCAAGGGGAGGCTTGCGTGGTGTGCTGATGTGGTGTGCTGGTGCGATGTTCTGGTTGGGTACGTTGATGTGGGGTGCTGGCGTGCTGGGGTGGGGTCCTGGGGTGGGGTGCTGATGTGGGGTGCTGGTGAGGTTTGCTGGTATGGGCTGCAAGCAGTGGCTTAGCCCACTGCGCCAAGCACTGGCCCTCACTCTTGCTTGGTAACTGTTGTGGTTGGTGTCTGGAGCTCCACTGTTGGTGGGTGTGGCTTGGAGCACTGTCTGTGTAGTCAGTGGTTTGGTGTCCACGTGACCACTTGTGCCCTCATCTGCACCTTGGGGGGGTCCCCAGGGGATGCCGTGGCCCAAGAACCGCCCCCTTCATTTGGCAGGAAGAAGGGGAGACGGTGCCAGGTGAGAATGCCCGTGGCGGGGAGGCGGTGCCAGGTGAGAATGCCCGTGGTGGGGAGGTGGTGCCAGGTGAGAATGCCCGTGGCGGGGAAGCGGTGCCAGGTGAGAATGCCCGTGGTGGGGAGGCGGTGCCAGGTGAGGATGCCCGTGGCGGGGAGACAGTGCCAGGTGAGAATGCCCATGGTGGGGAGGCGGTGCCAGGTGAGGATGCCCGTGGCGGGAGACGGTGCCAGGTGAGAATGCCCGTGGCGGGGAGACAGTGCCAGGTGAGGATGCCCGTGGCGGGGAGACAGTGCCAGGTGAGGATGCCCGTGGTGGCCTCAGACTCTGCGGTGTCTGGTGCTCATTGGCAGAGTCCAGAGGTGCGGACTCTCCCAGCCGGCTCCGCCGTGTCTTCAGCAGGTAAATGGAATTTGCACGTGTGCACCAAAGCCTCTCGGACCGCTGGAGTGGGAGACTTCTCGGTGCTGCCTGTGGTGAGGCAGGGCTCTGGGGTGCCGAGGCCCGGGGCTGCCCGGAGAGGTGGAGTGGGGGGCCCTCTCCGTGGCCGCTGCTGCCGCACACTGCGGAAGCTCTGGCAACTTTGCTGGCCACGAAAGGGCTGTGTCCTCCGGGGCTGTGTCGCTGGTGGGGTTTCCGTGGTGGGTGAGCCGGCCTCACCCCCGTCGTCCTATGTTTCAAAATGCCCCGCTCACCGTGGACAGCACGGTTTAACTCCTTGGCTCCCATGGCATCACCGGGGGCTGGAGAGAGGGTCACTACAGTGAGCTACAGTTTTGCTCATGCGTGGGCAAATGTAGACTGAGCTCCAGCCCTGGGACTGGGTCTGCCTTTAGCCCTCTTCCCATTTCGCCCCTGCCTCCCAGCACCCTGGACCCCAGCTGTCTGCCCCCTGAGGGCAGTTACCTTAGGAGGGACATGTGCAGGGGAGGTCAGAGCTGAGGAAGCCTGAGAGAGGCCGTAGGACTGCTGGGGACCACGGGGACCACGGGGACCACGGGGACCCAGGACCTTCTCCACTCTCTGGCATGCGAGTTGTTTCTGGCTTGTTTCCGTCCTGAGCTCCCGGGGGTCCTTGGGGGTCCCACTCAACCCTGCCTTTTCTCACTCCATGTGCCCAGGGCTTCACCCAGAACATCACCCTGTGTGTGCCCTCCAAGGGGTCTGAATGGATGAATGGGTGGATGGGTGCAGGGAGGAGTGGATGGATGGATGGGTGACAGGTGAATGAAAGGGTGGTACCCAGGCGAATGGGTGATGGGTGGATGGTGGGTGGGTGACGGGTGGATGGTGGGTGACGGGTGGATGGGGGTGACGGGTGGATGGGGGTGACGGGTGGTGGTGGGTGACGGGTGGTGGTGGGTGACGGGTGGTGGTGGGTGACGGTGGATGGGGGTGACGGTGGATGGGGGTGACTGTGGGTGGTGGGTGATGGGAGGATGGTGAGGGCATGTGGAGGGGCAGGAGCGCTGCCTCCAGGGGCCTGACCCTAGGATGACAGCCTGTGGGCGGCAGAACCACACATCTGACAAGGGTTAGCATGGAAAGAACTCACACAACTCTGTAGCAAAAGAGCCAAATACGGTGATCAAAAGGGACAAGGGTCTGAACAGGTAACTCCTCAAGGAAGACAGAATGGACAGGAGGTCTGCGAAGAAACGCTCGTTGTCGCGAGTCATCAGGGAAATGCAGACTGAAACCACAGCGAGATGTCACCTCACACCGTGAGGGTGACTGTTAGCAAAAAGACCAAGGCAGCAGGGCCGGCGGGTGCTTACGGAAAGGAGCCTTGTGCACTGCTGCCGGCAAGGTGAACAGCATCGTCATCACGGAGAACGGCAAAGAAATCACCCCCCCACACACTGGAGTGTTCCCCCCAATGTACACTGGAATGCCCCCCCACTGGAATGTGTCCCCCACACACTGGAGTGCCCCCCCGGAGTGTTCTCCCCCACACACTAGAATTCCCCCCCCGGCCCTACACACTGGAATCTCCCCCCCACACACACTGGAATCTCCCCCCCCCACACACTGGAATGTCCCCCCACTGGAATGTGTCCCCCACACACTGGAGTGCCCCCCCCGGAGTGTTCTCCCCCACACACTAGAATCCCCCCCCCCAGCCCTACACACTGGAATCTCCCCCACACACACACTGGAATCTCCCCCCCCCACACACTGGAGTGTTCCCCCCACACACACTGGAGTGTTCCCCCTCCT
>CM027394.1:109884022-109956236 GCA_015711505.1 Sylvilagus bachmani | reverse complement strand
GAGACACGGGAGAGGACGTGGAGCATGGCTATGTCAGCTGTGACGCGGGGGCACGTGGAGGGAGGCCGCGGCAGCTGTGACGCGGGGGCACGTGGAGGGAGGCCGCGGCAGCTGTGACGCGGGGGCACGTGGAGGGAGGCCGCGGCAGCTGTGACGCGGGGGCACGTGGAGGGAGGCCGTGGCAGCTGTGACGCGGGGGCACGTGGAGGGAGGCCGTGGCAGCTGTGATGAGGGGCACATGGAGGGTGCCGTGCTAACTTGCAGATCGCAGGGCTGAGAGAGGTGGCTGCGTTAGCTCGCCTGGCTGCAGCCGCCACTCCCCTCTGGCTGTGTGGAGCTGTCACGCTGAGCACCACGTGTGGACACAGTGCAGAGAAAGAAGAGAACTGGGAGTGGGTCCTGCCTGGAAGAAGCAGGTAGAGAGGAGCCTTATAACTGCAGAGGCGGGGCGACCTCCCACCCTCCTGGGAGCCCGAGTCGACATCTGTGGGGGGGCCGGGCCCTCTGCAGGCCGCAGGCCGTGCCCCCCGCGCCCTCTCTGCAGGCAGTCCTGGCTGCGGCCTCCTCACTCCAGCTTCCATCCCCACATTCACGTGGTTTCCCTTCCCTGTGTGTGGCTTCCCCTCCCTGTGTGTCCATGGCTTCCCCTCCCCATGTGTCCATGGCTTCCCCTCCCTGTGTGTCCATGGCTTCCCCTCCTGTGTCCATGGCTTCCCCCCCACCATGTCCATGGCTTCCCCTCCCCATGTCCATGACTTCCCCTCCCGTGTGTCCATGGCTTCCCCTCCTGTGTCCATGGCTTCCCCTCCCCATGTCCATGGTTTCCCCTCCCCGTGTCCATGGCTTCCCCTCCCCGTGTCCATGGTTTCCCCTCCCCGTGTCCATGGCTTCCCCTCCCCGTGTCCATGGTTTCCCCTCCCCGTGTCCATGGCTTCCCCTCCCGTGTGCCCGTGGCTTCCCCTCCCGTGTGCCCGTGGCTTCCTCTCCCCCTGTGTCTGTCTGTGGGCTGTCTTCTCCCTCCTTAGAGGTCACTGGATGTGGGTCCAGGATGATCTCACCCTGAGATCCCTGACGACCCTGTTTCCCGACCAGGTCGCATACACAGGTTCTGGGGGTTAGAACTTGGACGTATATTTTAGGGGTCGCTGTTTAGCCCACCATGGCCCATAAGCCAGGTAGAAGCTGGTGGCTGGAGCGTTGGGGGGTGGGGAGGGCCTGGGGAGTCTGCTGCCTGTGCCCAGGGCCTGGCGTGCAGCAGAGGCCTCTGGGGAGGGAAGTGCAGGCCCGCTGGGCTCTGCGGTCGCACAGGGGGCGCCCATCTGCTTATGCAAAGTCCCCCAGCTCCTCACAGAGTCCTGGCATCTGGGAGCGTCGGGACTGAGTGGTTTCAATGCGCTGGTTTCTTGTTACCTCATCTGCTATACACGGATGACCAATTTCAGGGAATTAGAATAAAATGCACTTAACACTAAAGCTATTCGCAAGTTTAATTCCAATTAACTTCCTTATGGATATCAATTTTCCCCGTGTACTGCGATCGCTAGTTAATAAGGATTCCCAGTTGACGGAATGCCAACCTGGCCGGCTCACTGTCCCCAGCGTGAGGCCACTCTGAGAGGCGTGGCCCTTGAAGGCCTTCAGACAGCAGCTGCCCAGGGCTGGTTTGCAGCATGCACACTGCCTGGGCCCGCATTTCCCGGGACAGCGTCACGGCGCAGGTGCTCAGTGGACAACAGCTCCTGCTGTGTCCCACCCTCCGTGAGCTGGCAGACACCGGCGCTGCTTTCCAGGTGAGGAAACCGAGGGACCAGTAGGTCAGAGGCCCGGAAAAGCCCCAGCAGGTGCGGTCGGGCTCGTCCCTCACCCTGGGGGTCAGCTCTCGGTTGGAAGCACCAGCTGTTCCTTGGAGCTGTCCCAGGTACTGCCCAGCACCCAAACACCTAGCGAAGCGGTGAGCCAGCGACCGGACGGCAGGCGGCACTGGCGGGCACCAGAGTCCTGGGGCCTCTCCCTGCCCGGGCACCTGGCTCTGTGGGGTGACCCCCTCAGCCTGGACACCCTGGGCATCAGCGGCCACTGCTGGCCAAGGTCGGGGCGACAGGAGCCGGCAGGCTGGCTCCCCGGGGCGAGGAGGGCTTCCCGGCCAGGATCCGAGCTGTGATTGGGGTCTTTGGCTTCAGCGCGTCCTGCTTGCTCGGCGCCTCCCCGACTTCCTTCCTGCTCGGCGATACCTGCTCAAGCTGTATTGATTTCATTTCTCTTAAGCAAACATCCCCTGGTTCCCTCTGTCAGCTCCGTCTTTCGCTTTTCTGACTTCTTTCCGCTGTTTCCCGCGGGCCTGGAGGAGGGCCGCGTCCCCTGAGCGCCCGGTGTCGACCTCACACCTCAGCGAGCTCGGGCTCTGCTAGCCAGGCCAGAGGGGGCACAGTGGCTGGGGGGCCCAGATCACACAGCTGGGGTTGGTGTGCAGCCTGCCGCAGGCCGGCGCCCCCTGATCTGTGCTGTGCAGGTCACCCCCACCCTGGGAGTTCCCGCAGGATTTCCTCACTCTCTCCACCGCTGCTCCTGCTCCCTCTTCCTTCGGGTGTTGCTTGGCGTCCATCAGGGAGGCGGTGCACAGCAAAGCCGGCAGGGGCTCAGCCCGCGGCTCGTGCTGTCGGGGATCGAATCCGGGCCCTTCCCCTCCCAGACCCAGAGCTTCCTCCAGCTCCTTGTCCACTCCCAGCCTCAGTTTCCCACCTCTGGAGCTGGGTGTGGCCGAGTCCTCGTCTTACACGGTGGGGACAGAAGGCGCCTGGCAAAGGGCGGGGTACCAAGTGTCTGAAGCCGGAGTCGCCCTCACTTCTCAGCCTGGCGTCACTCTCCCCTTACTGCTGAGCGCACTTGGGCGACTCGGGGTGTCCTACCGAGCTGCCTTCCCTGTCCCGGGGTGTTGACGGTGGGAACCTCGCTCCCCGGTGCCCCCTCCCACTCCGCACTGCCTTGGCACCTGGGTGCCCTGAGGGCCTCACCTGAGCCCCCGCCCCCAGCTTCCAGAAGAGCGAAGCTGAGGTCCAGAGACGGCGAGGTGTCACCCAGGCCGCCCAGCCGGGCTCTGACCCGATCCACAGCCTGAGCTGCAGACCCGGGCGGGGCACCGGGAGGCTGGGGAGCCGCCTCGGCGTGGAGTCCGGGAGTCACGTTCTGGACGTCTGGTTGGGAATCAGCACCGTGTAGCTCTGTGCGCCCGGGAAGAAGCTGACTATTAGTCAGTATTTAGTTGCTAAGAAACCAGGCGCCGCTCGGAGAAGACTCTGGAAGTGCTGTAGGCCGCCGGCTCAGCCGCTTTGCTGGTGTGGAACAAAGTGCTCCTCCCAGCCCCCGCGTGCTCTGCAAGCAGAGGGCATCCTGCTCTCTCGGGTGGCCCCCTGTTTGGAAACCCAGGGTCCTGAGCCGATGAAAGCCACGCCCAGTGTCCCTGCACCTGTCCTTGGGAAGGCAGCTGTCCAGGGTGCCCCCCACCCTACGTCGCCCTGGGAACCTGGCCACCGTGTTGTCCGGGGGATGTCACCCTGCCCTGGCCGTGTGGGCCACACGTGGACACGTGATCTGCGCTGGGACAGATTCTGGGAGATTCTGGCGCTAGGGCCTCTCCCGTGGACATAGCTTGAGGCCAGGAGGCAGCCAGTGCGCTGCCTGGGAGAGGCCGCAGAGGGGCCGCCAAGGGCAGACTGGTGTGCGGACGGGAGAGGCTGCCGGAGGCTCTGTTCCCCTGCAGCCCCCCATCACCTGCCTGCTTCCCAGAGCTGGGCCAGGGGGCACGAGGGTCCTTACAGAGGATCCTCCCTCCCCGATGTCTGGGCCTCAAGCTTTCTTCTTGCAACCAAAAATCCTAATTAATCCCTCCCCGTTATGGGTCCATGCGGGTCTCCCGGGGGCCGTGGGCGGTCACAGTCCAGCCGACCCCTGCGTCCCAGAGCCTGGACTGCAACTCCATGCCGCGACCTGCAGGGCTCTCAGAGGTCCAGTTGCCCCTGGCCGCCGGGCCCTGCTGTCCTCATCAGAGCCCTCCAGGTGGCCGAGGGGTGGTCTCACTGGGCGTGGGCGTCCCCAGCTACCTCCTGGAAATGCAGGTTGGTGGTAACCCCAGCTGTTGGATGTTGAAAGACAAGGCAGTGCACACTTCAGAATATGCTGGGGCTGCTCTGTGGCTCAGTGGGCTAAGCCATGGCCTGCAGTGCCGGCATCCTATAAGGGCGCCTGTTCAAGTCTCGGCTGCTCCACTTTCGATTCCGCCCTCTGCTGATGCGCCTGGGAAAGCGGCAGAGGATGGCCCAAGTCCCCGGGGCCCTGCACCTACATGGGAGACGGGGAAGCTCCTGGCATCGGCCTGGAACAGCCCTGGACATGGTGGACTTTCGGGGGTAAACTAGCGGATGGAAGAGCTCTCTGTCTTTCCTCTCTCTTCCTCCGTAAGTCTACTTTCAAATAAACACGTAAATATTTAAAAAGAATAGTCCACTCCACCCTTGTCGGGCGTGAGGCCCTTACACCTGTTTGCAGGGAACTTCGGATGAACGTGGAACGCTGTGTGGACCCGGGGCCTTTGCCCCACACGCGGCACACGCCTGGCTCCCTCAGGATGATCGGCATTCCTCCTCATCGGCATGTGGGTCCGTCCTCGGTCCCTGCGGGCTGCGGTCACCCCTGGGCACCTCCTCCGTCCACCTGTTTCAGTGTGGGTAATCCGGCTCCCTGTGCCCCACCCCGCAGCCTGCAGGCGGCGCTCTTCTGAGTTCAGAGCGACTTGCTGCTTGCGGGGCTCAAGGCCCTCGTTTGTAAGCTGGGACCCAATGCCCTGCTTTTGACGGGCTCAGGAGGGACTGGAGCATGCCGGGTGACGTGTGGCCCCCTCCCCAAATCCACATGTTGAGGTCTTAACCCAGAGTGCTTCACAGTCTGACCCTGCGGAGACAGGGTCCTTCCCAGGTGGGAGGGAGGTCGTGGGGCTGGGCCGTTGTCCCATACGGCCGCGTCTGTATGAAAGGAGGGGACCGCGGGCGCAGATCTGGCTCCTGTGGGGGTCGCCCTGTGACGGTGAAGGCACAGGTGGGTGCCCCTTCTGCAGTCAGGAGGGCCAGGGGCTTCTGGTGGCCCCCAGAGCCCGGCAGAGGCTGGGACAGAGTCTCCTTCGGCTCAGAAGGAGCCCACCTGCTGCCCACCCCTGGCCTCAGCCTTCAGGCCTTGGGAATGCGAGTGGAGAGTTCCTGGGGCCGGAAGCCCTGGCCTGTGGTCCGTTGTCGCGGAGGCCCCGGGACACAAACGTCCCTGGACGGCATTCTGCAGGGACGGGCTTACGGCCAGCACACACCTAGCCCCTCCGCCACCCTCTCTCCCAAGGCACCCTCGGGCCTGTCCCGTTGCATCTCTGACACGGAATCCGGCCCTGAGGGCCCTGCTGGCACTGGCTCCCTTCCTGGCAGGGAGGCCTCTGCACCCCTGCAGAGAAGCCCAGAGACCCCTGAGCCACAAGCGCCGCACTGGGCTGGGTGCGGTTCTGAGGCTGGGCTGGACCCCCAGCCCCTTTCCCGGCCCTGCCACCCTGGTGTCCTCTGCGGCTGCGCCCCTACCTGGTGGACAGGCACTGCGCCTCCCAGGTGGACAGGCACTGCGCCTCCCAGGTGGACGGGCACTGCGCCTCCCAGGTGGACGGGCACTGCGCCTCCCAGGTGGACGGGCACTGTGCCGAGAGGCTCAGCCTTGTATATAGGTGGACCTCGGGGGCGGTGTCTTCCCAGGCTCCAGCGCCAGAAGTGCCAGGGTCTGGAGGGGAGGAAGAGAACAGGGCCCCCGGAGCGCTGCAAGGCCCAGGTCGTGTCGGGGTGAGGGCTGTGGGAAGGGTGCTCTCCCGCCAGTCCCCAGAGCTGTCACACAGGCGGGGCAGAGGACAGTGAGACCCCAGAGGGCTAGGACATTGCCACTGTGCAGGTGGAGGAGGGGGAGGCCACGGGAGGGGTGGGCAGAGGGCGGTGACCTCTCGGCTGCCTGGCGACCCAAGAGCAGCCCAAACTCGGGGCCCAGATCTGTGGAGCCCAGGCAGCCTTTTGGCTTTGTGCTGTTAAGGGGTTAACCAGCCCCACTTCCCATGCCTAGGGCTGCAGTGGGGAGCTCCCTGCGGGGCAGCCCGGCCCCTGTTCGTCCCTGGGGAGGAGAGGGAAAGAGGAGAGCTCCGTCCTTCAGCCACCAGCCGCAGGCAGGCTGGGAAGGGGCAGCAGGTGCTCTGGGGGTGGCAGACAGGGCTCAGAGTCAGGCAAGGGGTGACCTGGTGCGGCCTGAGGCACTGTGGGTGCAGAGGGCCCCTGACCACAGCCCTGGTGGTCTGGCTCTGGGCAGGGGAGGTGGCCGCTGCCTCTCCCACAGAGGGGCTGCGGGGGGAGGCAGGGCGCCAGGCTGCGGGCCTCTGCGGCATCTCCTTCCCCGCTGTGGCTGGGGACCCCGGGCACACGGCCGTGTTGCCCGCCCCGCTTGGGCGCAGAGGGATCCGTCTCCCTGGGAGAGAACAGGCCTCAGCTGCCGCTCCGCTCCCTGCTCGTCATCCCTTCAACCGGGACCCGCAGGTCCCCTCCCGGAGGCCATCCAGCTCCCAGAAGTCAGCGATGCTTTGTGGAACCGCTTCACGTTCCCCAGAGTCCGCGGCACCATTAGGCTGCCTGTTGCCACGGCGACGGTGTAAACAAGGTGGGCTTCCTAAGGGTGGTCTGTGATGGGTGATGCTCTCTGCCGCCTGTCTGCCCGGGCGGCAGGAGCTCCGGCATCAGCACCTGTGTGGCACGACACACTCGGAGCAGACGGAAGCCCACCCGCCCTCCGAGCACTTGTGCCGACAGGCATTTCCGCTTCAGAAACCATCGCGGGAGAACGTTCTAGAAGGTCCCGAAAGCACTAAATCCAACCATGCACAGGATTTCTCTTCGCTCTCTCATTACACATGTGCTAAAACGTGACATTTTGGGTTGCATTTTGGACAAGGAAAGCAAATGGAAGCGTGTAGAAGCGTCCGCGTGCACACGTGACATTCCCGTGGACTTCTGGGAGAGGGTTCTCACTGCTCAGTGTCTCGGCTCAGTAGTGGTTCCCCACGTGCCGCTCGCTGAAACCTGTGGCTGTCACTTCACCCGGCAGGGGTGTGGGCTGAGCATCGTGAGAGGGGTCACGGTCTTGGACCCCGAGCCCGGGGCACGCACAGGGCTCCTTCAGGGTGGCCACATCCCTCAGCTCTGACCCAGATGGGAAGATGGGGCCGGGGCAGGGGCTTGAGCTGGGGAGAGTGGGCAGCCCAGGGCGGAGCCTCCCCGGCCCTAAGGTTACACGGCCCTGCTGGCCCGGGCTTTGGACTTCCTGCCTGCAGGACTGGAGGGGAAACGTGGAGTTTGTCACAGGCGTCCGAGAGAATGCCCACGGGCGGCTGTCACACACAGAGTGTGTCTACACCTTCCCTAGCTCAGTGTAGACAGGTGTCACATGTAGAGGGGTCTACACCCCACTCTGGATCAGTGTAGACATCTGTCACATGTAGGGTGTATCTACACTCCTCCCCAGCTCAGTGTAGACAGCTGTCATATGCAGAGTGTGTCTACACCCAAGCCAGCTCAGTGTAGACAGATGTCATGTGTAGTGTGTCTACACCCCACCCTAGCTCAGTGTAGACATCTGTCACATGTAGGGTGTGTCTATACCTTCCCCAGCTCAGTGCAGACAGGTGTCACGTGTAGGGTGTGTCTGCACCCTCCCCAGCTCAGTGTAGACAGCTGTCACCTTTAGGGTGTGTCTGCACCCTCCCCAGCTCAGTGTAGACAGCTGTCACATGTAGAGCGTGTGTCTACACCTCACACTGGCTCATTGTAGACAGCTGTCACATGTAGGGTGTGTCTACACCCTCCCCAGCTCTGTGTAGACAGCTGTCACCTTTAGGGTGTGTCTATACCGCCCCAGCTCAGTGTAGACAGTTGTCACATGTAGAGTGTGCGTCTACACCCCACACTGGCTCATTGTAGACAAGTGTCACATGTAGGGTGTGTCTACACCCTCCCCAGCTCTGTGTAGACAGCTGTCATGTGTAGGGTGTGTCTACACCCTCCGCGCTCAGTGTAGACTGCTCTGCACCCTGCTCTGCTGCCCTTGAACAGAACCTGCTGGGACAGTCCCAGCTCAGGGCTCGGGGCCGCCCAGCGAGGCTCAGAGCGGAGGCACCGCCCCCCAGCGCGCCGGCCGCTCCCCACCTCGCTGTTTCGTGTGTTCTGGTGTGGCCTCACCCTCCCCTGCACTGCAGGACTCAGGATTTTCCGCCCAAGCTCACTCAGCAGAATCAGAAATCCAGCGGCCCCGGATGGCTGACAGCTTCCTCCCGAGAGCTCCCTGGCCTGAAGACGGGGTGGAGGGCCGGGGGCAGGGAGGTCTGGATGGAGGGGAATGGTGAGGGTGGGCCTGGAACAGGAGGGGAGTTGGAGACGCTCCCTCGGGGCCCAGGGGGAAGGGCTCGGCCTGAGCTTCTGGCCAGGGTGGACCAGCGCTGTTCTGCCATATTCACCACCATGTGGCCCACGTCCTGGCTGTGAGGGGACCCAGGGGGTGCAGGGCCCAGATGGGCAGGTGGCGCCAGGGACAGAGTGAGGAGGAGGCTGGGCGTCAACCCAGGGGAAGGCCAGGCTCCCTTGGGACCCGAGAGTCAAGCAATGTTTAGGAAGGGAGGCTGCACACAGCACTGCCGGGGCCGCATGGAGGGGATGAGCTGGGGGTGGGTGGGGGCTTCAGAGGAGGTCCTGGGGGAGAGAGGTGGTGCGGCACTGCCCTGGCCCACGGGGGCCCAGGCCTGGGGGAGACAGAGGAGAAGGAAGAGACCAGCGGATGAGCCTCTTGGCTGGAGCCAAAATGCAAAGGCCGGAAGGGCGGCCCCCTGGGGGGTTGGGGCACAGCCAGGGTGGGCGGTGCTCGGGGCCTGGGGCCAGCAAGGTCACGGGCAGGTGCCTGACACAGGAGTGTGTCTGCACGCTACAGCCAGGGTGCGAGACCTCTCGGAGGGCTTTGGAGCAGGGCAGGGGCCCGACCTGCCACCTTCTGGCAGGTTCCTCTGCCCTCCCCCCGCCGCCAGGGGACAGCAGTGGAGAGACCCTCACAGGAGCGCGGAGACACAGGAGCAGAGAGACACAGGTGCACAGGGACACAGGAGCGCGGAGACACAGGAGCAGAGAGACACAGGTGCACATGGCCATCCGAGCAGGGGTCTTCGTGGGAGTGGTCGAGGTGGGGACAGGAGTACTGGGGTGCTCTCAGGTGGCCTGGCTGTCTGGCACCGCCCAGGTCGTTGCTACCACTGGGCCTCTGTGTCTCTGCTGGCAGGCGCAGGCGGGACTGTGGATGCCCGAGGCTTCTCTGAGTGTTTCCGTGGGTTTTAGGGTTTTGTCATCACATCTTGTGGCCACAGGGACACAGAAAGTCACTCAAAAGGAGGCAGGGTGTGAGGCTGGGGTGGAGCTGAGGCTCCTCTGTGGACCTCACAGGGAGCCCAGGGCCCGTGTGGCTTTGGACGCGGTGTGCTCACGGTGGGTGGGGCGCTGGAGGGGGTCTCGCCCCCACCCAGACCCTGGGCCTTCTCTCATTCTCCAGAGAGGGCTGCAGGGCTCCTGAGAGCTGAGTCTGAGGTGGGGTAGGGAACATTCAGGATGAGCAAGAGAGGGGCCTGAGGAGGAGGGCACAGGAGCACGGAGACACAGGTGCACAGGAGCACAGGAGCACAGGGACACAGGAGCACGGAGACACAGCTGTACAGGGACACAGGAGCACAGGGACACAGGAGCACAGGGACACAGGTGCACAGGGCCACAGGGACACAGGGACACAGGTGCACAGGGACACGGGAGCACAGGGACACGGGAGCACAGGGACACATGAGCACAGGGACACAGGGACACAGGAGCACAGGGACACATGAGCACAGGGACACAGGGACACAGGTGCACGGAGACACAGGTGTACAGGGACACAGGAGCACAGGGACACAGGGACACAGGAGCACAGGAGCACAGGAGCACAGGGACACAGGAGCACAGGGACACAGGAGCACGGAGACACAGGTGCACAGGAGCACGGAGACACAGGTGCACAGGAGCACGGAGACACAGGAGCAGAGAGACACAGGGACACAGGTGCACAGGGACACATGAGCACAGGGACACATGAGCACAGGGACACAGGACACAGGTGCACAGGGACACAGGGACACAGGAGCACAGGGACACAGGACACAGGGACACAGGTGCACAGGGCCACAGGGACACAGGGACACAGGGACACAGGAGCACGGAGACACAGGTGCACAGGAGCACGGAGACACAGGTGCACAGGAGCACGGAGACACAGGAGCAGAGAGACACAGGGACACAGGTGCATGGGGCACGGTTTCCCAGGAGCCCGTGGGACACAAGAGTACAGAGGGACACAGGGTCACAGGAACAGGGACCCACTGAAGGCTCCCTGGGCTCTTCCGCCTCCGTGGCTTTGTTTCTCCAGTACGTGCTGGAGTTGGAATCACGCGGCCTGTGGCCTTGGCCGACTGCCTCTCTCACTCACAGCAGCAGGTTTCCTCGCCGGCTTTTCTAGGCTGGACAGCTCGTTTCCTCTGTCTGCGCACTGCCTCTTGTGTTGTCTGGTCAGGGCCTTCCTCTCCACACACCTGCTGACGGGCGTCTTGGCTGCTCCCAGTGTGGCCGGCACGAAGAGGCTGCTGGGAACCCCTGCGTGCAGGGGTATGTGTGAGGGCGTTTTCGGCTCCTCTGGGTAGACAGCGGGGAGCACGCTCGGGGGTGGGACGGGAGGGTGGGCTCCGTCGTCAGGCACTGCCACACCAGCCTCCACATGGATTAGAGCCGCTTGCTCGACCGGCACCAGCAGCCCGCGCTGTCCGAGTTCTGGATCCTGGTTCCTGCGGGGGAACCTGGAACCTCGTTGTTGCCATTTGCATTTCCCCGACGGCCTGGGCGTGAGCGTCTTGGCGTGGCTCTGAGTCTGTGCTCTTGGGTGAGGCGTCTGCGCAGGTCTTTGGGTGATTTTTTCATTGATTGGCTTGTTTTCTTGTCACTGAGTCTAAGAATTCTTTGTATACCCAATATCACTTTTAGAGCTAGGAAAGAAATTCCCGGGAAACAGGAAGACAGCCAGTGACCACGACCCCATTCCATTACAGTCGGACCTGGAAGACGAGAACAGGGCTAGGTGCTCCTCGCCAGGTTGCCCGAGGGCCCTCCTGGGCCTGGGGCTCTGGGAAAGAGGCAGGATGGGGGGGCTTGAGTTCTGGAGCTTGTCTTTCCACCAGTCCTGGTGCAGACTGGAGGGTCCCAGCACGGCCTCCTCCTCTGGGTCCCTTCTCAGGAGAGGGGAACCGGGCGCCCCAGCAAGGCGCGTGCCTCGTGGTCGGGGACGGGAGTCAGAGGAGGCATCGCGTTCTCCAGCCCCGACGCGGCCGCTGCTGTGCTGTGCGAACCCCGGAGCCAGGCGGCCACGCTTCATTTCCCAGATCCTGCTGGTTCCCGCGGGGACCCTCGCGGGTTGCTGTTTAAATGAGGAGAAAATTGGTTATAAATCAACTTAATTTTCAAAGATATTAATCCAAGGAGGACCCAATTTTGTGCGAGGTGATGGTTCCATTAAGAACAGAACCCACAAGAAAAAAGAAACGTCTGAGCCTGGTCTCTCGGAGGCTCAGGGACGTTTAAACCGCGGCGATGCTGCAAACCACGGCGATGCTGCCTGTCGGTGTCTCCCCAGCCGCTCCGTCCTTGGCCTGCACCCGTCCCACACACAAGGACCTGGCCCTTGCTGGAGAAGCTCAGAAGTTCGTCCTGGGGCTTCAGACACCCGGGTCCCCCAGCAGGTGCCTGGGGTTGTCCGGTCTGTCTCCCGGCTCCAGCTTCCTGCTACGGCCAACCCTTGGGGGCAGCGGTGCCGGCTCAGGCAGGTCCCTGGCTCCCTCATGGAGAACCACGCGGTCCGCGTCCCCAGCACCCGGCTTCAGCCTCCGAAGCTGCAGGGGTTTGAGGCGTGAAAGCAGGAGGGGGCCAGGGGCTCTGAGCAGAGGGCAGGAATCTCTCCTGTCATCTGCAGTTAGATAAGAGCTTTTGAAGAGAGAGGGTTTTTTTTTTTTTATCATTTTATTATGTAAATTGTTTGACCAATTTGTGTACAATTTCCTACAGCAGAAACAGAGGTAGGAAGCAGAGAGAGCTGGGCCGCCAGCTCCCTGGCCTTCCACTCCCAGCCCCTCCTCCACGTCTCCCTGCAGAACACGGCCCCTGGCTGTGGACGGCAGCCCCCCACTGCGGAAGCAAGGGGTCGGGGGGGGGGTGGGGGTGCTGCTGCCCTAACCAGGGCTGCCCCAGGGGCTGCACTTGGTGACCAGGGCTGTTGGGCAGGAGGCAGGGGGCGTCTGGGGAGGCTGTGCTGGTCGCTGGGGACGCTGGGGTCTTCTGCACCAGCCCCCCCAGATGACTGTGCTGCCCGGCTTCGGGTGCACCCTGGCCCCCCGGCTGCCATGCAACTCGAGGGTCTGACGTCCCCACAGCCTCCCAGGGGCTGCTCACAGGAGTGGGCATCCTGCAGCCTGGCTGTTCCTCACCCCTGTTCTGCTGCCACAGCGCCCCCCTGGGGCCAGCGGGATGAGGTTGGGGCTGGGGTCTGGCAGCGCCAGGCTGGGCAGGTGGCCACCTGGTGGGGACCAGGAACGCTGGGGGTGCACAGTGAGGCTGAGACACCCCTGCCTCTGCCCGCCGTGTGGGGAAACTGAGGCCGCCTCCCGCCATGCCCTGCCCCCGCCTGGGGCTGGAGAGCAGGTGGTGCAGGGAGTTGTGTGTTCAGACGTCCTGGGAAGAAAAGCCCTGAGTGGGGCTTGGGATTTACCAGTCACACACGTGGAGACGGCAGGTGCGAGGACTCAGTGCCCGGGGACCACACACAGTGTCCTGCCTGTGACCCTCGGGGCGGTCCACGTCTCTGGATGACACGGCCCTGCTGCTGAGTCTCCAATATTCCTTTAGGAAGTATGTTCAAAGCATGTTCTAAGTTCAAGGGCTGCACAGCCTGACACGCAGCCCCAGGGACACTCGCGTGGGCTGTGCGGCCTGACACGCAGCTGAGACATCCTGCGCCCGCAGGCCCCTGTCCAGCGTCTCTCCCATACCCGCTCCCGTGGGGCCCTGCCCTACTCTAGCACTGAGTCCAGCGTGGTGTGGTTGGGGCTGGTTCTAGCAGTGCCAGGCTGGCGCCTTCCTGTCCCGTCAGATTTGACGTTTGATCCCTGGGGTAGCTGGGGGCTTTCCCCACACTGCTATGTGCATCCCCGTGTGTCCGTCTCTGCTCGTGTCCTCGGCCAAGCCCAGTGAGGTAGGAGGTGGCGTTGCCCGCCCACTGGGTCCAGGGACTGGAGGTTGGTAAACAGGGCCGTGGGTGGTCTCGCTCCTGCCGAAGGGCTGGGCCGTGGCTGAGCCGGGGGTGAAGCCGGCCAGTGAGGGAGGACCCCGGGAAGGCTCCCTCCCGTGCGATGAGTGTGGCGCTGCCTTCTACGTCCACAGCGGCTTTCCCAGGGCAGCGGGATTTGGAGAGAACAGGTTACAAACGGTGCCACCGATTTCTAAATGAAAGGCAGAAAAAGGGACACAGGGACCGGCGCAGCTCCAGTGCTGGGCCTGGGGCCTCCGATGTCCCCGTCTGTCTTGCGGGGGGGTGGGGGGTGGGGGTGGGGGCTGGGCTGACTCCTGCTGCCCTCCTCGTCTCCCAGGCAGCGGGTGACCCCTGGACTCGGTCCTCCGCCGGAACCCCTCTGACTTCTTCGAAGCCCGGCCCGCGGGAGTCGAGTGTGCCCTGCCTGGGAAGCCGGAGCCCTCAAAACCCCCGGAGGCCGAGCCCAGCAGCAGCTGTGTCAGCCCCGCTGCGGATGAGAGCCGCGTCCCTGCTGCTCCCTGCCTGAGCTTGGCTGTGAGCATCTCTTTAAACTAGGAAAAGAGTGAGGGTTATTTATTGACAGAAAACCCTGGCACAAGTTTCTCCATTTATTAATAATTACACTTACGACTGTAGAAACGGTACTCAAATAAACAGGAATCACCCGCGATTTTCTATTGTCAGAGACCACGCACGGGATTGGGCGGCTGAAGTGAATCCCCAGGAATATTTGGACAATTATATAATTGCCTCCAGAGCGCACGAGCGGCGCGCAGGTGGTGGCTGCGCCTGCGTCCGCGCCCTTGACCTCCCGGCACGAGGATTCTGCACCCGGGCTTGCAGCCGCTCTCCCGCTAATGGGTAGGGTAACCGCTGTGCGATTGGAGGCTATTTCTGGCAATTTCAGATAATTAATTCTCTGAAATACAAAGAGCGATACCGTGTACGATGGAGAGAAGACAGATAAAACTGAGAGAGAGAGACGGTCTTTGAAGTCTCGGCCGGACGGGTGGGAGCGCAGCCTGCACAGCGGGGTCTGCTCCCCTGCGGGCTCGGGCCTGTGGCAGGGGGCGGAGGAAGGAGGCGTCTGTGGCCGAAGCCCGAGTGGTCGAGATGCACCTGAAGGCGGGAGGCAGCCAGGAGCTGCGCTTGGGTAACAAACCCACCCTGGGAGAAGCGGATGAGCAGACCCCAGCCCAGAGGCCCAGAGAGCAGACCCCAGCCCAGAGGCCCAGAGGTCCAGAGGATCCACTCCAGCCTCAGAGCAGTCCCGGCTGCGGCACTTCCCGTCCAGCGTCCTGCTGTGGCCTGGGAGAGCGGCAGAGGATGGCCCGAGTGCTTGGCCCCTCGCCCACGCGAGAGACCCGGTTCCTGGCTGTGGAATGGCCCAGTTCTGGCTTTTGCGGCCATTTGGGCAGTGAACCAGCGGGTGGAAGATCTTTGTCTCTGTCTCTCCCTCTCTCTCTTTCTCTCTGTTACTCTGCCTTTCAAATAAATAAATCTTTTTTAAAAAGAGAGAGAAAAGAGCCAACGATAGCTTCCTTATCTAATCAGTTTTTTAGGTTTTATTAATTTATTTTTATTTCTTTGCATGCATTTTGAAAGACTTCCCACCTCCACCTATACCTGAACTCACGCTAAGTAATTTCCAAGGTCAGCCGGGGGATGGGAACATTCCAGAAAGGAGACGTTAGAGCGTTCTATTCCGAGTCGTGAGCGGCAGCGGTGAGGACGGCATGAGGCCCCGCAGAGGGCAGCCGGGGTGCTCGCCCGGCCCCGTCAGCCTCATCCCTGCCCCTGGTGTCTGAAGGACCTGGGAGCCGTTCGGGCCCTGGCGTGGCCAGCTGCAGCAACCCGGGGTGGACGTCCCAGAGGAAAGGCGCCTCTCTCGACCAGCACCAGACAAAATCAACCGTCTGCCCTAGGGACAGCTG
The DNA here is from genome assembly GCA_015711505.1 of Sylvilagus bachmani. NCBI lineage: Eukaryota > Metazoa > Chordata > Mammalia > Lagomorpha > Leporidae > Sylvilagus > Sylvilagus bachmani. The sequence continues at coordinate 109,940,835 of CM027394.1, read as the reverse complement.
CTTTGCATCCTCCGAGGGCCCGGGAGAGGAGCCCAGGCCGGCAGGGGACCCGACTCCCGGGGATCCACCCTCCTGGGGCGACAAGCGGTCCGCGGGGACAGGAAAGGGCAGTGCGAGCGCAGGGGAAGCAGAGGCGACGTCGCTCCTCGTTGAACCTGGCTGGGCACGAGAGCAGGTGCAGCCTGCCCTTCGAGACGCATGCAGAACTCGGGTCGTTTTGGCTGTGAGGAGCTGAGGGGACGCCCGGCTGGCGTGAGTGGCAGGGGCCACACAGGGGTGTGAGACTCTCAAGAATGGCACTTGGTGCACAGCTCTGTCCCTCACTGAGAGGCTGAACTGCAGGCTTAGCCCAGGTGACTCCTCCGGGAGTGAGCCCGAGATAGCCTGAAGTCATGGCCATCTCGCTTCACTCCAGGCTACTCCGGGCGGGATGGAGAAACAGCTGCGTCCTCTGCTTTTCAAATACAGCTTCCCAGTCCTGCCTCTCTGACCAGACAGCCTGGTGTGATGCCTGGGGACTGCACAGCCCCCTCCTGTCCCGGGCCAGCTGTGTGCACCCAGCTCTGCCAGGTGATGCAGCCACGGTGTGCCCAGGTCGCTCGACAGCACGGTCTCATGCTGTCCCTCAACACTCAACTCCCTGCTGTGCCAGGCCCTCCTGCACTGGGCTTCTAGAACCTTCCATGGGTACAGGATGGGAGGCCCCACTGTGGCAGACCCTCCTGCACTGGAAGGGGCGAGAGCCGCCCACACCACCGCCTGTTTTCAATCTTCCTACATCTTTCAGCAGAGCCCGTGAGAACGGAGACTTTGCCACAAGGGAGCCCCTGCGTTGGGCACGGGTGCCTGGCTGGACGCCGACAGAAGTGTTCCAGGCGCATTTGGTGCCCGTGTGGCCCCACTGGCTGAGCTGCGGGGGGTGGGGGGAGGGTGCCAACGGCGCGTGTCCGCCCCAGGGTGGTGTATGAAGATATGACCCCATTTTAAACAGTGGGAGAAACATTTTCCTTTGAAAATCAGAAAAGGGGTAGAGAGAGCACGTCACTGAGAAGTTTGGGGATCTTTCTTCCAGACGTTCTGCCAGACCCCAGGGCCCCACGCCCCTGCTGAGTGTGGAGTTAGCCCCGACTGAGAGGAGAGTTTACGAGGAGCAGGTTGGGCAGTGCGGAGGACACGGCTTCTCCTCTGCTGGGCGCTGCATCAGATCGGGGGCTCCTCTTCCACCTGCCAGGAACTGGAGAGAGCAGGGCGGGGGTACCACGGCGGAGGCACCACGGCGGAGGCACCACGGCAGAGGCACCACGGTGGAGGCACCACGGCGGAGGCACCACGGCAGAGGCACCACGGTGGAGGCACCACGGCAGAGGCACCATGGCGGAGGAACCACGGCAGAGGCACCACGGCAGAGGCACCACGGTGGAGGCACCACGGCGGAGGCACCACGGCAGAGGCACCACGGTGGAGGCACCACGGCGGAGGCACCATGGCGGAGGCACCACGGCAGAGGCACCACGGTGGAGGCACCACGGCAGAGGCACCACGGCGGGGGTACCACGGCGGGGGTACCACGGCGGGAGCAGACTTGCGTCACAGAGACTCAGTCGTCCTGAGTCAGAGAAGGGGCAGATGGGTCCATGCTGTCTCACATGCTTTATGTAAATAACACACAGAGACACACACATATAGAAAGACACATAGAGACAGAGACACGCACAGACACACACACAGAAACAGAGACACAGACACACAAAGACACACAAAGACAGAGAGGTACACAAAGATGTGCCTATACACACACAGACATAAATGGACACAGAGACACAGAGAGACACACTCCCACACACAGACACACACTGACACACAGTGAGACATGCCCACACATGTAGACACACACACAGAGACACGTACATGCAGCCACACCCACATAGAAAGACACACAGAGACACGGAGACACTCACAGACACACAAAGGTATAGAGATACACAGAGACACGCCCATACACAGACACACAGAGACAGAGAGACACACCTACACAGACACACTGACACACAGTGAGACATGCCCACATATACACACACACAGATACGCACACACAGACACAGAGAGACGCACAGACACATCCGCACACGTATAGACACACACGTGCACAGACACACACAGACACACACGCACTGAGTAGGAACGAATGGCATGACGCCTACAAATGCAAACTACCCCGCTGGACTCCTCTGCAGGGGGAGGAAGGAAGACACGCGGGTCAGAGGCAGTGAACTTCAGCACACTTGAGAGGTTGCATGTCATCAAAGATGTGAATCGGTGACTAAGAGTCGGGAGCGGCCGCCGGGAGCAGCCGGCCCAGGCCCGGTTTGCTGTGTTTTCTCTCACAGGTGCAGCCCCAGGGGAGGCGGCCTGTCGCCAGGCGCCCGGGAGGCAGAGCAGGGCCTTCCTGCCCCTGGGAGAAAGGAGGGACTTATTTTGCTCAGAGGAAACATTGTTCAAGAATCCCAGTTCACAGCTGGATTTTCAAAGGCTTTGCGCTCCAGAGCCCAGTGGAGTCAGCGGGCGGGCGTGTCTTCCCGAGCCCTGGGCGAGCTCTGCCTCTCCCCTCTCCCCGAGAGCCTGGTCGTGGTGTGAGGCCACACCTCCTTGGGGTGGGCGCTGGGCACCCCGTGTGGGATCCTCGCCGCAGATCTGTGAGGGGGCCGCCAGAACGACTCCGAATTCCGCAGCTTCCTGCTGACCTTCCTGTGCGTCCACCCACGCAGCGCTCTCCAGGCGCGGGCTTCGTGTCCACGTTTCCTTTCACGATAAGAGCGCGGCCCCGCTCGAGGAGCCCCCAGACCCTCTCCTCTTCCGTGATTAGGGTTGGCTGCCTTTCCTGGCCTTTCAGTTTTAACTGATTTGTGTCTTTGTACAATTCATTTATTTGTATTTGAAAAGAAGAGAGAGAGAGGGAGAGAGAGAGAGGGAGAGAGAGAGGGGGGGGGGAGAGGGAGAGGAAGAGAGAGAGGAAGAGGGAGAGGGAGAGAGGGAGAGAAACAGAGAGAGAGGGAGAGAGAGAGGCAGAGAGAGAGGGAGAGAGAGGGAGAGGGAGAGAGAGAGAGTAAGAGAGAGGGAGGGAGAGAGAGAAACAGAGAGAGAGGGAGAGAGAGGGAGAGAGAGAGAGGGAGAGGGAGAAAGAGAGGGAGAGGGAGAGGGAGAAAGAGAGAGAGAGGGAGAGAGAGAGGGAGAGAGAGGGAGAGGGAGAGAGAGGGAGAGGGAGAGGGAGAGGGAGAGGGAGAGGGAGAGGGAGAGGGAGAGGGAGAGGGGGAGAGAGAATTGATCTGCACTTGCTCACCTCCCAAAGGCCTATGACAGCTGGGAGTAAGCCAGACCAAAGCCGGGAGCCAGGTGCTCCCCCCTGGTCTTCCATGTGGGTGGCGAGGCAGGCACTGGGGTCCTGTGTGCATCCGCAGGAAGCTGGGTTGGACGCGGAGGAGCTGAGTTGCTTCATGCCTGAAGGGTGTGTTGCTGGATGTAGAATATTCCAGAATGGCGGTTCTTCTCCCCCACGCGGGTGCCGTGAAGACCTCCTGCCTGCTTGCTCCGTGGCTCGCGTCACGTCTGAATCCCGGCGCTGGTTTCCGCGAGCCTTTTCTCTCTCTGGCTGGAGCTGAGACGCTGTCTTCACCTTCGGTTTTTAACAGGTGTCGTGCGTGGAGGGCGCGGGGTTCACTGAACTCCTTCCCCCTCGGGCTTGGAGAGCCTTGGCCGCCACTCCCCGACGCGAGCCCGTCTGAGCGGATCCCCTGCCGTCTTCCTTCGGGGCCACCGTTTCAGCCTTTCTCCTACCCTGTGCTTGGTGTTACATCATTTTAATTTCCTTGTGTTAAAACACGACTGATCTTCTCCTGTCCCTGACGCCCATCCTGCTACAAGCACATCAGGGGATTTTTCATCCTGGATATTGCGTCTTTCTGCTGTAGAATCCCCACGTTTTCTCTCTTCTTTCTCCTGCACCGCAGGGCCCATATGTATACTCGTCATGTCTAATTTTTGCCTAAATACTTAAACCTATTTATAATCCGTGTTAAAGCTCTCAGCTGACAACTCCATCCTTGCATCCTCTTTGAATACCGGCTGCAGTGATTCTCCTGAGGGTCACCTTCTGTGTCCACGTCCAGGGCTGTGCTGAGCGCTGGACACTGGGACCGGCCTGTTGCAATGAGTCCAGGCCGAGGGCTCTTCCTTTACGGAGCCTGAGTCTGGCGCTGGCAGGCGGCTCACGGATCGGCAGACCTGTTTTATGCTGTGTGATGAGGACGGTGGCGGCCTCGCCATGCTGGGTCTCTGTCGGTCATCTCTGATGCCCAGTGTGGCCTCCTCCGTGAGTGCCCAGGGCTCCAGGTCCCTGGTCCCGGGCGCCTCTAAAATCTCCGATCCCGCACAGCCCTCAGCCTCCCAGGAGCCCGTCTCTTCCCAGCGTTGCGAAATCCCTTTGTGGGTGCAGCTTGGTGTGCGGCTGATCCTTCCAGGATCTGCTCAGAGATCTGGGGCTCGCGCTCCACGCGGCCGCCTCCCTCTGCAGTCCCCCCAGATTGCAGCCACGTGCACAGCACTCGCTCTGCTCTCTGTCTCCTGCACCCAGGGGGCCATGGTTCCCTTCTCAGCCCTGATTCCTGTGGGGCGCATGGCAGTGCCCTCGGAGGGCGCCCGGGCACCCTAACCTCACCCCTCGCCCTCCTCCAGGTCACGTCTGCTCTCCAGTGCCCGAGACAGTGGTGGAGGCTGTGGCCGGGAATGGAGCTGAGTCTGGCCGGCCCTCCTGCTCCCGGCCCGGCTCTGTCTCCCCTGCCGCGAGTGCACCACTGTGCAGGAGGGACGCCCGCTGCTCGGAAGCGGCTCAGAGGTGGGAGGGGTGTGCAAGGACGTGGACAGAGCCAGCCCACAGCAGAGAGGGAGTCCACGTAGTAACCTCCGGCCCCGTGAGCAGCAGGTCCGTGTGCTGCTTTCTGGGGTGAACAGGGGAGTGGCTTCTGCAGTGGCCACGGGCTGCGTGCAGAGCTCCCCGCTCCAGGCGGCTGTGAGCATTGCTTTATTTATTTGAGAGGTAGAGTTACAGAGAGACAGGGAGAGAAGTCTTCCATCTGCTGGTTCACTCCCTAAACGGCCGTAACGGCAGGAACTGGGCCGATCAGCAGCCAAGAGCAGCTTCCTGCGGGTCTCCTACGTGGCTGCAGGAGCCCAGGCATTTCTCCCATACTCCCCTGCTTTCCCAGGCCGTAGCAGGGAGCTGGATGGGAGAGGAACAGCTGGGACATGAACCGGCGCCCATGTGGGATGCCAGTGCCACAGGGGAGGCTTAACCTGCAATGCCACAGCGCCGGGCCCCTGCAGTGAGCATTGCTACCAAGCGACGAGCGGGTCTCGCAGCCAGAATCCCGCGATGGACAGGATGCTTCTTGCCTGGGCCAGCTGCGGCTGTGTTCCTGACCTCAGCTGGCTTGGTCCAGGAGGGCGCTGCCCGGAGCCAGGTGGGGCAGTGAATTGGAGAGGCTCAGATCCCCGAGAGTCAGCCGGCAGCGCTGCCGCGTTTGCGGGGAAGGTGGCCGTTGGGTCGGGGAGGGGGAGCCTCAGTGCAGCTTGGGGAGCCGGACCCGGGCACTCGCGTCTTCCTGTGGAGCTGCAGTGCCGGTCGGCCTCAGGGCCCCCAGACCCTGCTGGACACGGCCCCTTCACAGCCGCCAGACCGCAGGGGGCCTGGAGTCCTGCAGGAAGGCTGCCACAGGCAGCAGAGAGCGGGCACCTGTTTCTGGGAGGAGCTCGCCTGCCCCCGGCGTCCCAGGTATCCCTCGCATGGGGCTCTCCTGTGGCTGCCGGCCCATGACCTCCACTCTCTGCAGCAGTGGCCACGGGGGGTGGGGGGCTGGGCGGGCACCCACCGCCAGCACAGGCCTTGATCCCTGCTGTCTGTCAGCTGTCTTGGGTGTCAGTGCCGGGGTGCCCCCAAGGCTAGAGTGTCCCCAATGTGGGGGGGCCCTGGGGAGCAGCTTGACCGAGGTCACCGTGTGTGCTCCCCTCCAGCCTCCTTTTATCTCCAGCCTGCTCCCCGCCTCCCACATTGCTAAAATATAAATCTTTAAATATTAGTAATTTTGCTAGCTTATTGAGAGTCAGAGATGGACACACACGCGCACACACACAGGGAGGGAGGTCCACCTCCCCTCTGCTGGTTCACTCCCCAGATGTCTCGAATGGCCAGGACCAGGCAAGACAGAAGTCAGGAGGCTGGAATTCAGGGGACCCAAGTCCTGGAGCCACCACCTGCTGCTCCCAGGCTGCGCAGTGCAGGGTGCAGAACTGGGACTCAAACCCAAGTGCCCGTATGGGATGAAGGCACCCACGTGGCCCGTAACCACCTGCCAATGCCCCCGCCCATTAGTGCGAGTTCTGAGCCACCACAGCCCCCTCCGAGGGGCGGCCTCCTCTCTCGGGCTGGCATGGGGTGAAGAGGAGAAGCTGGTGAGCATGCAGTCGGCTTCCTGGGCCCTGGCTCTGCCGCAACCTTCCAGGTCTTCTCATCCTGAGCCTTGGGGGCGCCCTGCCACGAGGCGTCTCTGCCGGCGCTCGGCCTGGGCTCTGGGTGGCACCTGGAGGAGTTTACTTCCAGCAAATTCTGGACGCTCCTCCCAAGTCTGAGAGGTAAGGTGTTTGAGGGCCCAGGTACCCCCCACGGCTCACACGGCGCTAGCGACAGATTGCAACATGGCTTACGGCTTCTTACTTTTAAAAATAAATCTTCCCACCTCAGCTATTCACAGCTTGATTCTAAGCAACAGACGGCTCCCGGCCCACCTGGCTCCCACCGGGCTCTGTCGCGAGTCAGCTGACACGCGGAGCGGGCTGGGGCCTCGCGCTGTGGCTGGGGTGGCCTCTCTCCCACCCAGTGAGGCCGGCGCAGAGAGCAAGTTCCCAGCAAAGTCCCCTGCACCAGCCGCGGCCTCGCCTCTGTAGCCAGTGCTCTTGGGTCAAGGCGGACGGAGACCCCACAGCACCAGCTCAGACCTGTATCTGGAGGCCACGCCCGCTCCCGCCACGCTGTCCCGCTGTCTCCGGGCTCTGTGCGGGCTTGAGGCAGGGCCTACCCCATCTCCGGGAGGACCCTTGGCAGGGTCCATCCACAGCACTTCATCCTGACCTGGAGAACAGACCGCCCAGGAGCCCTCTGTGCCCGGGGGACCAGGTTTGGAGGGAGCCCCCAGGGTCCTCCACGAGGCCGCTCATGGCTGGCCTCCCTGCGTGGGCGGGGCCGCCCCTGGCCATGTGGTCCCGGTAGACAGACAGGAGAAAGGCACTCCTGGGCCTTGGGGACGGCACTTTCTCGGGTGAGCACACGGCGAGCTGGGGGTCTGCGTGAGGAAGAACGTGGCTTGGCTCGGCGAGGGCCCTGGCATCTGGTCCCTGGACACCCGGTCACCTTTCTGTGACAGCCCAGGGGCCCTTTCCTGTAAGGCATGTCCTGTCCCCGTGTGCAGGCGCTGACGTGAAGGTGCTGTTGCTGGAGCTGCAGTGGCTGCGTGCCGAGGAGTGGCGGCAGCTGGGCCGAGCTCCCCGGCCGGTCTGTGCTCTCCGGGGTGGGGCCGAGCTCCCCTGCTGGTCTGTGCTCTCTGGGGTGGGGCCGAGCTCCCCTGTCGCTCGTGTGTGGCCCCCGGGAGGCCCCTGTGGGTAAAGAAGCTCATGCTTGAGGCCAGCACTGTTACATAGCAGGAGAAGCCGCCACTGCAACACTGGCATCCCGTAAAGGCGCCAGTTCAAGTCCTGGCTGCTCCACTTCCACACTGGCCCCCTGCTAGTGTGCCCGGAAAGCATCAGAAGATGCCCAAGTGCTTGGGCCCCTGCACACACATGGGGACCTGGAAGAAGCTCCTGGCTCCTGGCCTCTGTGACCATGTGGGGAGTGAACCAGCAGATCGAAGCTCTCTCTCCCTCTCTCAACTGTACCTTTCAAATAAATAAATAAATCTTTTAAAAAAAAGCTTAAGGTTAGCTTGAAAAATCCCCTGCATGTAATTTATTTTTTACAGGTAGAGTGGACAGTGAGAGAGAGAAAGAGAGAGAGAAAGGTCTTCCTTTGCCGTTGGTTCACCCCTCAATGGCCGCTGTGGCCAGCGCACTCCACTGATCCGATGGCAGGAGCCAGGTGCTTCTCCTGGTCTCCCATGGGGTGCAGGGCCCAAGGACCTGGGCCATCCTCCACGGCACTCCCGAGCCACAGCAGAGGGCTGGCCTGGAAGAGGAGCAGCCGGGACAGAATCTGGTGCCCCAACCAGGACTAGAACCCGGTGTGCCGGCGCCTAAAAATCCTTTTATCCACAAATATGGATTAGCCTGCTCCAAGTTAAAGATATGGCGGTGGCCCTCCCGGAGCCCGTGCACAGCAGGGAGCGGGGCACACTCAGCCCGGTGCACGCTGCTTCTGGAGAAGGCCCAGCGGGCAGAGCGACGGTTGGAACCCTGCGACCCTGCAGGGTGAGTGGCGGGTCTGGCCCCGACGTGGCAGGTTTGAGTGGTGCGACCCCTTGCACACGTGATGGTGGATGGACCAAGATGACCAAACACAAACCAGCAGCTGCAAATGGAGCCCTGACTTGTGCACCTTCCAGGGCTGGTCCTTGTGCCTGGGCTGCAGCCGGCCGTCTCCTGTCAGCCCGTGGTTGCCAGTGTTCCTGCTGCGTGGCCTAACGCACAGAGTAGTTTTGCACGGCGAGCGCTGAACTCATCGAGTGTTTGCCAGACTCCGCCGTGAGGACTCAGCAAATGCCTCCTGGCGTCGGGCTTGGGGCAGGAGTCCAGGCAAACGGCCCCGGGGGGTTCTGCCCAGGGCCCCGGTGTGCACCGCTCTCATGTCACAGACAGGACCATGGGTGTGACGGGCTGCCCGCCTCTGCCTCCGCGTGGCCCACCCAGGACACCATGGAGGCTGCGGGAGCCGGGAGGGGCGGGGGCCACGACTGAAAGGACGGAATCCCGAGAGGAGGGGTCCTCAGAGCTGGCAGGACCCCTGAGCCTCCGGGGTCCCCCTTCCACCGTCCTCCCCTCAGGGAGTCACTAAGCAAGCGGCTTTCTGGGCAGTGGGGTTCCTCCTGCCCAGGAAGCAGCCGCCGACGGCCCGGGGATTCGCTTGGCTGCGCTGACGCCGGCTGCTGCCTTCGGTAACCGCCCGTCCGCCCCTCGGGACCGCGCCCGCCTCTTCCTGTTCTCTCTCGGGCGCCCTAACTCCTATTCATTTTCAGTTAAAGAAGCCATTTCTCCTGGCGAAACCAACAGCTCCTGCGTGTGCCAAGCTTGCTTTAGGATGTTAAACATCTAAATAAAAAATTCCAAACGCATCACAAAGCGCCGGTGGGCCACTGCTTTTATTTTTCGTGTTTGAGGGCTGCGGGGACTTTGAGAAGTGCATGGAGCTACGGCCCCGTGTTCTAGGCAGAGCCCAGGGAGTTCGCCCCCAGCCACGACTGAGCACGGGCAGCCGTGAAACCTCTGTAGCTGGACTGTGCCCGGGAGCACAAGACGGACAGCTCGAGGAAGGGCGCGCAGGAGAAACAGGGGCGAGTGAGGGGGGCCAGGACCCCGCACCCTCCCCCTCGGCCCTGAGCTGTCCAGGGTGGGCTCCCGCCCTGGCCAGGGACACTGTGCATCAGGGTCGGGGACGTTCTGGTCAGGGCACAGAACTGAAGCTGGGAACTAGCCTGAGCCATGACTCTGCCACTCCCGGCTGAGTCATCCCGAGTGTCACAGGACACTCCTTAAGCCTCAGTTTTGCCATCTGTGAATTGGGCAACCGCTCACCCCGCCAAACCCGAGGGGCATGCCTGGCCCGCCCCGTTAATGCCCCTAACAGCGTCGAGGAGTCCCTGGGCTCTGTGAGTGCAGCACAGCTCACACCGGCTTCCTGGGCCGGCCTTGAGGCTGCAGGCCCAGTCAGTCTGGAGTGAAGGAGACGGGCAGTGTGTGCGCTCTACTTCCCAGGGGCCACACTGGCGACTTGTTCGGTGACAGAACTTGTCAGAGGCAAAGGCAGGCGTCCAAAGCCGGGTCTCTTTGGCCTTGGCCTGGAACCGTCGTCTGCAGAGCCTGCACGGGCAGCACCCGTCCTCCTGGCCCGAGAGGCGTGTCAGCTCACCTCCCGGATCTTCCCTGGCCCCCACACAGGGACAGCCCCGGGCGAGACACGGTGCGCCCAGACACACTTGCCTCCACGGTCCATTCCGGACAGTGGCTGGGGCAGGATACAAAACTCAGTGCATCCAGCATGGGCGCAGAGGGAGCCCCCGCGCGGTGTTCGTGGGCGCGGAGGGAGCCCCTGCACGGTGTGCGTGGGCACAGAAGGAGCCGGGCGGTGTGCGTGGGCGCGGAGGGAGCCGCGCGGTGTGCGTGGGCGCGGAGGCCGCGTCGCCGGCCTGGGCACAGTCCTTCCTCGGCTCCTTGCTGGCGCGGGTCCTGCTGGAGCGCGGGCGGCACAGGGCCTGGTGCTGTAGGATTGGGCGAGGGACAGAAACCTGGGCTCCGGAAGCCGTCGCCCTGCCTGTGACCCGGCCTCTCCGGCCGCCATGGTGAGGGTTCTGCTCTCTGCTGTGAAGATGGGGTGGAGCCGGCCCAGCCCCCGGGAGGCAACGTTCGCGCTCAGAGTGGTCGTCCTGCAAGTTAAAAGGAGGCGGCGGAGGAAGGATTGGTTGACAAATGTGCGCACCATAGCCGCTTTCTTTCCACATTAACGCGCTTCAGGTTTTTAAGTTCAAAGCTTGTTTTAGGGCAGAAAATAAATAAATAAATAAACAAACAAACCATCCTCACAAAAGAACAAAAGAGAGAAACTTAATGAGAAGCTTGACAGACAACAGGGAGAGCGGAGCAAACACAGAAGTTGAAAATGCTTGTTATGGGAAGATTATCTAAAAAAAACACAAAACACCGGGAGAGGCAGAAATCTCGGAATTTGTTTGTTACAAGGGGAAAGCAGATTAGCCGTCACCGTGAGCAAAGAGGAGCAGCGCGTGCGGGCGCTCCCGGGACCACGCTGCGGGGATGGCACGGTGGGGGGGGCTGTCCGCAGACACCTGCACACTCCCCGTGGCCGAGCGCAGCGGCTGTCGGTCACCCGCGTGGGACGGGCATCGGGCTACACACGAGCCTCTGGGATGTTCTGCCAAGTTGGCCATCAGCGCGCCCTGGAGCTCCGGGCGCTGCCCCCGACACCCCCGTCCCGTCTGTCCTGGAGCTGCCGTCGACGTGGGGGGAGCCGCTCTTGTCTCAGTCCCAGCTCGCGCGGCCACGCAGTGTGGAGTCCAGCTGGGCTCGCTGGCTGGCTCAGGGGACCCCGTCGGCACTGCTCTGCTCTTGGGGGTGTCGTGTTGGTGAACCGTGCACACCCACACCCAGCGTGGGAGTCAGCAGCCCCGTATCAGTGCCCAGAGCTCGCTTCTCCCTGCCCCACCCCATAGTCAGCAGGTGGGCGGCACAGCCCCCGGCCAGGACTCAGGACCCGCTTCCCGCTCGGGCTCCAGGCTGCCGGTTGGTTGAGTTCCACTCCATTTACCTTCATCACCTTGAACTAGAGGCTTCCCGGGCACGGCTTCCCGTGGCAACAGGTCGTGAGGGGGCACCCAGTGCCCGCGCAGAGCTCAGCTCAGGCCTGGCCTGCGACCTCGGTGTAATTGGTCCAAACAAATCCCCCTCCCAGGAGTCTGGTCCAGGGAGAGTCTTTGTGGGAGCCGCTGCTCAGCCAGGCGGCCTTGGCCAGGCCCTGGGCTGCGGCCCCTCACAGACGGGGCAGCTGCATAGCCCCGGGAGCCGAGCGGACGTGGAGCTGAGTGCTGGGCTGTGCCACTGCTTGTCCCGCACGCCGAGCTGCTCTTCCCCGTGTGTGAGGAGGGGCTAGAGTCTCCAGCCGCTGTGCGTCCAGGGCACCTGCCCAAGGACAGGGAGGTGGCGGTGTCTTGAGCCTTGGCCCGTGTGGTACCCACGTGTGTCACCAGGTTGTGATGTCACGGACAGCACAGGGGGGTGGTGAGGCGGCCCCGCCTCCCGAGGCTCAGGTGGACACCTCACTGTCCCCGCTGTCATCTCTGGGTGAGGTCACTGTCCTGGCCGCCCCGCCCCCGCCGCCCCAGCCACTCAGAAGGGCGTCACACTGGGCAAGCCCCCTCGGTGCAGGGCAGGGAGCTCACGGGGCAGCCGCATCGGTGCGGATGTTGCTCGTTCGAGGGGGCCCTGGAAAAGCGGGGCGCTCGTTCTCCTGCAATGATGGAACTGGAGGAAGCTGGGGCCGTGCACGGCGGAAGCGAGGAGGAGCGAGGTGCCGCTGCACGGCCCCCACTGGTCTTCCCCAGCACGCGTCCCTGGGGGCCTGGGAGTCTGCATTTGTCTCTCATTCCTGATGACAGGGCTGGCCTCACGGTGGGGGCCCTGGTGTCGCTCTGGGCGCAGTCTGATCATGGCTGGGGCCGCCCTCCCCGGCTGGCATCAGCAGCCAACGGAACGGAGCACCAGCCGTGGGCCCATCCCGTGCAAGGTGGCCCCACGGAACCTGCGTCACCACGAGGCACAAGGCACCGGTGATGCCATCCCCATCCCACCGCTGAGGAAACTGAGGCTGGGGGCGGTCGTGACCCAAGGTCAGGGAGTGCCCTTCCAGGGCCTGTCCTGCCCACTGCCCGGCGGCCCCGCAGCCTCTCCTGCAGCTCTGTGCGTGCAGCAGGTGCCCAGCGGGAGGGTCCTGAAGGAGGGACCTCGGGGGAGCTGTCCTGGAGAGGCACTGGAGGATTTCCGGGCAGCAGAGGGAGCTACGAGCAGGACACAGGGCGGCGCTGGGACTCAGGCCTGTCTTGTCCCCTTCTCACTCAGCGCTTGAGAGTTTGACCTCCCGGGGCCGGCGCTGCAGTCTAGTGGCTGAATCCACCGCCTGTGACGCTGGCAGCCCATGTGGGCGTCTGCTGGAGTCCTGGCTGCTCCACTTGCGAGCCAGCTCCCTGCTAATGGCCTGGGAAAGCAGAGGAAGATGGCCCGAGTGCTGGGGCCCCGGCATGCATTGGGGAGACCTGGAGGAAGCTCCTGGCTCCTGGCTTTGGCCTGGCCCAGCCCTGGCCATTGCAGCCATCTGGGGAGGGAACCAGCGGATGGAATCTCTCTGTCTGACTCTCCATCTCTGTAACTCTTTCAAACAAATAAAATAAGTCATTTTTTCTTTTTAAGATGGACTTCCTGAACTTCCGCAGGACAGAGAACCCTGCATCCCGCGGGAATCGTGGTGGGGCAGCTGCCCATGCTGTGAACTTTCTTGCTTCGCTCAGCCTCCCTGTCACCCCCGGTCACCCAAGGACCCAGAGGACATCTGTGCTCCGGAACCAGAACCGCAGGGAGCACAGATGCGGGCTCGGGTTAGAACTCCTAGGGGAGGCGCGCGTGGTGCTCCTGGGGCCCTGAAGTGCAGTCAAAGGGAATCTTCCGGAACCAAGGCACTGGGGACGTGCAAGGGAGCGGCCCCAGACGAGGTCTCTCCAGGTGAGCCATGACGGCCGCTCTGCTCATCCTCGGATTGACAGCGGTCAGTTGTGGGAGAGAAACACTAGCAGGCCCAGAAGAGGGTCCCTGGCCCCTGGCCGCTGCAGGATGAGCCACCCGGCCTCGGCCTGGGTCTGGCGCGGGGGCCTGCTGGGTCTGAGAAGCAGGGCGGGGGCCCAGCCAGCTCTGCTGTCCCAGAGGCACGTGAGGACGCGGGACAGGGCCACGCCGGAAGGCTTGTACTGGGGATTGGCCGGGGACGCACAATCCTGGGACGTAGCCTTGGCAAGGGACCTCGTCTGTGTCACTCACATGGAGTCGTTGCCTGGATGAACAGTGGCTCCCGGGGGGACCCGGAGGCAGAGGGGAAGGACGGGGCGCTCTGAGAGCCCCAGGGGGTGTCCTTGGTGGTGCCGCCTGCTCACGGCCATGGGCCCCACTGCTGCTCTACACAGCCACCTGTCTGGGAAGCAGGCCTCTGTGGGGTGGCGGGCGGGGCCTCAGGACTGTGGGTGGGCCTCAGGTCCTTCAGCTTGGGGAGGGGAGAGGGTTGTGGGCGGGGGCCTGGACAGAGCTGCGGGGCAGGCCAGGGATTCTCAGTGCTCCTCAGCCAGCCCCGCCAGCCCCTCACCGGTCTCCTGGGCTCTCTCCTGGGCCCACTCCAGTCTCTGTGATGGCTCTGCCATTCAGCCGTGCAGGCCCGTCTTCTTCCCGGGACTCCATAGCCGAAGCCGAGGCCTGGAGGTTCCGGGTAACACTGGGACCACACAGCCAAGGCCCTTTGCCTCCGGCTCTGAGTTTGGCCCTCAAACTCAGACATCCTCGGACACCCTCTCACCCGACAAGCACGCGTCATTGTCCCGTCTCCCTTGGGAGGCTGCTGGAGGACCTGAAGGAGGCGCTGTAGTTGGGAGCACTGAGCCAGAGTCCCTGCGGGGCTCCGAGGATGCCGCTGCGGCCGGCGGAGGTGCGGCCGGTGGAGGTGCAGCTGGTGGAGGTACGGCTGGCGGAGGTGCGGCCGGTGGGTGGAGGTGCGGCCGGCGGAGGTGCGGCCGGTGGAGGTGCGGCCGGCGGAGGTGCGGCCAGTGGAGGTGCGGCCGGCGGAGGTGCAGTCGATGGCCCACACTGAGCTCCTGGCTGGTGCAAGGAGGAAGCGTGGGCTAGTTTGCTGCTGTTCAGAATTCCAGCTGTGTTCTGTCATTAAAGCAGCTGTCCACAAACTTGATTGACAACTGGCTGCCGTCCAGTCCCCATGGTAAGCACCTGCCCCCAAGCAGGTAACAGCAGGTGGGGTCCTGCCAGCACAGGTGAGCCCAGGGGGCTCAGGGGCTCATGAAGAGAAGCAGGTGTCAGAGGCCCCGGTGTCCTTCTGGAAAAATCTTAGTGGCCAAGGGGATTCCTTCCCTGACCCCTGACCCTGACCAACCCAGCGTCCCCACGCTGGGAGGGGGGCTGTTCCTCCACACCCCTGCTCGTCCCGAGCCATTCCCATTCCTCTGCCCACGTAAAGCTCCCAAATCCTCGAATCTTCACCTTGGATTTAATTAAAACCACCAAGGTCACTCGCCAACTCCCAGCTGTTGGGTTTTATGGAGCCCGTTAAAGCTCACTGCAGATGCGTAAAACCGTTATGTGTTTCTCGGGAAGTCTCGGGCCACGTGACGTGGCTTCTGGTGCTCAGAACAAGGGCGTCCAAGGCCTCCTGGGTCACCCTGAGCACAACTCTGCTGAAATGGAGTCCTGCCCCAGAGCCACGGCCCCCACGGAGGACCCCCGCCCGGAGCCCACCGCCTGCTTCACCCTCAGCCCCCGACTCATTTCTGGGGCTTGTTCTGTGTGCACCTGTGCTGCCCCGTGTGGCGCCCGCGGCTCTGTGGCTTGTGGGAACTGAGAGGCACTGCAACATGAGGCACGCCCGAGTAGGAAGCCTTGGTTTGTAGAAAGTGTGCCCAGTGGGTCACGGAGAGTTTATACCGGCTCCACGGTGAAGTGATCGCTGCAGTGTTGTGCTAACTAAAATACGCTATTAAGATCGAGTCCATCAGCTTCTTTCTATTGGCTTAGGAAATCTACAGTCCACTGCGCAGTGCCCCTCTGGGCTTCCACCATCTCTCTCTATTCCCCCCAACCTGGCAGACCTAGGGGAGCAGGTGGATCTGAATCTGGGACTCCCCCATCCCCATCTCCGGCTTAGGGAAAATGACACAGAAGAATCCTGATCCCGTCCGTGCCTCCCCTGGGATCAGGGCCCCGAGCTGCAGGCTTTCCCTGGACAGGTGGCCCAGGTCCTGCCAGGCGGTCACCGCTGCTACGGTGCCCTTGCCCAGTGTGAGAGCCTGGAGGAGGAGAGCTCCTCCCAGCTCCCAGCGTCCATGCGTCCACGCCCCTCTGCCTGCCGGCCCCGCCTCCTCTGACATTTGCCCAGCCCACTTCATTTGCATTTTCCCAGCTAACCCTGAGGTCCGCAGGGCGGGGTCCTGCTGGATCCCCTTCTCCCTCCTTGGCTCCTCCCACCTTGGTCTCTCTGCATCCCCCTCTCCTTTACCAGGTGACAGGGAAGGGTCCATAGATGCCCCTGCAGCAGCCCAGGGGGTCTTGTCCCCCTCTTTCCCCCAGCTCTTTCTTTTACTTTTTTTTTGACAGGCAGAGTGGACAGTGAGAGAGAGAGACAGAGAGAAAGGTCTTCCTTTGCCGTTGGTTCACCCTCCAATGGCCGCCGCGGATGGCGCACCGTGCTCGTCCGATGGCAGGAGCCAGGAGCCAGGTGCTTCCTCTGGGTCTCCCATTGGGTGCAGGGCCCAAGCACCTGGGCCATCCTCCACTGCACTCCCGGGCCACAGCAGAGAGCTGGACTGGAAGAGGAGCAACCGGGACAGAATCCGGCTCCCCGACCAGGACTAGAACCCAGTGTGCCGGCGCCAGGTGGAGGATTAGCCTACTGAGCCGTGGCGCCGGCCCTTCCCCCAGCTCTGTTCAGTCATCCCCTGTGTCTTGGAGTGGACTGGGCTGGCTGCTGGTGTTTCGGGTGGGCTGTATGCCCCACCCCCCGCGTCCCTGCCAGGGAAGGTTGGATCTCCAAGGAGAGTAACCCTGGTGCCCACCTGTTGGCCAGGGGGGCTTCAGAGAGAAGCCCCCGCGGCACGGTCTGCATTGGAGGTGCCAGGCTGGCTCACCCAGCACCCCTATGGCCAGGTGGGGGTGCAGGCCCGGCTGCTGGGGGCCACCTTCCTGGCTGCTGAGGGCCAGGGCCAGCTGCTGAGAGACGCCGAGGCCTCAGGTCAGGGACAGAGGAGGCAGCCGTGGGTCGGGGCTTGCAGGATTCTCTTTCCCGGGGCTTGGACTCCGGCTCCCGGCTCGGTGCACTCCTGGGCTCTGACAGCTTCACATCCTGTGCGGCCGGGGCTGGCCCAGTGCCAGGTGCTGGTGCAGGGGTCTGTGTGTCCAGTGTGGTCTCCCTGGGTCCCGTGTCGCCCACGTGAGGGGCTGGGCGAACGTCCAGGTTCTGTTATAAGTTCTTCCTTCCTGGAGAGAGGGCTCCGCTGGGCTCATCTGCTGAGCCAGGAAACCACCTGCCGCCCCAGCACTGTCGCCGCCTGACAAGGGGCCCCTAGGTGAGCCCCCTAGGTGAGCTCTCGGGAGTCTGGAAGAGCACAGCACCTCCTCACTCCTGCGGGCCTGCGTCAGCCAGCCAGAGGCGAGCGCTGCTCGGGGAGCTCTGAGAAGGGGTGGTCCCTCCGCTCCTCAGCCCTGAAGGCCCCCTCTGCTCCTCACCCCTGCGGGCCCCCTCCGCTCCTCAGCCCTGCAGGCCCCCTCTGCTCCTCACCCCTGCAGGCCCCCTCTGCTCCTCACCCCTGCGGGCCCCGGCCTCTGTGTTTGCACAGCCAGAGGCGAGCGCTGCTCGGGGAGCTCTGAGAAGGGGTGGCCCCTCCGCTCCTCACCCCTGCGGGCCCCCTCCGCTCCTCAGCCCTGCACAGTGGTGATGCTGGGGGAGGCGGAGGCCCAGGGGTCCGGCACCTTGTTAACGTCTGCTGATGGCCCCTGGGAGAGTGGGGGCCCAGTGAGGGGTCCTCGGGCAGCTCTGTCCCTGCTGCTTCCTCTGATGGCAGTTGTGCAGAACAGCTGAGAGAGCTGGGAGTGCGAGTGCCTCTGGGCGCTGCGTGCCTGTGGGATCCTGGACCAGGGGCCCCTCCACCCCTCCGCCATGGGGGTGGTAACTGTCCTCACCCCAAGGGAACGCAGAGGGGATAAAGGACAGGTTCAGGGAGCCCAGGGCACAGCAGAGAGGCCCCGGGGCGCAGGCTGCACGGCGCACACAGCGCTGTCCCAGCCCCAGCACGGCAGCGTTAACACGACTCGGGATTCGCAACTCGGGAGAACAAGTGGCTTGGTTGGCCGGCTTCCTGGGTCCAGGAAGTGCGATTTTCCATCTTTCACCCCAGCGCCTCCACGTCCAGCTGTGCAGACCCTGGTCCTCTTTGTCGGGCTCAGGAAACTGGAAGGGGAGGCTGCGTGAAGCCCCTGGGGCCAGCCTGGGGCTCCTCAAAGGTCTTCTGGGGGAGGCCCCTCGTGCCGGGCTCTCCTGGGTGCTGCCAACCTCGGAGAGCTGTGTTGAGGCACTTGGGGCGTCTGGCAGCATCCGTGGCCTCTGCCCACCTGTCAGCAGCACCCACCTCGATGTGGCAACTGAAAACGCCACAGGCACGCCCACCTCGGCCCTGGGCGGCACAGGTGCTCGGGCGGGAACGCCCACCCAGGCACAGCAACCAAGGGCACACTGGAAGCCGTGGCATGCCCCTCCCTGCAGACCTGGGACGGAGCCCAAGTAGCCGAAGTCCCCGGGACTCAGGGCCCAGGGCCGCAGCAGTAGGGGAGGGACAGCTCGCACTCCACCGTGCGCCCCGACCTGGAACAGCCTGGCAGCGTCCGGAGAGCCCTCTGCCTGCCCTCCTGCCCTCAGGTTCCCGCCCCTGGGTGGACACACGGCACCGGGCTCGTCATTTCCCAGGCGTGACCCACGCGCGCTGTTCTGCCTGGAGCGCTTGCTTCTGCCCAGATGCCAAAGGCCAACCGCAGTCTGAGCCCCAGACACAGAGGGAGGCGGCGGGGAGCCGGGAGCTGGCTCCATCCATCACCGTCTCTCCAGCCCTTGTCCCACCTGGATCTGCTTTTGACCTCATTCGGTCGGGGGGCCACCGTCAAGAGCTTTGCCTCCCTGCAAGTCACCCAGGCTCAGGAATAATGCAAAGAGCCGTGTGCAGGCTCGCTGCTGAGAACACGGGATCGAGTTCCGTCAGTGACTGCGTAGACGCTCTCCCTCCATGGGCGCGCCACAAGCAGCTGGCTCTGTGGGAAGGGTGTGCACAGCCTGGCGCCGGACGGTACCGGATGGTACCGGACAGTACCGAATGGTCTCCAGTGAGACACAGGGCCTGTTCAGGCTGAAGACGCCGTGCTGACCAGCACCTGCAGCCCGTCCTCCAAGTGTCCCCGCCATGGTCACTGGGTCAGCTGGCGGGGAGGAGGTCCTGGTGACCTGTGCTGCGGGGCGAGGTGGAGCAAGCTGCCGGACCCGGCCGGAGGAAGTCAGCCAGGTGGAGCCTGGTAGAGACGCCGTCGCTGCTCTCCACGGAACACGGGGCACGCCCGGACGCTGCGGCCTGGAGCAGGCAGCGGCTCCCTCCCCCGCTCCCCTTCTTCCCCAAACCCCAGCCTCGACTCTCCAGCCCCAGGGCGGGGACTCTCCTCCATGTCTGGGTGCTTTAAGCATCCCTTGACAGTTGCGTTGGGCACACACAGTGCATTAGAGTGTGGGGATTTCCTCCCAGGTGCGGGACCCTGCACAGGGTAGCCATCCATCTGTACATCATCCCCCATTTATCCATCCACGCACCCGTCTGCCCATCCGTCAGTCCACCCACCTGTCCACTCATCCATCAGGCCATCTGTCTGTCCACTCATCCATCAGTCCATCCATCCGTCCATTCATCCGTTAGTCCACCCACCTGTCCACTCATCCATCAGTCCATCTACCTGTCCACTCATCCGTCAGGCCATCTGTCTGTCCACTCATCCGTCAGTCCACCGACCTGTCCACTCATCCATCAGGCCATCCATCCGTTCACTCATCTGTCAGTCCATCCATCTGTCCATTCATCCATCAGTCCATCCACCTGTCCACTCATCTGTCAGTCCACCCACCTGTCCACTCATCCATCAGGCCATCCACCTGTCCACTCATCCGTCAGTCCATCCACCTGTTCATCTGCCCTCTATTCATCCACCCACCCATCTACACACCACCCACCCACTGACCCATTCATTTGTCCATCTGTCCATCGTCTGTCCAACAAATGCTGCTGGAAACTACTGTAGCTCACCTGCCGGGTTCCCTCATTTGTGACAGCCGAGTTGAGTCGGGGGTGGCAGGCAATAGCTCGTGGAAAATCAGTGTATCTACGGGTGCGGTGAGACGGGGGTCACACCCGAGGGCTTGGCCCCTTCATCCCTCCCAGGCGGGCAGTGAGGCTCTGACGGGGCCTCAGGCCAGACTGGAGGAGACTGAGAGAGCATGGGAGGACCTGGGGAGGCCCACGCATTGCCCGCAGCCTGGTGTGGCGGGGAGCTCTGTGGACTTGTCTCCTGGGCGATAGCAAGCAAGAAGCCGAGGCTGGGCTGCAGGGAGCAGCCGTCCCGGGGAGCAGCCGTCGGGGAGGTGGGCGGGCTCGCAGCTGACCTGGTTCTGTGCATGGCGGCGTGGGTGGACAGTCCCTGCAGCGCAAGGAGGCCTGGGGAAGCTGCTCCCACTCTCCCCTTGGGATTCTGAGAACGCGTGATGGCGCACGGTCCCGCATGGGCGCGGTGTTTTGTTTCTGGGAGCCTGAGGGGCCCAGGCCTGTTCACAGCCTGCCCATGCTGGGATGCCAGGGACCACACCACGGGGGCGAGGTGAGGCTGCCCGTCGGCGCCCCCTGCAGGCCGCGGGGGCAGGGCACGTCTCACTTCTGCTTTGTGGTCTCCCAGCCTGCCTTCTCTGATCTACCTGGCTGTTCCCTCCTTGAGCCTTATTTTGACAAAAACCCACGGACAATGGAAGGCCGTTCCAGACAAGCAGCCCTCGTTCACTGCTTCGCCCTGCAGGTTCTTTCAGGCAGACACAGCGTTTGTGACAAAACCTCAGTCTCGTTTGATGCCAATAAGTCATGCAAGGTGCTTCTGAGTGTCCCAGGTCCCCGAGAACCGCGCTGGCTCTGGGCCTCGTGGCTCCCGGCACGTGCCGTCCTCCGCGCCCACCCTTCCAGAACCACAGGCATCCCTCTTCTCTCTGGAGACAGCACCATGATGGCCCGCTGGGGCCACGGCCTCTCGCTGCAGCTTCAGTTCACACTGCGCCCCTCCACGCCTCCCTCCTCTCGGCTCAGGGACCTCTGCCAGCAGAGGAGCCGGCGGCTACGCCTAGACGGGAAATTCTACTCTGGCTGGAAACCCCTCTCTCCCTCTTGGCCCCACTCCCTAGGGCGGAAGCCGCAGGCCCCGGGAGCACAAGTCCCACACATCCGCAGTCCTCCCCAGAAGCCCTGTGCTCCACCGGGGGCGACCCCGGCTGCTGGCCACAGGCTGCCCTCTGCCCGCCCAGGCTGTTTCTGGTGTGGCCCAGTGGAGAAGGCACGGTCGTGGAGCTGGGGAGCCAGGAGGATGTGGCTGGAGAGTCCACGCCTCCACCTGACCGCTTCCTGGGAGCAGGCGTGAGGTGCAGCCTCCCAGGGGGCAGTGGGAAGGGTGGGCCCGTGAGGGGGAGGGGCACTGAGGGTGCTCTGCCGGCCGTCCCTAAGCCAGCTGCCCTTCCTCTGAGCCCAGCCAGGTTTGCCCGAGGGATTCCAAATCCAAACAGGTTTCCAGCAGGGACAGCCCGGGCCCCGAGGCCACGGAAGCTGGAGAGGGGCCTCTAGTCCCGTGGGAGGGGTGGCCGGCCTGGACCTCGGGGGCAGGGTACGGAACTGGGGAGCGCCTGCATGACCTGGCTGAGCAGCCCCCGAGGAGTCGCTGGCTGCCTGGGCCCAGCCCAAGTGCCAGCTCTCTCACAACGATCGCACACTTAGTGCTCCCTTGGTGAACCCTTCGCTTCCTGTGGTAGTAAAACGAACAATTCATTGCCGATTATTTGAAGGCAAATCACTTTAAGTGTGAGAAATAAAAAGACAAATTGGCAATTCGGTTTTGTGTGAGAACATAAGTGGGTGATTTGCATTGGCGCGGACGCTAGGGAGGAGTGACGGTGTTGGCGGGGAAGCAGAAGGCAGCGGGGCCGTGGGAGACGCGGTCATCCCGGGACTTCCCGGAGCCCTGCGAGGCGGTCGGGCGGGGCGCAGGCCCGTCTGCCGAGCTCTTTGTTGCTCGATGTGCTGCAGAGCCGCTGACCAGGTTTCCCAGGGCGGGATGAGCCTGTGAGGACCTGCCCCGCGCTGTCAACAGTGTAGCTGGTTTTTACGCCACACTTTTTAATGGGGCAAATATTGACGTGGTCCAGGTAAGTCTTCCTTGGATTGTATCCGGCTCCCCAGAGCTCTGGGGATGGAGTCTGCGACTCTATTAGTTCCAATTTTGCAGGCTGAGCCCGAGAAGCAATTGCCTCTTGAAATTGCTCGAGCTCTCCTGGGAAGCAAAGTGGACGCTGGAGCCGAGCTGAGAAACACGCGTGCAGAAGTGCAGCAGCCCCACGCGCCAGCCGGGCGTCTTCTAGGACATCCTCCGCCGTCGGACGCGGCCCTCGGCCACCTTGCTGAAATCCCACCGACGCCGCTCAGCAGCAGCCCTGGACCTGAGACTGTCCCCCCCTCCCCGCCTTCTGCTCCTCGTCACACAAGCCCTGAGGAGCCGCACCCCAGCCAGGACGCCGCTCGGTTCAACCGTGCTCCCCGACCACAGGCCGCAGAGAAGCATGGCTACGTGTGCGGCGGTTGTGACACCCCCGCCTGCGCGGGTGGCCAGCCCCTGCGCTGGGTCTCCTGGAGTCCCCAGCAGCCCCCACGGACCCGACATCCCCCAGTGACCGTGACCACCAGTGCTGAGCCAGGGGCTCCCGCTGGGCACATCCACTGGGGTTAGTGGCCGGAGTGACCGGGATGCTCACACCTGCTTTGCAGGGCTTCTCTCATGCTGTGCGCGCGGAGTCGCCCAGGGCAGTGGGTACCACACATGGAGTCTCCCAGGGCAGTGGGTGCCATGCGCTGAGTCTCCCGGGGGGCAGTGGGTGCGCCATGCTCCCCTCCATGCTGCAGCCGCCATGGAGCCTCTGCGGACAGCAGTCTGGGAGCACCGTCGGGAACGGATGCCTGCTGTGCTGATGTAGGTCGTGCCCGGCCCCAGCTCTGGGTGAACCCTCTGGCAAGAGGGGCACACTGTCCGCTCCATGCGGGCCTGAAGCATCAGCATTTTGCACTAGCTCCTGGCCACCTCCCATGCTGGAGAATGGTCCTTGTTTGGAGCCAGGCAGAACTTACGCTTCCTCGTGTCACATGACCATGTCTCGCGACTGCGAGAACACTGGTTCTCCCCACCAGTTCTCCCAGCACGGTGATCACAGTCACTGGGGATGCTGGGCCGCAGGGACTGGCGTGGAGGATTTCAGATGAGCAGTGCCGGGGCTGGCTACCCGTCCAGGCAGGAAGTTGCCGACTGCTGTGTCTCCTCATTGTCTCCAGCATCCCCGAGTGCAGCGTCCACCCAGTCATCTTCTGGCAGCTGTGTCGTCCGGATGACTTGAACAAAGCCTGAAGTTGCTTCTCAAACTCTGGGTTGAAATGCAGAACCTCATTTCTGTCTAGTCAACATCACCGTGCCCTGGACCAGTGCCCATTCCTGCCTTACGATGGCTGAGAGACGGCCGACGCTGTGGCACAGCAGATAAAGCTGCCACCTGCAATGTCGGCATCCCACATGGACGCTGGTTCGAGTCCCGGCTGCTTCACTTCTGGTCCAGCTCTCTGCTATGGCCTGGGAAAGCAGTGGAAGATGGCCTAACTCCTTGGGCCCCTGCATCATGTGGGAGACCAGAGGAAGCTCCTGGCTCCTGGCTTCAGATCGGCCCAACTCCGGCTGTTGTGGCCAATGAGGGAGAGAACCAGTGGAGGGAAGACCTCTCTCCCTGGCTCTCCTTCTCTCTCTGTGTAACTCTTTCAAATAAATAAATCTTAAAAAAAAAAAAAAATAAAGGTGGCTGAGTGAGCCCCGCCCAAGTCGCAGGGGTGGGGAAAGGACAGCTCCTTGCTGAAAGAGAAAGTTGGGCTCTGGTCAGATGCGGGGCGGGGGGGCAGCATCCTGGACAGCACGGTCATGGTCAGATGCGGGGGGGGCAGCGTCCTGGACAGCACGGTCGTGGTCAGATGTGGGGTGGGGGCAGCGTCCTGGACGTGTCCTGGGGACACAAGACCTACTCCAAGGTCAGATTGTGTCCTGGGGGAGACGATCCTGGGTGCACCTGACCTAATCAGATGAGCCCTTTAGGAGCAAAGAGAAATCTGGGCAGCATAGGCTTCCGCTGGGCGCCGCGGTGGGAGGGACTGCAGTGGCCAAGCCAAGGTCACGCCGGGCTGGGCTTGACGGATCAATAGTGTGGCGCTAGGCCTGGTCTGGTCGGGGGCCTGGCGAGCCTTACATTTGACTGCTGGACCTTGGGGAAGGTGCTAGAAAAGGGGATATGAGGGACATTTTTCCCACTGGTGTGGCCAAGCCGACTGCGCTAGGGATCCTGGTACCACCTGCTGCTGTCCACTCTGAACTCACAGGACTCCTCCCACTCCTCTGTGACATTCCCAGAATCCGGGGCGGGGGGGGTGGCAGCGGGGCTCACTTGTGCCTGGACCCACGGGAATGAGCAGGGGAGGGTCCTCAGGGCAGGGGCACCCATGAAGCTGCTCAGGGGGTGCTGGCGCCTTGGGCTTCTTCGAGTAAGCACCGGGGCCTCTGAGGGTCTGGGGTCCTCATTGCCCTCGGTGCCTGCTTGCCCCAACCCACTGCAGAGGCCTTTTGGGAGGGGGCTTTTGATCAGAGCTGTGTGCGAGCTCCATGCCCACCTCAAGAGCGGCCCCGCTGGGCACACAGGCTCAGCGCTGGAGTCGACGCTGGCCAGGGGCTGTATTTTAGAACCGTCCCTGGGTCCTTGCCGGGAAAACGACGTGGAGTCTGTGTCTGTCTCGGCTGACCCAGCCGTGGAACCCCGAAAGGGAGCAAACTGCAAGCCGGCGGGGCTGGTCCTTGGCACAGGGCGCACCTGGTGTCTGCAAGGCCCGGCCAGCCTGCTCCGTGCCAACCAGCCGTTTACAGCAGCTCTACAATCGGTTCAGCCCTTGGCCTCCACCCCTTCTTCCGCAGACTCCCTGAGCCCAGCAGTGGCCCCTCCTGGCGCCCGCAGGCCCCGTCTGCCCTGTGCTGAGCTCCCTCCTCGTCCTGTTGGCAGCGACATTTCCCTCAGTCCCCGGCCGGCTCCAGAGGGCAGCTGCTGTTTGTCTTCGCCTGCTGCGTTCCGGTGGAGCTTACGGTCCAGCAGGAAGTGACAAGGGCTGAGAATGAATGACACCAGCGGATGCAGTGAATTGATGCCACTGATGGACATGCAACGATGCAGTCTACACCTCAGCCCATGCTGGGGCCACCCCGGACGCCCCACTCCCCTGCTCTGGTTCCCTTACATGGGTGCCCACCTGCACCTGGCCCAGCCCTGGCCCCAGGCTGTGGTGCGCAGATGCTGACTTCGCGCCCAACACGAGGGAAGAGAAACAGAACAGAAGCTGTGGGCGGGCGGCAGAAGGAGCCGACGCGGCGGCACCTGAACCCAACAGATGACAGTGTTTGGAGAACAAACGGGGCTTCAGTCTGCTGGCAGCCACAGCACACGGAGCTTTGTTTTCCGACACGGGGAAGCGTCTGTGGAGACTCGGTATACTCGGGAGGAAACGCAAACAAGCAGGATGGCTCCTGTGTGTGCGGGAGCAGCGCGCTGTGCCAGAGCGGTGCCCCGGCAGCCTCGGGGACAACTGCGCCAGCCCGGGAGTCCTGGGCCCGGCTCCTGTCACCTGCCGTCCCTCTGTGCCCCAGTGCCTAGAACGGGGCTGGCCCTTGCTGGGCACTCTGGGAGGGACAGAAGGAATGACCCCATTGTGGTGACTTGTCCAGAGTGCTGGCCGACGGACCTGGTGATGCTGATGGCCCTGGTTCCTGGATGCGGGCTGGACCAGGCACTGTGCCAGGGGCCTGCGGGAGTCAGCCCCAGCTGCCGTATCCCAGCCACACACCGCATTCTCGCGTGCTCGTGGAAGCTTGAGCAGCACCAGTCTGTTCCTGCGTAGGCCCAGAAGTGCAGCGTCAGGAGCGGGGGTGGGCGGGACTGGTCTCCCCGAGGCTCCTCTCCTTGGCTGCAGCCGCGTCTTCTCCCTGCATCTCCACACGGCCGCCCCCTGTGCACCTGTGTCCCCACCTGGGGAGGAGGGCTGCTTCTGTGACTCCTGGTGCCCCAGTCACTCTTTGAGGACCCTCGGCGCTGCAGCAGGGCTGCAGGGACCCCGCGAGCCGCGAGCCGCGGTCTGAGCGCTGCCTGTTCCTGTACGGCCTGCGTCGCACACTCAAAGAGCCAGGAAGACACCAAGCACGTTTCCAGGCCACACGCTGCCAGCTCTAACAGAGCTTGGCTGGGACAGACGCCCGGCCTGCTGGTCAGGACGCCTGTAGCCCACACTGGAGAGCCTGGCCTGAGCCCTGGCTCTGCCTGGGTCTCCACTGCCCGCTGATTCGAATCCTGGGAGACAGCAGGTGATCGGTCCCTCCACCCGCGGGAGAGATCCCAGCTCCTGGCTTTAGCCTGGCCCAGCCCATTGCTGTTGTGGGCATTTGGGAGTCAGTCAGTGGTGGGGAGTGTTTCTCTCTCTGTCTCTCTCTCTCTCTGTCTCCCTCTGTCTCCCTTTCTCTTTTTCTCTCACTCAAATTAATACAGATAATTAAAAATAAACACATCTTGGTTAATTCCTGTGATAGAAAAATCTGGAACTCCATAAACACAGCCTGGAGCCTGCGCGTGGGGTTTCCTGGGGAGCCATGCAGGGGGCTGCATGCGGGGTTTCCTTTTTTAAAATTTTTATTATTTATTTATTTATTGGCAGGCAGAGTGGACAGTGAGAGAGAGAGACAGAGAGAAAGGTCTTCCTTGTCCGTTGGTTCACCCCCCAGTGGCTGCTGCGGCCGGCGCACCGCGCTGATCTGAAGCCAGGAGCCAGGTGCTTCTCCTGGTCTCCCATGGGTGCAGGGCCCAAGCACTTGGGCCATCCTCCACTGCACTCCCGGGCCACAGCAGAGAGCTGGCCTGGAAGAGGGGTGACCTGGACAGAATCCGGCGCCCCGACCGGGACTAGAACCCGGTGTGCCGGCGCCGCAGGCAGAGGATTAGCCTATTGAGCTGTGGAGCCGGCCAGCATGCGGGGTTTCCTGGGGAGCCAGGCAGGGGGACGAGGAGCAGGCGGCTTCATGGGAGAGTGAGCTGCTCATTGTCATCCGAGCCCTGTCAGGAAGGCCCCATGCCGGGCTTCATGCTCAGTTTCCATGGCACTGGATTCTGAATACATGTTGGACAAAAGAGTTCACATTTTCCTTCTGCATGGAGACCTGCTTGTTCCGTAGTGGCTCCTGCAGAGCTGTGTGCAGCCAGGGCCCTGGGCTTCCTCTGACTGCTGCTGGGGTCCCAGCAAGTCCCACAAGCCCTGTGATCCCCGCTCTCCAGGGTCTCTCCCAGTCACTCTTCAGTGTCACTTGATTTGCACACGAGGGACTTCCGGTGTCACATGGGCAGGTAATGAGTCTGGAAGCCATCATTCTCATTCTCACAACAAGAAACACCTCAGATCCGTCAGAAACTGGGGAGAATTGGGTGTGAGGACAGAAAATCGCAGCCAGGACCCGCTCACCCTGCACGGAATTCGCCAGAGCCATAAAACGGTGGGAAAACACCTGCAGACTATTAGATGGCACCCTGGGGGCCGGTGTGGACTCGGACAAGGTTGAGAAACCCCCAGGGCCCGGCCCCACAGGTGCCATTTTCATGGGTTTTACTCCCAAGAACTCCTCCACGTTCTCATCGCAAAGACCCGAGAAGGATGCCCTCGTTGCAGTAGTAGGGAATCAGCCCTTGTGAGACGCGCCCGGAGCAGCCTTCCTAACAGAGACCCGTGCTGCAGGGAAGGGCGGGGCCACGGTGCGCTGCGGAGGGCAGAGCGCGTCGCTCCCTCTGAAGCCCCCAGTTCTGCTGCTCCCTGAGACCGGCATGACACCACTGGGGGTCACAGCCTGCGGCGCGGGGCCCTGAAGACGATGCAGTCGCGGCGCTGTAGACGCTTCTCCCTCCTTGGACGGTAACAACGCATCCCCGGCCTCCAGTAAAGGGCTGGAGCCTCATGACGCATCCTGTTCTGAGGGGCAGTGCCGGGGAAGCCCAAGAAAACAGGGTGGACAAGGACACCAGGGCAGGTGCAGCCCTGGCACGTGCCGCTCAGCCCAACTCCCACCTGGACTGACCCACCTCCCATGCACAGCAGGATTCCACAGTAACACACACGGCATGCACCTGCTACCTACAGGAACCCGCGCCTGACAGCAACACACAGAGCAAAGCGAGGACAGACAAACAGGAAGGAGGGCTGACGACGGCCTCGGAACAAGACGAGGACTGGCGTGGACGGTGCCGCGCTCTGTGATGAACGTGCTACGGGGCCTGATGGGGACAGCAGGACAACGATAGCAGGAGCCGGGGCTCCCAGGAGGCCGCGGAAAGGCCGGAGTGAAGGCTCCCAGGGCGTCCCTGAGGCTGCGGCAGACGGGCAAAGGGCCAGTGAGCTTCAGGATGCGCTGGTAGAAACTCCCCAACCTGAGATGCAAAACAGGAGCGTAACGAAGGCGATCACAACGCTGCAGGAGCTGCCAAGACGTGTACCACGCGTGGTGCTGAAAGCCTGGAGCAGACCACAGAGTGAAAGCAGAGGAAAATATTGAATGCAATTTCGGAATTTCTCAAATTAATTGGGCACTGACACAACCATCGGGAGCTTGAAGAAAACCAGCATAATAAGCATTTTATAAAACCGCACATTGGCTCATCATATACAAAATGCAGGACACCAGGGACAAAGGAGAAATCCCAAGAGAAGACAGAGAAGAAAACTCAGAGCACTGGGAGAAAAAAGGTAAGAACTGTGGCTGTCTTTCCATCAGAGGGAGGGGGAGGGGGAGAGGGAGAGGGAGAGGGAGAGAAGAAGGAAGAGAGGGGATACTGAAACCTTTAAAAAGTGTTGGGAGAAAACCACATCAGACCAGTTTAGGATCCGTATCCAGTGTAACCAAATGCTTCAACAGTGTGGGGGGATAGGACTTTCTAGGCAACAGGGCATTAGGGCATTCGTGTTCTCTGAGATGGGAAGAGTTCAGAGACGAGGAAAATGGCGTAGGCCAGAAACTCGGACCCACGCGAAGAAATCAAGAGCTTGGGAGAGGGACGACTGTTCTCTTTGTGGATCAGAGAGTCGGGTGTTCAACCAGCGGCTGAAGGTTGGATGCACTAGGGAGCCCAGCACACGGGAAGTGCAAGGAACGACGGCGAAGCTGTGAACGAGGGGGGAAGGCACGGGGAGCCCCGTTATGTGGGGGTCCAGCTCAGGTCAGTTAAACGTGTCTCAGTTAAAGCACGAAGCAGCCATCACAGCTTCATGAAACCGTCCAAAGGGAAAGAAAGAAACAGCTATGACACACTTGCAGGAGCTGCAGTGTTAAAGCCGGGAGGCCAAGAAGGCCAACGGCAGGGGCGGGGTTAGGGGCAGAGCAGAGCGCTGAGCAGGGCAGACCCTGACCCAGCTGCGCCGGGCACCCCTTGGGACGTGACCCGTGCGCTCGGCGCCTCTGTCCAAGGCCACAGACGGGCTGAAGATGTGACCCAAGCACAGGCAGTCTACAAGAGCCCAGCTGAAACACCCGATCTGGATAAGTTAACAGTGAAGGAAGAACGTAACCCCAGGGAAGGGCCGGCACCGTGGCCTGGCAACTGGCTTCCTGTAGGGCGCTGGTTCGAGTCCCAGCTGCTCCACTTTGATCCAGCTCTCTGCTAACGCCCTGGGAACGCAGCAGATGGCCCAAGTGCTCAGGACACGGCACCCACGTGGGAGACCTGGACGAAGCTCCCGGCTCCTGTCCAGCCTTGGCTGTGGATGCCGTTTGGGGGGTGAACCAGCAGATGGAAGATCGATCTCTCTCTCTCTCTCTCACTCTCTGTAACAGCCTTTCAAAATAAATTAAACAAATCTTAAAAAAAAGGAAGTATGAGAACCAACAGTCTAAGCTCCATCTTAGGAAACTAGAGAAAGATGAAAAATAAACTGAAAGCAGAGAGAAGAAATTAAATAACAAGCATCAGAATAGACATTAATGGAATTTAAAACCGGAAAACAATACAGAACATTAACAAAACTCAAAGATGCTCCTTTGAAAATATTAGTAAAATACACGAATGTCTAGATGGGCTAACGAGATGAAATGAGAAGATGTAAACTGCTAATATCAGAACTGGGAGGGGGGCCGCATTTTCTGATTCTATAAGAGAAACGCCACAGATCATTCTCTGCCCACAAATTTAATCATTCAGACGAAATGGATCAATTCCTTGAATACACAAACTACCAAAATCACACGAGGGTGGTTACATAATAAAAATAGATACACGCGTAACAGAAATTGAATCAGTAATTTATTACCTTCCACAAAATAAGTCCAAGGCCAAGACGGGTTCCCTGGTGATTTCTACAGAACTTTAAGGAAGAAACAATACTGGGGGCCGGCACTGTGGCGCAGCGGGTTAACGCCCTGGCCTGAAGTGCCGGCATCCCATGTGGGCACCGGCGGCTCCACTTCCGATCCAGCTCTGTGCCATGGCCTGGGATAGCAGTGGGAGATGCCCAAGTCCTTGGGTCCCTGCACCGTGTGGGAGACCCGGAGGATGCTCCTGACTCCTGGCTTCGGATGGGCGCAGCTCTGAGGAGTGAACCAGCAGATGGAAGACCTCTCCCTCCTCTCCTCTCCTCTCCTCTCCTCTCCTCTCCTCTCCTCTCCTCTCCTCTCCTCTCCTCTCCTCTCCTCTCCTCTCCTCTCCTCTTCTCTCTCTCTCTCTCTCCCTCTCCTCTGTGTAACTCTGACTTGCAAATAAATAAATAAATCTTAAAAAAAAAAGAAAGAAATGATACTGAAAGATGACTACAATCTCTCCCAGAAGAAGAGGGACTGCTTCCTAACTCGTTGTATGTGGCCATCAGCATCCTTGTGCCCAAACCAGAAAAGACATTTCAGGAAACAAAGCTACATACCAGTCTCTCATGGACACACGCACAGGTGTGCATCAACCAAGTGTCAGCAAGGCAGAACAGCTCTAGGAGCAAGTGGGATTTATTCCCGGCCTGTGGCGTGGGTGCAAATCCAAAACAAATTAATATCATCCGTCCCATCAACACATTAAAGAAAACCGTATGTGCATATCAATAGACACAGAAACACATCTGACAAAAGCACTCATTTTTTAAAAGGTTTATTTATTTATCATTTGAAGGACAGAGTTACAGAGAGAGAGAGACAGACAGAGAGAGAGAGAGAGAGAGGTCTTCCATCCGCTGGTTCACTTCCTAAAGGGTCACAACAGCCAGAGCTGCGCTGATCCAAAACCAGGAGCCAGGAGCTTCTTCCGGGTCTCCACCTGGGTGCAGGGGCCCAAGCACTTGGGCCGTCTTCCACTGCCTTTCCAGGCCATGGCACAGAGCTGGATCAGAAGAGGAGCAGCTGGGACCTGAACCGGCGCCCATGCGGGATGCGGGCACTGCAGGCGGCGGCTTTACCCGCCACGCCACAGCGAGTCCCAGCAGTCATTTCTGGAAAGACTCCCGTGAGCTAGAAATAGAGGAAAGTCCTCCACCAGGCCCACAAACCCTCCAGCCAGCCCTGCGCCTATCGGCGAGGCACTGCCGATTCTCCCTGCGCCTATCGGCGAGGCACTGCCGATTCTCCCTGCTTTGGCGAGGCACTGCCTATTCTCCCTGCTTCAGATGAGGAACGGGGCAAGCCTGGCCCCTCTCCAGCTCCAGTCGGCGTCACGCTGGGCGTCTCAGCTGGCAAAGCAAGGCGAGGGAAGGAAGCAGCAGAGGTGCAGACTGGGGAAGGGGAAATGAGCCCATCTTTGCTGTTACATGATCGCCCGTGTAGGAAGTCCTGAGGAACGCAGGAGGCTCTTGGGAGTAACACAGCGAACAGCGAGATTTGAGTTGATACACAAAAGTCAATTGTTTCCTATGTACTAGGAAGGAACTGTTGGAACTTGAAATTAAAAAAACGACGACGACGACTCACAATAGCACCGTAAAGTAATGAAATCCTGGGGAGGAAGGAACGCGCACAGGCAACCCAGGCGGGAGCTGCAGAGACCGAAGCCCACGGGAGTGCAGACCGGCTCCCCCACCGTGGACCGAAAGAGCCGCACCGGCAGGGTGTCAATTCCCACGCCGAACCTCGGCCGAACGCTTCGCACGATTCCACAGATTGATTCTAAAGTGGACCGGAGAGGCCAAAGACCCAGAGCAGCCAACACAACACAGACACGGACGAGCCAGGAGGTCGACGTTCCCTGACCTCGCGGACTGTGAGCAGGCTGCGTGGTGCAGACAGAGCGTCGGCGGGGGAGGGGTCCACCCAGAGACCCGTGCAGCAGGACAGGCCCAGGACACACCCCACGACGGTGCGCTACTCCCAAGGGCCCCGGAAAAGGAATTAAAGGATGTCTATTCTGCTGCGAATCCAGGCACAGCTTTCTCATCCTGCCCGTTTCCCAGGGGCCTTCTGAAGACTCCTCCTATAGTGGACTATCGCTTAACGGAGGAGCAGAGACAAAGCCACGGACAGAGGGGCGTCCTCTCGCAAACAGCGCATCCTCCCCTGCAGTCAGACCTCACGCCTCTCACAAGGGCTGACTCGGGCCGACGCCAGAGCTCCACCTCCGAGCATCAGGATTCAGCCACGTGCATGGAGACCCCCGCGCACAATTCGTACCTGACTCACGGCCTGGCCTGCAGTGCCCAGCCACTCACTAGCTAACGGTGGGATTCCGCACGGCAAGGACATTTCCTGTTACATTTAAAATTCCACTGGGAGTCGAGCGCTCCTTCTACACGTTCACAAGCCTGCTGTGGGAGGGGAGTTGCTTCCAAACTGATGCTTCTTATTGTAACAGAGAGTGCTGGCGCCTCGGAGCCCGGGGAGAGCCTGGTGAGCGTGCAGGCGCCCAGGCCCCGCAGACCCTCGTGCGGTGGGTCTGAGGGAACCAGGGAAGTACACTTTGGCCCAGTGACGGCAATGCTCACAGTGTTGGCAAGAACAGCAGTTGAGTCAGCAACAAAGGCACTTACGGTCGGCAATGAAACCCCGGAGAAACAGTCCTCTTTGCAGGTGCATCAGAGGTAAAGCTCGCGGGTGGGAGACGGGATATCCAGGCCACACGGGAACGCTCGGACCTCACCCACCTGAACCGGAACCAACATCCGTGCTTCAGTCATCGTGTGCGTGGGGCCCCGCAGTAACACGGGAAGGGTCCACGTGTTATCCCAAGCCCTAACCTAACCACTGACTGCGCAGGGCTGTCCCAATCCCTCCGCTCAGGAGCCCATCACTCCATGCGCTGGCCCCGCCCACTGGGAGTGGGGTAAGGAGATCACTCAGGGCGATGAGAGGCATTCTCCTGACAGTGATTCCCCGTCACAGGGTGTGCATCAGGCTGGCGCTGCGACTCACTAGGCTAATCCTCCGCCTGCGGTGCCAGCACACCGGGTTCTAGTCCTGGTCGGGGCACCGGATTCTGTCCCGGTTGCCCCTCTTCCAGTCCAGCTCTCTGCTGTGGCCCGGGAGTGCAGTGGAGGATGGCCCCAGTGCTTGGGCCCTGCACCCCGTGGGAGACCAGGAGAAGCACCTGGCTCCTGCCTTCGGATCAGCGTGGTGTGCTGGTCGCAGCGCGCCGGCTGCGGCGACCATTGGAGCGTGAACCAACGGCAAAGAAAGTCCTTTCTCTGTCTCTCTCTTTCACTGTCCACTCTGCCTGTCAAAAACTAAAAACAAACAAACAAACAAAAAAACAAAAAACAAGGTGTGCATCACAGGCGTCACTCACTCCCACCCCCGGGAAGGGAGCTGAACCATCGTGGACTGGACACCACGCCTAGTGGACTGGACACCACGTCAGTACGTGTGCTGCCCGAGCAAGGACTCGGACACCACACGTAAGCACAGCTCTGGTCTGGAGCTGCCCAGGGAATCCTGGGTCACTGACCTTCAGGCAAAGGGCAGAGCTTGCTACCGAGGATGGCCTCAAGGTTCCAGGGATGACCGTTTTCCGAGCAGCTGTAGCAGTGGCTGTGCCACGGTGGGCAGGCCTGCCGCTGTGGGGCGAGGAAGCGTGGCCCCTGCTCCCCTGTTCTGACTCAGGCACACGCCCCCCAGTTAACCTGCGCTCTGAGCGGGCATCCTGTGCGTGGCGGGGGCGTGGCGGCCCTGCCACTCTCCAAGCAGGAGGGAACAGTGGGTCAGCGAGTGCTCGATGCCTCCCGGGCAGCAGGGCTTGCCTTCCTACGAAGAGGCGCTCGGCTGGCCCCCAGCCCTTGATGCTCAGGAAGCTGCAAATTCCGGCTCAAAGCCCCAAGTACCATCTGAGCGTGCACAGCCTGGCCGGCAGTCGGAAGCTCTGAGCGCTGTAAACAAGTCCCTTTCTCATGGCTGCATGGCAAACGATGGCTCAGCTGTGCGGCGGGCAGAGGAGGGAGCAGCCAGGGCAGGTGCGCACAGGGCGGTCCCCACGGTGGGTTCAGGTTTTCTGCTCAGCCACCTGCCCCCGAAGATGGCTTCTGTGCTCTGAGTGTGCGTTTCCTGTGTTTGGATCCAGCAAACAATGCTGACACACGGGTTTTGTCGGGTGGGTTTGTGGGGCTCAGGTCTAAGCCACTTCTGCCTTGGCTATGCAGCGCAGGAGAGCAGGCTGTGTGCGGGCCCGGCCCCAGCGACCGCAGGGGACCGGAAGGTGCCACTGATGTTCCAGAAATATCTGCAAGACAAACCATTCAGACCTTGTCACCCACCCCGCCTGTTCGGGCCCACGCAGAGTTAACCCGTGCAATTACTTGGGGGGTAACGTGGAGAGGGGCAGAGAGGTTTAGCCGAGAACCTCAGGCCGACCTTGGACTTGATGGTTCCCCACCGGTCGCCTACAGGAAGGGGTCTTTTCACAGCAGAGCAGTGCATTTGGCCTTCAGCCTTTGATACACTCGTTCTCTCTGCAAATTCCCCTCCTCGGGAGACCCAGGATGTGAGCGACGCTGATGTGTGATGGCCCAGGGCCTCGCCGTCTTCCTCCAGGCCTGCGTGCACCGGCCCGGACCCCCGGCGTCCAGCTCAGCGAGCATCTATGTGCCGCCCAGTGGACGGCGACACCGGCCGCCGTCCAGCCTTCCATGTGGCGTCCACGTCTCGGAGGAGGCGGCCGCCCCTCAGCAGGCATTACCCGGTGTACGTTTCTGGAAATATTCTTCATTATTCATATTTAAATTATACTCCTTTGAGGGGGAGATAAAGGCTGGGAATTTTTATCAAGAGACAAATAAAGTACGAGGTGAAAAATCTCAGGCTTCCGTTATTGAGGGCATAAAACACCCGGCAGTAACCGTGACACTCGAGGAGCCTGTGGTCTGACGTGCACGCTTACCGAAGGAAGCAGCTGGGGGGGATCCATCATCACAGCAGTGCTTGGCGAGGCGGCTGGGATGGGGGGGCTCTGAGCCTTCCTCGGGGTGCTGGTGCCGCAGGCTGACCCAAACCTCCTGTTCCTCGTCCACCAGGCCTCACCAGGGCTCAGCTCCGTCCACCAGGCCTCACCAGGGCCCCAGCTCCATCCACCAGGCCTCACCTGGGCCCCGGCCCTGTCCACCAGGCCTCACCTAGGCTGTGGCCCCATCCACAAGGCACTCACCTGGACCCCCAGCTCTGTCAACCAGGCCTCACCAGGGCCCCGTCCCCGTCCACAAGGACTCAACTGGGCCCCGGCGCAGGCGCTCCAGCAAGCGAGACCTATGAGCGCATCATGAAGGATCCAGAGTCGGATGGCCTGGGATTGTCTGCGTGGATGAAACCCTCCCAGGAGGCAATGGCATGTGGTTGCATTGCCGCGGCCACACCAGGGCCTGCCCCGCCCAGCCCAGGCCCCGGAAGCAGGACACGGCAGCTCCCTCTGCGCTTGCACAGAAGGCAGTGCCCAGCAATGACCCTCCTCACTTTCGCTGTCCATCTAAGAGGCCCCGGGCCCTCAGTGGTCCCGCGGAAGCGCCCATGTGACATGGGGACATCGTCACCGGACAGCCCCGGCCCCCGGCGTGGCTGAGGCGCTGCCACCGTGGAGGGGGCACCGCGTGGGGTTCGGGGGTGCAAAGTCCTCAGCCGGGAGCCCGCCACAGACGCCCCCACTTCAGAGCCCACGCAGATGTCCTCTCCCCTCGGGGGCCCGGGACTGCTGCTCCTGGGGGGACCCTGGAACCTGAGCTTTGTCCCAGCCTCGCCCCTGATTCCTGGCCAGGGGTTGCAGCCCAGGTGGGCCGACCCCGCCCATGGCGGCCTGTGGCGCTGGTGTTGACCAGAGGGGTCGGCCCTCGGTGTGACCCTGCAGGCTCCTGGGCTCTGCCTGGGACAGTTCCCACGGTGGCAGCTGAATACAAGCTCAGACAGGTGCCTGCCAGCCTGGCTCAGGCCCGCGCTACCCCAGGCATCCGCCCCAGGGGCTGGTTCACCAGCAGGCTCTGGGCTCTGGACCCCCCCCTCGCCTGGGCCAGGTCGCCTGCCCGGAGGTGGAGGGGCCACCCGCGTGCCCCCCGGGAGGGGTTGGTCCTCGTGCAGTCAGAGCCCAGCCACAGAGGTTCCAGGTGTCCCGGAGAAGAGAAATCCCCGAGGAGGGTGGGAGCTCGGTGTTTATGGGTCGGATGTAGCTGCAGGAGAAAGATACGGAAATGCAGATGGGTGGGTGGGGGAGGGGCAGGGTGCGGATTCTGCAGATGAATCTCCCCCCAGGAGGCGGACAGGGAGCAGGGCGCCCTCCTGCGACCCCAGGGTGAAATTCTGCAGTTTGTGGTTCTGGGGTCTCACGGGGGACAAGAGGAGGCCTCGGAGCGCAAGGGGGCAGTTTCTGAGAGATGGAGAGGAGAGGAAGAGCAAAGAAGGAGCTAGAAGTGAGGGGCGGGGGCCGGGGGCTGGAGTGTGGGGCTGGGGGCTGGGGGCCGGGGGTCTGGGGTGTGAGGCCTGGGGCCGGGGGCTGGCCAGCAGAGGGAAGGGCTGCTGTGGCAGGGCCGTCGTCTTAGGCTCCGTTTTCCGGGAGCGCCGGGCAAGGCCGGAAGCGCCACACAGGTGCGGCGTGGAGGATGTGACGCCACACCCCCCAGTGTGGATTCTACTGGGTGCTCCCCCTCTAGCGAGGCCAACGTGGTGATTCCTGGTGGCCGAGAGTGCCGTGGCCAGGGCGGCACGGTCAGTCGTGGGAGCCGATGCGGCTGAGCAGCCGTCGGAAAGGGCCCCTGTTCCCCGTGGCGGCTGCCGTGGCGTCCTCGTGGCGTCTCGGCCAGCGTCCGCCAACAAGGGGGCCGCCCGTGCTGAGGCTCCCAGCCCTGGTGTGCATCTCCCTGTCGGGACCTGGGGCTGGACCTGGTGCCGGCCCCGTTGGCGCCGCCCGGCGTCCTGTGTCTGGGGCCGGGCCTGGGAACCGGTGTGATGTAGGCCATCGGTTCCTGCAGACAGGGTCTGACCTGGGGACTAGGAGACGCCCATATCAGCACTCTTGTGTTGAAAGACAGCTCTTCTCTCTGCCCGGAGAGGCCTAGATTTTGTGGCTTTGAACCCTCTCCTTTGTTCCCCACTGGGTTCGACCCTCTCCAGGGCTGGGAGGCTGCACTGGGGGGCACTCGAGCGGCTCCCAGGAGCCAGCGGCCCCAGCTCCCCGCCTTCTCCCACACAGGCCGAGGTGCTGTGCCTGGCCTCCGCTGTGAGTGGGGCCAGCAGAGCTCCAGCGAGGTTACAGGGGAGCGAGGGTGGTGGTGGAGGGCTCTCCCCCTCTCTGTTTCCAGCATTTCCAACCCAGTTTCCTTGTCTTCAAAGCCCAGCTAGGTCACAGAATCGGGCGAGAGCGCCCTATTTTAATTTCAGGTTCATGTAAGGAACCATTTCATGTTGCTAGCGTCTGAAAGATGACGAGGGTGAACTCAGCGGCTTCCGAGTCACGTAGCCTGCATGGTGTTTGTGGAAAAGTCGCCACAAGGTGACCGAGCAGCTGGTCCCTCCCTTCCCCAGACCCCTCGCCCGTCCATTCCCTGCCCCTTGCTCCCCAGGGGTGGACGCCAGGGCTCCCTGGAGCCTGGAGTGGGGCCAGGCAGCTCTGCTGGGACCACTGCGGGGACTGTGTGCCCAGCACTGTGCACCTCTGGGCCCTTGTCTGGGTCCCCCCGCTCCCCATGTCTGTCCAGGAAGTGCCTTGTTGAACCCTAAATTTCCTGGTAATTCTTTCACATTCTCTCCTTGGGTATCTCTCCAGCGCTCCCAGGTGGATTGGGAGGTGGACCAAGGTGCTCCCACCCGAGGCCTGCCCCTGAGGTGGGCTCTGGCCACGGTGGCATGGCTCCTTGGGGCTGACAGATTCCCCTGAGACCCCGTGACCGGCTGCTTTTCTCTGCTGTCTAGTATTCCCGGGCGAGGATCTAGGTACTCGCCCCCTGTGCAGTCTCCACCCATTGGAGGCGATTCCGCTTCTTCCCAGGCTGGGGCTGTTAGGACTAGCGCAGCTTTGAAAACTGGCGGGCAGATTTGTATGAACCACAAGTTTTCGTTTTTCTGGGGTAAATGCGCAAGGATGCAATTGCTGGCTCAAGTGGTGGGCATGAGTTTACGGCTGTGGAAGTGGCAAACTGCTCCCCAGAGCGGGCCCACGCTTGTCTCTCCCTCCGCAAGGCACAAACGGCTCGGCGCTTGGCGCTGTCACTCTGTCCCTGACATGCCCGCCCTTCCCTGGCCCCGCCCCCCTGTCTCACTGTGGCCTTTGCTTCCGCCCACGGGGCGTCCTCCGTGACATGTTCCTGCCTGCGTTTGGGCCACTTCCTAGTGGGATGGCTTTGGTTAATTTTTTTTTTCCTCTCCAGTCTTGAGACTTATTTGTATTTTCTAGATCCAAATGCTTGGTTTGATCTGTGGTTTGCAGCATCGTCTCCCAGCGTGCTGCTGTCTTTCGTTCTCTGCGGGTTCTTTCTCAAAGCAAGGTTCCAAGTGGTGTTGAGGTCGGACGTATCCTTTTGGGGATGGAGCCTAAAAGCTGCCCTAGACTGGGCCTGCCGTGTCCTCCTGTCCCCCACTTGGTGCTCGTCAGTGAGTGGCCGACTGTGAGTGAATTCTTACAGGAGAGGGAGGTGGATGCTCGTGTTTGCCTGTGGAGCCCACTTGCTGCAGCACCATTTGCTAAAAAAATAAAAAAGGCCAACGCTCGCGTGACTCGTGGCTGCGTTTCTCAGAGGCGCCAGGGCCGCGTGGGAAGGTCTGTTGCTGGTGCTGCGCTCTGCGCTGTCGTCCGTGTGCCTGGGCCTCCGCCTTGCGTGGCTGTGTCGCAGGGCTCACGGCACGGGGGGACTCCTCCTCCTTCATGCTCCTTTCTCAAGATCGTTTTCAGCTGTGTGGGGTTTTGCATCTCACATTTTTATGTGATGAAAAGCTTTTGCTAGCCTGAGAAGGTGTTTTGTAAAATCAAAGAAAACAATTTTGTGTCCGCCAAATAGTCTTTAGAGTGGGGTGGTGCTGGTGGGGTCGGCGGGGAGTCCTGGGTGCAGGGAAGGCGGAAACGCAGGAATCCCGGGCGGTGAGGGTGCTGCCTGTCCCTCCTCCCAGGGCGGGGGGCCGGGGTGGGGTGGAGGGAACGTGGGGCCAGCCTTGTAGCCACAGAGCCACAGACACAGGGGCGTGGGATGGGAGATGCTGGCCCAGGTCAGGGCTGGGAGACAGCGTCCTCGGGGAGAAACTGGGTCAGCACCGACACCTGCACCGAGGGAGCCACTGCCGGGGTTGCCCTCCAGGC
Organism: Sylvilagus bachmani; assembly: GCA_015711505.1. NCBI lineage: Eukaryota > Metazoa > Chordata > Mammalia > Lagomorpha > Leporidae > Sylvilagus > Sylvilagus bachmani. Next base: position 109,901,108 of record CM027394.1, on the reverse strand, counting down.
ACGAGGAAGCCCAGAGACGTCCACCCGCAGGCCGGCGCGTGGGCGCCCCTGGGCTCCGCCGTCGCAGCGTGGGGCAACTGCACTGTTTCCTTATCAGCCTTTACATTTGTGTTCCTTTTCTAGTTCTGCCTCCTGTTTAATTTTTAACATTGTTAATAATGTTATTCTGTTTTTTCTATTGATCTTGCTCTGTCTTCATACAACAAAGCGGTTTTTAAATTTTTATCTTTGCTGAATTCCTGAAATGTGGGTAAAATGCCTAGAAAATATCTCTGCTAGAAATTAAACAAAAAGGAAGTGCAAAGTAGGACTGTGGTGAAATACAGTGGGAACCACTGAGGGTTCGTCGGCTGTGTGGGGTCCGCGGCATGACGGGTGGGCCGCAGCGGCTCGGGCAGCGCGAGGCGGAGGGGCTGGGTGTGGTCAGTCACCGAAGAGGCCACGGCATGGCCGTGCCAGTCACTGTCAGCCTCCCGTCAATGACATCAAAATACCCAAGGCCGCTCGCGGTGTCAGGAAAGAGGCTGATTCGGCCATGGGTTTGCAGGGTCTCGGTCCAAGATGAGCAGCCCTGGCGGCGTGGCCTCTGGTCATGGCTTTGTCTTGAGTCCCGGGCTGGCACAGAGCTCCACGCGGGGAGATGGGGGCCATCCACGTCTGGACAAGTGGATTCTGTCTCCTTATGGAGCCACTGGAATTCCGCCACGAGCTCCCCGGGTGAGCCAATCCGATTTCATCAGCCCCAGGCACCTCTACACACCCCAGGTGGCTTCGGCTTCTCCCTGCCACTGGTAGCTGATCTAAGACTCTGGGGAAGGAAGCCCCATATGAGCTCAGGAGCCAAAACATGATCAGGCCAGAGCAACGGCTTTTCTGCATGGCAGCTTTCAGAGCAAGGCCACCGAAACACGGAGCGGCTTGGAGAGCGGCTGACACTGCGCGTGGGCCTGTGGTTCCCTCGGGGGAGGGGCCCTGGGCGCTTCAGACAATGCCAGCTTTCTTTGTAAATTAAAAACAAATATTAGAGCGAGAGAGAGCGAGAAAGACAGACCTGAGCTCTCCCACCTGTTGGTCACTCCCAGAGGCCAGCGGCAGCCACACGGGACGGAAGCAGGAGCTGGGATCTGGGGACTCGGTCTCCCTCGTGGGTGGCAGAGTCACCGCCGCCTCCCAGGGTCTGGAGGGAGGACTGTGCCCACCTCCTTAACGTGGGTGGGCGCACCTGGGTGCTTCACTGTCATTTAAAGTGTGCCTGGGGTGTCACAGGAGCTCTCCAACATTAGGAAGGAGTGAAGTCTCCCTCCTGTGTGTGTTGGGGGGGGTGGCCGTGGGTGATTTTGGGGGCCACTCTCCATTCACATGAGATTCGTCCCCAGGTGCCATTTCTTGGGCCCCAGCCACATACAGGGTCCCAACTAGGGCACTGGCACCCACCCTCTCCCTGCTGTTCACCTGAAATTCAGGGTTCACTGGGCGTCCCGCACGGCCGCTGGCTAAGCCTGGGCTCCGAGGAGCCGACCTGGGGCTTGGGGGCCAGCGGCTGCCCTCCCACCAGACGACCCCCACCTCAACAGGTGCCACCCCCGGGGACAGACTTGGACATGAACAGGTCATAGAAATCGGGCTGATTGAGACTTCCAACAGCTCTTTGAGGGGCAGCGTCTGCTTGGATCTAAAACATCTACGATGCCCTTTGCGATTCCCTCTCCGATAAGGAGCATAGCTCTCAGCCCTCCTTAACCTGACCCAGCCAGCAGGGCGTCTACATTCCCGCTCGGCTGACCCAGAGGAGGCACTGGGGCGCCTGGCCCTGGAGGGCGGCAGAGCGGGGCTGCAGAGCTGGGTGCTCGGGGGCCGCAGGGAAGCTGCGCACCCGCTCATCAAGTGTGGTGAGGGCCGGCAGGCTCAGATTCCTGTGGGCAAAGCGCAGCCGAGATGCTGCGAAATCCCTCCAGTGGGAGACCATGCCGCCTCCCTCACAGGGTGCTGGTCATGCGGGTGGGGGTCTGTCTGCTGTGGGGGCCCTGGGAGGCGGCTTGAGGGCTGTGTCAGTTGGGGGGCACAGGGGAGGCGCTGGTGTATGTGTGTGTAGCAGAGGAAACGGTGAGCAGCCCCAGCGAGGTGTTCCTGGGACTTCCTCCTTGCTGCCTGGCCTTGCACTGCCGCCCGAGTGTGCAAGGAAGCGACTGACCCGACTGCGAGGCCTCGAGAGGGACTCGCTCCTGCCCTGTTTGCAGAGGCTGCTGAGAGGCGGCCCGACGCGCTTTCCCAGGGAAGCAGGCTGGCGCCTGGGGGTGTTTGAGGTGCAAGGGGGTTCATGGTGTGATCCGAGAGCTGCCCGGGCGTGTCCACAGCGGAGCAACAGTCGTGGCCTTGAGTGTGGTCCTGTGAGGATGGCTTGTTGAGAGAGAGCGTGTTTGCTCGCAGTGGGGACCCCTGGGTGGCACCTGCTCTGCTAGAGGCCATTGGAAGTACCAGCCTGGGGCTCGGGGATGTTACCATCGTGCCCTGATGGGCAGGCGACAGCTGGACACTCAGCCATGCACAGCAGGAGACTGGTCCTACCCCAGACACTCGGGGCTCAGAGTGGCCACCTGGAGCTGGCTCTGGTGCTTGGCGCAGCGTCCACTCCGGCCCCAGCTGGCGTCCGCGGAGAAGCCCCAGCCCAGCTTCAGACTTCTGTAGGCTAGAAAATGCGTGGTCTCTGGTGCACCCTCGGCGTATTGAGCCCACGTTTTATGACAGGGAGGCAGGCTCTCTGACGGAGCCAGGGAGCCTTGTCTTCACTTAAGGGGTCACAAGAAAGAAACCTGCAGTTAAAAGGGAGGGCGTTCGCCGGCGCTGCAGCTCACTAGGCTAATCCTCCAACTGCGGCGCCAGCACCCCGGGTTCTAGTCCTGGTTAGGGCTCCGGATTCTGTCCCGGTTGCTCCTCTTCCAGTCCAGCTCTCTGCTGTGGCCCGGGAAGGCAGTGGAGGATGGCCCAAGTGCTTGGGCCCTGCACCCCATGGGAGACCAGGAGAAACACCTGGCTCCTGGCTTAGGATCAGCGCAGTGCTGGCTGTAGTGGCCATTTGGGGAGTGAACCAACTGAAGGAAGACCTTTCTCTCTGTCTCTCTCACTGTCTAACTCTGCCTGTCAACAAATGAAAAAGAAAAGGGGGGGAGGGCGTGTGCTGACCACCCAGCCAGGGCTGGGGCAGAATAAAGCTGGGACCTTAGAACTCAGTCTGAGTCTCCCACATGGTGGCAGAGACCCCAGCACTGGAACCATCACCTGCTGCCTCCCAGGTGCGTTAGCAGGCAGCTGTGTGGAAGGGAAGTGGCTGTGGCTCAAACCTTGCCCTCCAGTGGGACACGGGTGTCCCAAGCAGTGGCCCCAGGACTGTGCCACATACCAGCCCCCAGCGGAACTTCGCATGCACGGCTGCTTAAGTCAAAGATCACAGAGGTCCTTGGGCCGCTTCGTGGAAAGGTAAATCTATCCCATGGCCGCTCGGTCCTACTTTCTGGTATTTACCCTAGAATGACTTAGAATGACATAGAATGACTTTCACAATCATCCCCTTGTTCATAACGGCCGGAACCAGAAACAGCAGTGTCTGTTGGCTAGAGGACAAAGGCCTGAATTCCGCTGCACCTGCCTCGGCTGTGTGATCCCAGGGAGGGAGGAAGCTGGCCCGTGGGGACAGCGTCACAAGAGCAGTGGCTCCCCACGGTGGGCTTGCTGGGGACGTCCTGGGCAGTGGGTGTGCCCTGTGCCTGTCTGGAGGTGCTGCACTGGTGTGGACGGTTGTGTAAGGGCCCGAGTTCGTGAGCTCTGTCCATGGGCTAAGTCCCAGCGCAGCTGGAGCAGCGCTCACGCCAGGAGCTGCACTCCGAGGGTGTGGCTCCGGGAGGTGCGGCTCTGAGAGGTGCAGCTCTGGGAGGTGTGGCTCTGGGAGGTGTGGCTCTGGGAGGTGTGGCTCTGGGAGGGTGGGGGCCCCGTGTCCCCTGAGCAAGTGATGTCTGTGTGAGGAGCAGGGGGAGGCGAGGCGCTAACTCTGAAAGTGGGTGAGCATTTGGGGCTGGGAGGCATTGCTGTGGTTGGGGTGCAGGGTGCCGGCTCAGCTGATCCAGCTGAGGGTGTGTTGGAGATGCTGCTGTGAGGAGCGGGGCCTCCACACGAGGGTGTGTGGTCAACTCTGAGGTTTTGGTCATCCTGGTGAGGGCAGAGTGGACTCTCGCAGCTGCCCCTCCCAGAGGCAGTGGGTGCTGGGCACTGGCGGCGGGGAAGGGGGCAGGGTCACAGGGCTTTGTTCAGCATCTGTGGCAGGTGAGTGCGGGAGAGGCTGCTGGTGGCCTCTGGGCGCTGGCTTGCAGGAGGAACAGAGAGGAAGCACGCGTGGAGATCAGCACAAGGCAGTCGCGCAATCAGAGGCTGTGGGGGTGGGGGGCAACCTGCAGAAGGCGTGTCCTCCAACTTAGCTTTTAAAGAAACGATGCATGGTGTTTTCCACAAAGTTTTAGGGTAGTTAATCCTACCTTGTTGAAGAGTCAACGTTTGGCCTTAATGCACTTCCTCCATTCTGGGTCTATGTAGGGATTGCTCTGGTGCAGTTCTAAGAAGAAACACACGCAAAGACCTCACCTACCTGCAGCCCCAGCCCCCATTCAGGTGCAATGTCAGATCCACTTGTTTGTAGCTGTGTGGATTTAGCTCTGTTCACTTTTATTCTTTGTATTTGTAAATGTCTCTATTTGAATTGTACTTTTTCCTGATTATTTTCCAAATTAAAGAAAAGGGGATTGACAAAGAAAGTGAATACTCCTATAAACTTTGTCATTAAATTAATGATGTGGTGCCCACCCATTGATCTACTGTAAAACCTAGAATTTCTTAATTGAAATGTGGGCCAGGGGAGGAAAAAATACAAATCCACCGTAAAAGCTAATGGTATGAATGGACTTCTCACCCCCAGGTCTTCCTGGGAATATAACGAGCTAGAGCGTGGGCTACAGGCCTTTCCTCTTGGATTCAGACCCCCCGGAGAACTGACTCTTCACGGTGAGGGTCAGCACCCACACCTACGATCTTAGCTAAGTCGGCAGTGTTGGGGGCCCTGGGAGGGAGCACGGCCGTCGTGTTCCTGTGGCCTCAAAGGGCCGTGCTTTAGCTCAGAGCACGCTCCTAAGTGTCCAACAGAACATGTTAAGTCACGGTGATGATGGTGATGATGACGATGGTGATGAGAATGATGACGATGATGACAATGACGATGACAGCGATGATAATGATGACAATGGTGATGACGTTGATGACGATGGTGATGAAGACAATGACAATGAGGATGATGGTGACCATGACGATGATGATGATGATGAAGAAGATGACGACGATGATGGTGACCATGACAGTGATGACAACAACTGCTCTTCATGAGTGCTCACTACACACTAAGTGCTTAACACAGGGAAGCTCGTGCAGTCTCAGAACTAGCTTACGAGGAGGTTGACGTAAGCCTGCGTCACAGTGGGGAAGCTGAGGCACCCTGGGCTCCAGTGCCGTCCACAAGGCCCTCAGTGAGAAGCGGTCTTTCCTGTTTCAAACCCATGGCCGGCTGCAGAGCCCTCAAGTCCTAGTCCTGATGCTTGCCTCTGTTCTGTGACTGCCATCAACATGGGAGCTGAGCTGAAATGATCTGACCTCTGGCCATGAGTCCCCGGGTTCTGGAGGAGCTCCATGGAGCAGTCACATGGGCAGAGGTCACTCCCTTCCTTCAGAGTGCCGTGTCCCACGGCAGTCCTGCCAACCTTCCTGCCTCATTGCAGCAGCATCCCCCCCCCCTCCCTGGTCGGTTGTCTGAGCCGTCCAGGTGTCCGCGTGGTGTCCACTCCTGCCCCCGTGGACCCCGCCTCCCTGGTTGGTTGCCTGGGCCGTCCAGGTGTCCGCGTGGTGTCCACTCCTGCCCCCGTGGCCCCCGCCTCGCTGGTCGGTTGCCTGGGCCATCCAGGTGTCCGCGTGGTGTCCACTCCTGCCCCTGTGGCCCCAGGGGAGCTCCTGAAAGCTGAGTTGAGGCAGGTTGCCCTTGAGCTCAGAGCCCTCCAGCGGCTCCTCCTCGCCTGGGCCCAGGCCTGGAATCAAGGGCACAGCCCGCAGGCCCTGGTGGCTCGACCCTGCACCCTGGCCTTGCTCCTCCTCGCCCGCAGCTCTCCACAGCCAGGCCTCCTGGCTAGAACCCCTCCCTCCCGCTAGAACCCTGTCCCTGGGCCCCCGTGGCCTTGCAGCCTGCTAACTTCAGGTTTCCATGGATGTGCAATTTCTACTTTTTTCAGCGAAAATAACATATCTTTTGATTTCATTTGTCCACATTCTGAGTGCCCTCGTGCTGAAAACATCCTCAAGACTTCCTGAGATCCAGCCGGAAGGACCAGCCCCTGCCACGCCACGTGGCTTCGCCCTCTCTTCCCCCGCCACGCCACGTGGCTCCGCCCTCTCTTCCCCCGCCACGCCACGTGGCTCCGCCCTCTCCCCCGCCATGCCACGTGGCTCCACCCCATCTTCCACTCACTGTGCTGTCATCCGCAGTGCCCTTGGCCGTCTGGTGCTCTGTGTCTGTCTGCTCTGTGAGACCCACACCACAAAGTAGGGGCGCAGTGAACCTCAGCATCCAGCTACTGGGTACCTGGGGATGGAGCAGCCAGAGCCAGACCAGGCAAACCAAGGCACGGGGCAGCTTCCCCGGACCTCCCAGGGGTCCCTGTTAGCAGCAGCTGGGCCCCTCCCCAGCCCTGCACACACACGTGGCTCTGGGCCCAGAGCTGCTCCTGCGCCAGGAACCCTGGGCTCTGCCTCCCTCTCTTCACCCCTGCTCTCCGCCATGGTGCCTGGGACTTGGATTCTGCTTGTTTCTGGCTCCATTCAGAGCCGGCTCCAGGCTCCCGGCCTGCTGGCTGTGGTCTCTGTGTCTCCCCGGATGCTCTCACCGACTTGGTCTCGCTCCAGTCCCTGTCTCCACCCCGCCATGGACAGCCAGAGCCTGGACCCTGGGGCTGTGCCCACGCCCACCTCGGGCTGCCGCCTTGGGCTCCTGCTTGTTGAAGGGCTGCCTGGAGCAGTCCAGTTCTGACCGCGCACCTCGCTTCACGGGCTCCCGGGGGCCTGGGGCAGCAGCTCGGGGAGGGTGAGGCAGCTTGTTTGGTGTTCTTTCCTTGACGAAGGTCATCGGCATTGCCGGCCTTCTCATCAAAGTCAAATGAATTCGTGAGAAAGGCCTTGGTACTTAGCATGATGCTATCCAGCACGATCCAGGAGCCAACGCTGACATGGCCTCGGGGCAGAAGACTGGGCAGCCTTGGAGGGAGCTTCCCCTTAATTAGGTGAGAAAACTCCAGGCCATTAGGAGAAACCCTGGGCTCCCACATTACAGCCAGCTACACCTGTCTTTTCCCAATCTCCACCCCTGGTTCCCCAGGCTCAGCCATGGTGTGAGCGTGAGCGAGACCCCCAGCCCCGTCCCTCGCCCTCCCACCTGCACGTCCTCCCGTGGGTTCTGCTCTCTGCAGGCGTCAGTTCTGTGCCCATCCCCCACTCTGCACCTGCTGTCACCTGCAGTGGGTGTTAGAAGTTCGCCGGCATTCGTGGAAGCAGTGACTGCAGTGACAATGACAAGCACCCTCAGCCCTTGTCACAGTCCAGGCTGTGTGCTATGGAGTCACCGCGTGTCAGCCTGAGCGCCATAACCCCCCACAGAGCGTCCACATGACCTGTTCCGCAAGCAGTCGCGGAGCTGTGCAGAGAAGAGAGCTTTGTCCCGTGCCCGACCTCTGTCGCGGCCAGAGTCCCTGTTCCTCACCCATCCCCCGGACTGTCCCCATCAGAGTCCCTGTTCCTCACCCCTGGACTGTCCCCATCAGAGTCCCTGTTCCTCACCCCTGGACTGTCCCCATCAGAGTCCTTGTTCCTCATCCATCCCCTGGACTGTCCCCATCAGAGTCCCTGTTCCTCACCCCTGGACTGTCCCCATTAGAGTCCCTGTTCCTCATCCATCCCCTGGACTGTCCCCATCAGAGTCCCTGTTCCTCACTCATCCCCCGGACTGCGCCCGTCTCTCCAGGTGGTTGCTCTGTCTCCAGCTATGTCCTTCAGCGCACGTCCCCTAGCAAAGTCATTCTGTCACCCCGCGCGGCTGTGACTTCTCCCCGTTCTAACACGCCGGCTGCTTCTGAACCTGCTGACCCTCCGAGCACTGCTCACGCTTCAGCCTCGACGCCCACTGTTTTATTCCTCAAACACTTTATGTATTTATTTGCACTGGAAGGGACAGAGACAGAGACAGAGATGGGAGGCGGGGTCGGGGGAGACACTTTCCTCACTGGTTCACTCCGCACGCGCCCACAATAACACAGCAGGTCCAGGCGGACGCCAGGAGCCTGACCTCAAGCCGGGCGTCCCGTGGAGGAGGTAGGGGCCGGACCACAGGTGCCATCGCCTCCTGCGCCCGGGGGTGCGTTATCCGGAAGGTGGAACTGGAATGAGGGGCTTGCACCCTAGGCTCTGTGATGAGGGACGCGGCATTCCAGCACTGCCTTCTGTGCCCTACCCCGGCCCAGACCCATCTGCACGCTCCACACTCAAGGGAGACCTCAAGAACTTTTGTTTGTGAGGGTTGTTGTTTTTAATCTATTTAAATATTTATCATGTTATAAATAAAACAGTGGCATTTAAAAATATTTTAAAAAATTTTAAATAAAGCCTTTTGTAGGTTAACATAAATAGCACCTTTTCATGAAAAAAAAAAAAGCAAGTCTCCTTCCCAAGACAAAACAAAAGGGCAAGGCAGGTCTCCAGGGCCGAGTCAGTGAAGAAACTAGCTCTGTCATGGCTTCCTCAAGGACATGGCATTTCCTTCAAGGGCGCGGCGTGTGGGTCCGCACAGGACGGCTGGGTGCCGGCGCCGACCCAGGCAGCGGACGGCCAATGAGCACGGTCCTATCAACGATGCCAACGGTTCTGACTTTGGGCTTCAAGCCTCACATTTTGAGGACCACTCTGGGGGACTGCCGACCCAGCCTGACCGACTCTGAGCTCCCAAGTAGCCCCCGTGACATCCCTGACTTCCTCCTGCCACTGTCACCCCCGTGTCTGCTGCCCCTCGCTCTGCTCAGTGGCGCCGGGCAGAGGCCCTTCCCCCGCCACCGCTGGTCTCCAGGTCTCCCCTTTCTGCTCACTCACATCTGGAACGGCGCCGGGTCTCCCCCGTCAGCTCGGGCGCTGCTGCATCCCAGCCCCACTGCTGCGTCTCGCAGCCCCCGCGCCTCAGTGGCCGTGGGTGCTGCCGGTCGCGTACTCGCTCACGCACCTGCCGTCTGGAGAGAGCGTGGAGCTCGGCGTGGCTCCACACCGCATCAACGGAGGGGATTCCCGGAGGTGGCAGGTGCGCTTCCAAGGCGCCACCCCCGATGGCAGGTTTAATTCAGGCTTTCCAACGATCAATTCAGCTTCAGTTTCCCGTTAGCTCTGCACCTGAGAGGCCAGGTGAAGCGAGCATTGTGGATTAGCAACCGAACGCTTGGGTGCCTGGGGGACGGTGTCTCTGGCTCTGTTCTCCCCCTTTGGTTAGCGTCCAGTGAGCTGTCAATGGCTTTGATGGGCGGCTTCCTCGTCTGTGGACAGAGCTCGGGTTAATGGAGACTCGTCCCATCTAAGTTGGGTGGTGAAGAACCCGAGGGAAAACCCACAGGAAAGAACCAGGAAGCACCATGTGGACGCACGCTGACCTGAGAGGGCTTTGGGTGCTGACTGACACCCAGAGAACGCTGGGTGCTGACTGAGACACAGAGAGCTGGGGACTGACTGAGCATGCTGGGTGCTGACTGAGAGCGCTGGGTGCTGACTGAGACAGAGAGAGTGCTGGGTGCTGACTGAGACACAGAGAGCTGGGGGCTGACTGAGCATGCTGGGTGCTGACAGAGAGTGCTAGGTGCTGACTGAGATACAGAGAGCACTGGTTGCTGACTGAGACACAGCGCTGGGTGCTGACTGAGACACAGAGAGCTGGGGGCTGACTGAGACACAGAGAGCTGGGGGCTGACTGAGCGTGCTGGGTGCTGACTGAGAGCGCTGGGTGCTGACTGAGACAGAGAGAGTGCTGTGTGCTGACTGAGACACAGAGAGCACTGGTTGCTGACTGAGACACAGCGCTGGGTGCTGACTGAGACACAGTGCAGGGTGCTGACAGGGACATAGCACCTAGTGCACCTGGACGGAATGAGGCGGGGCTGCTGGTTGGAGGCTGGTCTGTCTCAGCCGACAGCGAGCTGGGTCCCTCCAACAGCAGTCCCATGGAAGGAGAGAAACTACTGGAAAAATCGGAATAGATTTCCTGTAGTTAGCTCCTCATTTAGCTCGATAAATTCCCACATAAGCACATCGTTCATTATAAATAATATCACCATGGAGACGCGGCGATGATCCCACTACAGAGTGTTTATATGAATGCCTGTTAGCCGTGTGCATTTAGCATTGTGTAGCAGATTCCTAAGCCTTCTGTTGAACAAACCATCTCATGTTTATGTTCTCATTATTCTCTTCGTGGGCAAAATCTTGCAGAGCTGGGAAACAGTGGGAGAGCTCGGGGCTAATGGAGACTCGTCCCATCCACGCTGGCAGGCACACAGAGCTGGTGCTCCGGCCGAGCGTCACCGTCATCCGAGCAGTGGCGTTGTTTGTAAGGAACAGGTGTCTGGAATCACAGCCTGTCTCTCTCTGAATCGGAGACAACTCGGCTTCCTTGGACGGCACGCTGAAGCGTGCGTGTGACTTTGGCCCTTGGCTTGTGCGCCGGGATCCGTGTCAGCTGACAGCGGAGTCCCCAGAGCCACGGGAGCCCAGAGGGTGACTCGCTTCGGTCATTTCCATTTGGTGTCTAGACACAAACACGGCCGTGCAAGTGGCGAGGGAGGCATGGAGCCCGGACGCGCAAGGCTGCACTTTCCTGGGTGGCGAAGTGGAGATTTGAAGGGAGCGCCGGCGTAGCAGGCAGCATTTGTCCTAAAGCAGATGAAACTCCAAGTGCCCTGTGATGCCGTAGACAGAGCAAATGGCCTTGCCGAAGGAAGAGAGAACGATGTGGCTGTCGTTGGTTTCACATGTGGCTTTTAACTCGCACGGTTTGGCTTTTAAAGCCACTGTTGGTATTTGTCAAGGCACCATGTTGTCATTGTACACGGAATCCACCTCCAGTCTCAGAATGACTGAGTGTGGAGACCCCGACCCCTCTGGGCTGTCCAGCTCCCCCAAGCAGCCACGGGTGTGTGACGGCCACCTGCAGCCAAGTGTGGGCTGTCGTCGGAAGATTGCATACGAACATCCTGGAAACAGGCCAGGTCTCAAGTCCACACCTCCAGGGAAGTTCCCCAGAGCCCTTTGGTGCGCAGAAATGAGGGGCCTGTCCAAAAAGGGCACGGACCCTGGGCTGCCCGTGAGCTCCCCCGGGCCTGCGAGCTACGCGGAGGTGAGCGCCGGTGGCTGCATGCAGCTCAGAGCCAGGGAGCTGAGGGTCTGCGTCCATCTGAGCTGCCACTCGCCCCACGCGCGGCTGCCGCTGGATTTATCCACCAGCGTGAAATCCAGCAATGGCTTGTCTCTGGCTGCCTGACTTGTGATCAACAGCCCACTCCTGGCGCATGCCGGCAGCTTCCCTCGTTATACCGACACCTCCGAGCGAACGGCCCTTGATTTGTTATTGATTCCCCCGTGCACCATCAGAGGCCGCGTCTCCTGCACTGGGCTTCGGGCTGAAGCTCGGGGCAGGGAGAAGCTTGGCCAGGACGGGGGCTCGGGGTGGGGGACCCTTCCTCTTCGCCTGAGAGAGCGCTCCATCGGCACTGGTTGCACTTCACTGGTGCAAAAGAGACAGGCCTCCCTGGGGACGGGGGTGCGCCTGGCAGCCCCTCCCTCGCCCTGTTTACCAAGCCTTCCCCTCACAGCCCTCTGGCTGGTTAGACTTGCACTGGCTGCCGACAGATTTGTCTTCGTCTCTTACGTTTTTATTGAACGGATTTGTAAGCTGTCTTCTAGTTTCCATTCACAAAAGAAAGTCCTGTTCATTGGAACAATTTTGCAAATTTGAACCAAGCAAAGGATCCAATGTTTAAAGAGATTTATTTTATTTACCTGAAAGGCAGAGTGACAGAGAGAGAGGGAGAGACTGAGAGACGAAGGGGTCTTCCACCCACCAGTTCACTCCCCAGATGGCCGCAACAGCCAGGGCCAGGCCAGGCAGAAGCCAGGAGCCAGGGGCTCCATCTAGGTCTCCCACACGTGTGGAGGGCCCCAAGCAGCTGGGCCACCTCTCATGGCTTTCCCAGGCACATTAGCAGGAGCTGAATCTGAAGTGGAGCAGCCGGGACTCGAACTGGCGCCCTGCTATGCGATGCTGGTGTCGCAGGTGGCGGCTGAACCCACTGCACCGCAGTGCCGGCCCCAGGGCTGAAAATGTTTTTAAAAACGTCATTGGAGCAGGGAGATGTTGGAGTCTCAGCCCTGGTTTCACGGCGTGGGGCTCCGCGCGACCACCACAGCCACGTTCTCACTGGGTCGTGTCTCCCTCTCGCACCTGGAGAGCCGTGATGCAGCTGAGTGCATCGTATGGGGCACCAGATCCGAAACAGAACACTCCGGTCCTGGGAGTTTTTCCTGTCTGCTCTTAAAGACCCACAGGATGTTCTGGGCACATACATTTTAAAAATTCATTCATCGGGCATCAGGGTTTCAAAAGTAGATCCCGAAGCTGCAGCCATGTGAAGAAATGGGATTTTGAAACTCAGCTGCACTGTGTGTGTGAGTGTGTGTGTGTGCGCGTGCGCAGGTCCCGGAGCCTGTATCGCACTGTGTGTGTGTGTGTGTGTGTGTGTGCGCGCGCAGGTCCCGGAGCCTGTATCGCATTGTGTGTGTGTGTGTGTGTGTGTGCGCGCAGGTCCCGGAGCCTGTTCCCAGTTCTCAGAGCTCCTGGACCTCGTCAGCCTGTGCCTGCGTTCCGGGCAGCCGCTCTGCAAGTCCCCCGCATAGCAGGCTCTCCCCACAGAGCGTGAGGGAGGGGGCACCCCGGGAAGCCCAGGCTCGCCTGGCGGCGGTTCCCAGGCGCCCTGCCTGGTGGTGTGGGGTCCGCAGCGAGGCCACAGAGGAGAGGCAGCTCAGGGCACACCCAGAGGCCGCAGGGGCGTCTGTGCTCGCTGCAGCCCGGCACTCACCAGACGCCCAGTGTGCCGACAGCAAAGGATCAATAAGAAGCAAACACGGCTCAGGGGCCGGCGCTGTGGTGCAGCAGGTAAAGCCGCTGCCTGCAGTGCCGGCATCCCACATGGGCACTGGTTCGAGTCCTGGCTGCTCCACTTCCCGTCTAGCTCTCTGCTGTGGCCTGGGAAAGCAGTAGAAGATGCCCAAGTCCTTGGGCCCCTGCACCCACGTGGGAGACCCAGAAGAAGCTCCTGGCTCCTGGCTTCAGATCAGCGCAGGCGCAGCCATTGCAGCCAATTGGGGAGTGACCCAGCGGATGGAAGACCTCTCTCTCTGTCTCTGTCTCTCTCTCTAACTCTGACTTTCAAATCAATAAATATATCTTAAAAAAAAAAAAAAAGCTCATCTTCCTGTTGGCTCCTGGACTGTCTCTGCCTGGCGCAGAGAGGACAAACCCCAGGGCCTCTCCCTCAGGGCGGGGCCGCGCCCTCTCGGGCACCCACTGCCTTCTGTTGTGGACAGAGCCTGGGGCCTTCGAAGGCGCTGGGAACCCTCGTGAAAGGTGAGGGCAGCGTTTGGAAATTTAAATCTTTCCGTCCGTTCACTCCTTGTGGTGTGGACGCAGGAGGAACACGGACTGGCATGGCCACAGTCTCATCTGGTGCCAGCGACTCCGTGACTGTCTGGCAGCCCTCTGGGTGTCCGTATGCAAAGCAGGACATGGGGGTCACCGCGGTGCTGTCGCAGGGCCACCTCGCAGAGCGAAACTCAATTCCTTCCCTCACAGCCCACCGGTGGACAAAAAGGCCCAGACTTTTCTGGATTGAAAGGTAGTTAAGTGACACAACTCCGGCGTGATTGGTGCGGGTTGCCCGGTTTTGCTTTGAATAAAGCAATTGCAGTAAGGAGTTATTAAAGTGACTGGGGGCAGTTTGAACACGGCTGGTGCTGAGGATGAGCGCGGGACTGGTCAAGACTGATAATAGCTGGCGCCGCGGCTCACTAGGCTAATCCTCCGCCTGCGGTGCGGGCACTCCGGGTTCTAGTCCCGGTCGGGGCACCAGATTCTGTCCCGGTTGCCCCTCTTCCAGGCCAGCTCTCTGCTGTGGCCCGGGAGGGCAGTGGAGGATGGCCCAAGTGCTTGGGCCCTGCACCCCATGGGAGACCAGGAGAAGCACCTAGCACCTGGCTCCTGCCATCGGATCAGCACGGTGCGCCGGCCGCAGTGGCCATTGGAGGGTGAACCAACGGCAAAGGAAGACCTTTCTCTCTGTCTCTCTCTCACTGTCCACTCTGCCTGTCAAAAAAAAAAAATAAAAATAAATAAAAAAGACTGATACCAGACTGGTCTACACACGTCCCGGAGCACCAGGCCAGGGGTGGAATGCCTTCATTGTTTTCACAACGCTTCAGCAAAATGCATCGGAAGCCAACACGGCCGAGTCAGCGAGCCAAGGTACCTGTTAGCTCTTCTCTCTTCTTTAAAATGTTCACAATGGAAGGCTCAGAAATGCTAGTCGACACCAGCTTCCTCCCCTGGGCCTCACAGGCTGCAGGTGCAGCTGGGATGTATCTGTTGGTCTCTTTCCTCATCGCACAGGAAAGGAGGAGGGGAGACGTGCGAGGTCCATGCTGAAACCCGCGGGCGTCCAGCTCCCCGTAACCTGCTCCGCGCTTTGTGAGGCCCTGGACGTGGGGGGCTGACCGTCTCCAGACCCGGCTTATGAGCAATGCTGATCACTCTGACCTGTGCACGCTGTAGATACAAATACGCGCCCTACAGGTGCTCAGGGAGGCCCAGCTCAGAGCTTGCATCTTTATAAAGTCACCCCGGGGGGTGCTGGGTCCCTCTCAGTGGCTTCTGCCCGGGAGGCCGGAAGGGGCGTCCTGTGGTCTCCTCCTGAACGACGGAGATCTGCTGTCAGCACGGCTTGCACCAGGCGCCCCTGTGTGCCGTCGGCCCCCGTTATCTTCATTGCCTCCTCCAGCAAGCTGAGCTCTCCCTCGGAAAGGTAGCTTTGAGGCGCACGACGCTGACGGTGCCACTCAGGATGGAGAAGCAGGTGCAGGCCCCCCCTCCCGGTTCCTGGTGTGTGGGGTGCGGCCAGCTGTGGATGGAGGAGTCAGCGCCCAGCCTCCCCCAGCCTCCCGGCTGGCATCCAGCACAGCGATGCTTACGCGTCTAAGCCTCTGAGCTCCCAGGAGGCCACCGTGCAGTGTTACTGTGGCCCCTGGAACGGTGCTGGGGAGGCTGTGCACTGCGGGAATCACTCAGCCGTCTCCATCTGCTGCGGCTCTGAAGATAAAGGCACTGGAGCAGAAGGCAGGGGGCCAGCAGGCAGGCAGGGCCCGGCCGGACTCTCGATGAGGGCGTGCGCCTGCTCGGGACTGGTGACCGGCAGGCAGCTGTGCCCCCTTTGAGAGCCCAGGTGAGTGGTTCCGAGAACCTCAGCACAGGGCACTCGGTGGGTGTGTGAGTGTTTTTCTGCCCACATAGGGTTTTCCCTTTCTCAGAGCCTTCTGCGTGAAATCCCATCTCCCGCAGTGTCCTGGGAGGTGGAGTCCAGGCCGAGTCCACTTCCAGGGGCCTGTGGTGGGCAGGGAAGAATGCAGTGCAGAGAGGTCCCCTCCTAGAGCTGCACTTGACCGTGGGTCTGAGCGGCCGCCCCCTAAGACCTCCTCTCTCTCGGTCAGACGTGGCCACTGCGCGTGGGAGGAATGGTCCGCCAGGTGACCTCCACGCCCCGGGAAACACATCCTCCTACAGGGGTTCTGTGGTGGGAAGGGGGCCTTGGCCCCCCCGCGGCCTCATCCCAGGTGTCCTGTGGACCCCATCTCAGCTCCACTTTTCATGAGGGTGGCCTTGGGCACACCTGAGCCTGAGCCCAAGTGCACACAGCAAGACTGGGCAGAGAGAGCCTCTGCTGGACCCGTTGACCCCCTGGGGCTGTAAAAACTGCTAAGCCTCCTCCGTGCTCCCGGGCGCACTCCCGTGTCAGGGCCAGGCCTGCGGATGGCTGTCTTGCAGAAGCCAGACATGCGGGTGCTGGAGACGAAGCCGCAAGCAGACAGAGCACGGTGGGGCTGTGGCAGAGATGGCCGCCGGCCACATCCACGGTCAGGTCCAGCTGTGTCCAGGGCGTCCTGCAGCACATCGCTGGACCCTCCGAGGCTCCTGGAAGCCGCTGCCCTTGCTGGAGTGACCTGAGTGTGGGCTCTGCCGCGGCCACCGAGGGCGTCCCGAGGCGCACAGGTTTTCCGGGGTGAGGAGCGCTCCTCTCGAGGCAGGATCTCAGCGCCAGGCATGGCTGTCGGGGAGGCTTAGACCAGGGTGCCACGCGCATCGCCCTGCGGCAGCCACTGCGAGAGCCCTGGCGTCCTCGCCTCTGCCGCTGGGCGTCCCGGGGGGGGGGGCGTTTGCCTCCTCCTGCAGACGGGGGCTGCTCGGGGGCACAGGGCAGAGTCGGGAGCCTGAGCCTTTGTCCGGCCTCTGGGTGCCCCGGGCTTTGGCGCCACTGCGCGGCTGACTCTCGCGGGCGCCCTCACTCGCCCTGTGTTCACTGAGATGAGGCGAGGTGCTGGGAGCGGACGGTGATGGAGGGCTGCTCTGTTCTGGCCCCTGGGGAGCTCACAGTCCAGGCGCGTGTCCCGCGGAGCCGACAGGACACACAGGAGGGCATGGATGAGACCTGGGGACACTTGCCGCTGAGGGGAGATCCCGGCGAGAACTCGCAGGGGAGGTGACCTGAGTGGGAGGGGCCCCCAGCTGCGGCGCGGGGAGGGGGGACACCTTTCCCTGCAGAACAGCTCAGGTGCGATGGCTGGGCCGAGCTGGAGGGACAGGGAGTGATCGGTGGATCCAGGAGCA